>CM021745.1:5731250-5846258 GCA_011075105.1 Heteronetta atricapilla | reverse complement strand
CCCCTGCTGCTTTCTCCTCCCTTTCCTGATGCCGGGCCCACTCTTAGTCCAAACTTGGCTCATTTTCCTTAGGCCAACGGGATTTACAGTTTTACAGGCCGACGGCAGCCTGGGGTGATGTGGGCAGAGTGCTGCCAGCAGGGCCAGGGAGGGGATCCTGCCCCTCTGCTCAGCCCTGGGGAGGCCGCACCCGGAGCGCTGCCTCCAGTTCTGGGCTCCCCAGCACCAGAGGGACATGGAGCTGCTGGAGCCACTCCAGCTCACATGAGGGGACTGCAGCATCTGGCCTGCCAGGGGAGCCTGGGAGAGCTGCGAGAGCTGGGCCTGCTCAGCTTGCAGGAGAGAAGACCCAGAGGGGATCTCAGCAATATGTACAAACGTCACAAGGGACGGGGTCCAGAGGCTGGGGCCACGCTCCTTTTGGTGGTGCCCAGCGACAGGACAAGAGGCAGTGGGCACAAACGGAGACACGGCAAGTTCCAGATGGATACGAGAGGGCATTTGGTTCCCGTGAGGTGACGGAGCGCTGGAACTGGCTGCCCAGAGAGGCCGTGGAGTCTCCTTCTCTGGAGATATCCAAAACCCACCTGGATGCCACCCTGTACAACGTGCTCTGGGTGAGCCTGCTGGGCAGGGGGGTTGGACCAGCCGGTCTCTAGAGGTCACTTCCAACATCAGCCATGCTGTGATTATGTGATCCTTTTCCACGGGGCTGCTCTCCAGCCTCGCGTCCCCACATTTGTACATACCGACAGGGTTGCACTGTCCTAAGTGCAGAATCTGGCACATGCTCTTGTTAAACTTCATGGAGTTGGTGACTTCCCAGCCCTATAATTTGTCAAGATCTCTCTTCAAGGTCTCTCTGTCCTCAAGGGAGTCAACAGCTCCTCCTAGTTTAGTATCATCTGAAAACTTACGTGGTGTGCAGTCAACTCCCTCATCTAGATCATTTATAAAAACATTAAAGAGAATGGGCCCTAAAATTGAGAGCCATGGGGAACCTCACTGGTTACTGGCTACTCGTATTCATTGCCAGTCTCAAGTTTAACGTCAGAGTGGGCATCTTAATCAGAACTTAGCTAAAGAAAGAATATATTTGACATAGTTATCAGCCAAGACTATGAAGATCCTTTGGAGAAAATCAGCCAAGATTTTTAAGTAAGTGTGAAATGTGGACAATGGGCAAACTTACAGCAGGTCAAAGCAGTAGACCAATTAATCCCCCGAACAAGAAGGGAAGCTCAAATTGATAGACTCAGTTATGCACCTACAAAAATGTGTTGCCAACAGAAAACATTATTCCTGGTGATAACACCAGAAACCCTTAGCCCATCATCCATGGCTCCTTTTATTTTTTTTTTCTTTTCTCTAATATCTGTGGAATTAGTGCATAAAGAAACAAGGGTACTCTCAACCCCTTTGCAGCACTATGGAAAAACAACCTCACTATCTGCATCTAAAATACAAAGGTCTTTTTCAACCTTACAGCTGGCCTTTCTGCTCTTCCATCATCACAGTTGACACAGCTGACAAGTTTATCTATCTTAACAGTACTCTCCCTAGCTCAGCAGTAATTGCTGACAAGTATCTCTGCTTTCAAAACAAGCTGAATACTCGGTTTTCTGCAAAATCATGTCTGGAGCAATCACAGGATCACTCACCCTGAATCTGTGTTTGAAGAGTCTGGTTTTATTTCTGCTCTCCTTCATGGTCCTCCACCAAACTCCCATCTCTGACGGTGAAGCCTGTTCCCCCAGTGCTGCCTGCACACGAGTCTGGGAATCTGCTGACGAGACTGTGCAAGAAGCATTGAACTTCCATCTCACAGCAGGATCTCACCTTGTTCTCAAACTTTCCTAAAACCTTATAGATGCTGAAAGCCCTCCCCCAGAATTTGTCAGGTCAGTACCAGTAACACCACTAAAAAAGACTTCACTTCAAGAGATGTGAACAGAAATCTATTACAATATTCTCTCAGTATCTATGGCAAAATGCAGACAACCTGGTGGCTAACAGAGAGAAGAGAAAGCTGAAAAAGAATCAATTAGCACCTTCTCGACACTTAAAATTCACATCTGTTCCTCCTAGGTGGTCTGTTTCCAAATGGCAGTACGCAGAGATTGTGAAAGTAAAAATTGTTTAGTCGCATTGAAAGTGCGATCCCCGCCAGCTACAACAATCAATAATAACAGAAAAGCCTCCAGTAGCTACGAAAGCCGAGTGCCATAAAGAGCTGCCTAGAGACAAAGGTTATGATAATGACAAATAGACCTAATGCATTCTGTTCAGAGCAAAGCAAATCCAAGCCTGACACATACACATTTTTAAGAATGGCAGGAAGCATTACTGAAAGATTACAGAGAGTCATCGAATGAAAAATAATTCTAGGGAGATCGTTAATATTAAAAATGGTTTTTTCAGCTCTGTAGGTGATACCATCAGAAGTCAGTTTTCCTCAGCATTTCTGAGCTTTTTCTGAGAAAGTCTAGAAAATATTTGGGCTTGAAGAAAACAAACATCATCTGACTACAGGTCTCAATGATGTTTTGAGAGAGATGTCTTCAGAGAACGTCTACGTGCATCCAGGAATGTTCCCTGTTGTTGTTCCCTGTGTTGAGTGGCTTTATAAGAGCGACATGCGTGCAGTGGTTTAGAAATGTCATTAGCATTTCTAATATTAGTGTCACCTGGCAGGCCAGTGTCCCCTGCCTGCAGTGGCTGCTCCTGCAAGGTGACCTTCTGCTCTTGCGAAGTGGAAGTAACATGATCTCTGCGAAAACGCACAGCACAGCTGAGAAAGTCATTAGAGAGCTAGAACTGCAACTACCAAGAGTTGAAGAGCTTTTTGTTTAATATATTAAATGAAGCCTCCTTTAGGTAAAATATATATATATATATAAAATTAAACTATCTCCCAGATGAACCGAATGTCACATGGGACTCTGTGGGTATGTAAACAGGTAGAAAGTGCCTATCATTTCTTTGGGCCAAACATAGACCCAAAGGTCATACATTCATCACACCCTAGGGTCTGTGACACTGACAAGCATGCATTAAGAAAAAATTGTGCCTGAAAGGAAGTGCAATTAAACGCACTGCTGCTTTACACAAGTGTGGAGTGCAGCCTGAATTAGCTGGCGTATTCTGGCAATCTAATGCATTTGTATGGGTGATGTTCCACCGAAGACTGCTGTCAGACACCCATGTATTGGCATAAATGCTGGGAAAGTTGTGCTCAGCATTTACCTTGGCTCCACAGGATCCATACAGAAGCGTATGCCAATATGGGAACAGGCCAAATTTGTAATCTAAGCAGTTTAGAAACAGTCCTTTCTAGATTTCAGTCATTTTAATCTCATTGAACTTTACTTCGTTTCCACCTTGGAGTAAGAACTCCTTCTGCATCTAACTGGACAGATACACAGCAGTAAGAAAGATGCATAAGGATAAGCTTTTCAAGCTTTCTCCTCTCTGTCTATAGCAGATGGATAGAGTTGGGGCATAAAAATTATGCACTCAGGACCTTACCCAAAGGTATTACCTAGTCTAAAATCTGCATTTTGATTCCCTGCTCTTTCAGCTGTCCTCTCAGTTGCCTGCCACAGTTGGAAACTTTGTGGAGTCCGGGACACAGGTTTTATATTCTCCAGAATTCTGCAGTTTTCTGCAACTAAATTGAATGTGTATGAACTGACGGATCTTCCTCCTTCTCTTTAATGAAACAAGTCATACACCATGGTCCCTGCGAAGACCCAGGACACCAGTCTCAAGTCTTTCTTACTATACAGTGTAAAGCCCACTGAGAAGATAAGATGTGGACAGCTGAGAGAGACCTTCTCAGTTCCATTTTCCATGTATTGTATCATTCCAATCACTGCATGTCACAGCTTCATTCTAGCAGAATTAACTCTAATGAGGAAGAGATTTCAGTTAATTATTTTGCTTTTTCAATACTGGATTTATGCTGAAAATAACGGTAGAGACATTGAATGTATGGAGTTTTCTGATGTATGTAAGAAACATAGCTGGAACACTCAGCAAAACCATAAGCCCCACAAATCACAAACCAGAAACAGGACTGCAGTGCTTAACAGCAGGTCTGGCCAATAATTTCAGTGGAAAAACAAATTTGCAAGGATCACATTACAGTGTGAAAAAAAATCCACATTTTCAGGCTAGCCACTCCATCCTGCACTCTTAATTTGAATTCTTCTAGACTTTGTAATTATTGAAATAGACACTTTTTTTTTTAAGACTCACAACAGAAAAATAAAGGGTTAATAGACAAAGATTTAAGGGCCTACCTAAGTAACCAGGGGAATATTGGAATTCCCAACCTGAGAGAAAATTTAAGGCATGGATTACTTCCTGAAATCTGCTCAAAATAAAATAAAAATAGCAGTAATTTTGATGAAAAAAAAAAAAAGACAAAAATGAAAAGTGTTGTTTCTTCCCAGTGATCCTTGAAGAGCAGAGCACTGCGGTGGAAGGGAAGGGAAGCCAGCACTTGGCTTGTAGTGCATTAGTGCTCTATCACCTCTACTGCCAAAGCGAACCATTACTTACTAAAAGTGCTCTCTAGACAGGCCCCTTCTGGGACGGCGTACCCATCACTTGCTGAAGGGTAGTTTGGAGGATTCCTCCCTTTTTGTTGGACAGTCCCCTGGGTTTCTCAACCTCATGCATTATGGATAGGATCTTAATGGAGACTGGCTGCATAAGCACTCTCAGCTCAAGACAGCCATTGCTGCGCTGTGCTTTCCACTTTCTTTCCATCTTCTGTATGCCAATTAGGCTCTAATTTGATTTCTGTTCTATCTGTATGAACCCCATTAAAACCCAATTCGGCTTATTACCAACAGCTTTCTTTAAATGAAACTACTTTCCCTCTAAGGATTCTCCCAGATTCAGAGGCAAATCAATCCACAATTACCCGATGTGTTGCCAGCCCATGCCACTTGGACTGTGCCCCCGCTTTGCATTAAAAGCGAGCCTCCAGCTCACCGCCACCTCCTTGGCGCTTTGCAACCTGCCACGATGCCGTCCATCTTTGCCTTGCCAGATCAATAACGACAATTCTTGTACATAAAAACCCTCAAATTACTTCTCTCTACAGTAACACAACACCGGCGTATTCTCTGTAGTACTGGCCACACAGACATTAGGTCTAATGGTGGTCTCTGCAAATGCACCAATGACTTAACTTCTGAGATAAAAGAAACATGCTTATAAAATATTTGTCAGTATCAATAGGCAATTAATATCAAATAGCCTCTTAATGAAGAGTCTCCCAGATTATAATGAAGCTTTGTAGCTATGTCCTAATGTTCTTTAGCTAAGAAACTTGGGATATTATAAACATTATGGAATCTCATTGTTGCTACAGACATAGAGGAATGTGAGTAGGTGCGTGTCTTCTCTTAACAGAAAAGGAAGGGGCAGAATAGAAATATTTTTATTTCAGAACACAAAGATTATAGCTGTTAAAAACAGGAAGCTGTTGTTTCAAAAATTGTATCTGTGTAGCTGGATAATAGACAACAAAATTTTCTACCCTCCACGAACAGAGGATCTACTCCTTCCTTTTTTCTGGTTAGCCATCCCTGTTCTTTACTTCAAGTGGATATGAAAACTTTATTAAAAGGTTGCACATTTCTACAAACAACTGCTAACAGAAGGTACTTCAGACTTGGGGAAGATTTTACAATGACAGAACTGTCTTTAAAATCAGGGAGGTCTGAGTAATGCTTGAACTCCAGTATATTGATGCTGAGGTTGTTTCAAAAGACAACAAGGACTGATGTCAACATGAGGTTTTCTCTTCCCGGGAGGGCTCTACTGAGAGAACGCTGATGCCCTAACACCTTCCCGTGTCGAAGCTGGAAGAACCAGGGGCTTCACAGAATGAGCTCAGATGGAAGTGGTTTTGCTGACATATTACCTGCTGATGGGTCTATTTTATTCATAATATTCTTGTCACAAGTAAAGTAGGTGCAGAAAAAGCATAATGTGGTATTTTCCTTTACCTTACTAGCTCTCACCTGCAGGTTTCTACAAGGAGAGATTTCCCTTGTAATCATCCCCATATAAGGCCAGCACTTGAAACATTCCAGGCTGTTAACGTACAAACGATATCTAGTTTTTCCTGATAGCTGCTCTGATTTTTTGTCTGGAACTTAGCCAAGAAGAAGGAACAGAGTGAGACTAAAGTTACTAAGAAGCCACAACAGAGATATAAAAAGTAATTAAAACTAATTTCCTATCTAGAAACAGTGAACTCTTCAGAGGAAGAATATATATGGCTATTTGAAGAATTGTAGCAGGCCTTTGTTGAGCTGTCTAAATGAGTAGCACTTGTATATACAACAGCTAATAATAAATATAATGATATTTTATAAAGTATGCACATAAAATGGTAGCATGATAAATTGCAAAAACAGGCAATAAATCCTATTTTTCATTCAACCCTTGCCACCTCACCTGTGCTCTGTATGCTAACTCTCCTCTCCGAGGATTTACCCTATTCCAGAATCTAGAAACAGTTTGAAAAACAACTGCTGCTTCAAATATAGAATGTGAAAAGCTGCCAAAGAGTGGTTTCCTTTCCTTTATTTTTTTTTTTTTTATCTTCCTCTAGCGACACAGGTTCAAAGTGTAAGATGGATAGCAGTCACTCTTGCATTTATGTTAAACTTAAAGCTCTGTTGCCCTAATCCACCAGGGCTGGAAATGGGTGCTGTAAACCACCTGGCCCACTGGTGTCACGTTTGGGGAAAGGTGTAATTCCTGAGAAAGGAGAAACAAAGCAATCACAAAGCACTTCCTTTTAGCCGCTGGTTCTAGCTAAACAAAACTTCCTGCTCACATAATGTTGCAGAAACACAGGACTGCTGCTTTTTTCCACTTATGAACAACAAAACTTGGTTTTAACTGTGGCTTCAGCCTCTGGGCATCAGAAAAGTTCATCTGAGTTCAAAACAGGGTAGGAAGCTGTATTTACTGTTGGGAAATCCTGGGTAGGAATACATGTTTGTGTGCTCTGTAACGCATACACACAGAGCTTAATGTATCTGGGACATGTAAAACGTTCTCTACAGCCTGCTGGAAGCAGCACCCACTGCTCTGGCCAGGCTGCTGGACTGCTCAAAATCCAGGATAAAATCCTCAAATACCATGCAAATAATATATTTCAAGACATAGCCAAGGTGATACACGTACACAGTTGTTCTGAGATGAGGAGGGAATACTCTAGGTACTCTTCATCTTAGGCAAGGTGAACTAAGTGAGTCCGAGTTTCCCTAGAGTCACAGATAATTTTTTTCTTATTTCTTTTCACTGGCCACCATCACTGTTTCTTCCTTAAACTTTTGATAGTTAAGGACCTTATATCCTCATGGATATGCATGGCACCGACTTCTACCATAGTAGTATAGCTCCCTGGGTGAGTGTTTTTACACTGGAATAAACATATCCACACAGTGAGATACACTGGAAGAGCCAGAGCAAAAGAACTACACCCCTGGGGCAGGTAGCTCTGTGGAAGTTTCTGTATGGACAAGGCCAGGAAGAGAGACTGGCTTCACCACCCAGCCTAATAAAAACACAGTTAACTCACTCTTCTCTCTATAGCTGGTAGCAAAGGAAGTCTTTCTGTGTTAACTTCTTAAAAACCTTCAGATGCATAATGTCTGCCTGGACTCCACCAACAAACACCAGCACAGAGTCAACCAAGTTCTAATGAAATCTAAAATACCGGTTTCTACATCTGATGGATTTTTAGGTAACATCCTTACAATCAAACACAAGGGGACATTTAAAGTATGTAAATAAACATGCATCTCAGTACCTCTGTGCACTATTCCCTGACACTGTGGGTGAGTCACCTCGGAATGAGGAGGCTGCAGAAGAGCAGGGTTGGATAGCACGGTTTGTTGGAGAGCACAGCACGGCTTGGGAAGTTCTGCAGGCACAAAAGGCAAACAGTAATGTCAAGCAGATGGCTAAAAACAGGAACCAAACGAGAAAGAAAAAAAAAAAAAAAAAGAAGTTGCTTGAGCAACACGCACACATTTATAAAGTCTCACCAGCAAACCAGGACAATGACTCTTTGTCCAAGGGAAATATATTACACAACATAAAGCCGTATCACTTGCCACACAAAGCAGCATCAAACAAATTCACTGATTAATAAATCAGACATTAAGAACTACAAAAAATTGTCCAGGAACTCTTAATGCTGTATCCTTCAGCTGTGCACATAGATGACATACTGTTGTTTCAAGTGGTCAGAATCATATGTAAATATCATAAGCCCTTTATAGCAAAGAGCCTATGCAGATTCTTTTTTTAGCCTAAATGGTAAGAGCCTTTGCTTTTGGAACAGGACAGTTCAAATTCTATCTCCAGTTAACCACAAAGCCCCAAGTGACTATAAAATGCAGTAGTGACATCTGTACAGTTTCAGAGGCCACAGATTGTTTCCATATTCTAATTATTACATCTCATTACAATGAAGAAAAATCACTTCTTTTTTTGAGTCGCAGATGTGAAAGGAAGATCTTGTGGTTAAAGGACTCACAGAACTCAGAGGCCTAGATTTTTTTCTCTTTCCAACTAAATCAGACTTCCAGCACAAGAACACTCACTTTCTTCCACTGAGTCTTGGAAGACTTAACACAGCCATGTTCTCTAAGTGTTTTGATGTCCTCATTTAAGTGACTCATATGGTCACAAAATACTTAAAATACCTTGCATGCAAAATTTGGATTATCACAGATCAGAAAGTTCAGAAAGGAGAGATACTTAATTCATTCCTAATGGATGATTTTCTTGTCTTAATTTTGTTTTTAGGACAATTAGGGGATACTATACAATAGTTGAATTTCTCAAAACGTAGTCCTTGATTAAATCATTGCCATGTGAAAAAAGCCTGTACAGGATAGTGTTGAATTCACTGATGACCTTTTAGCTTTTCTAAGGCATCCAAGGCACATGTCAACTACAAACACTGGTTCAACCAGAAAAGAACCAGCACTGCTATGATTAGCTGCACCTTGATGCTGTTTTCAACCCAGTGCCACGCACTACTAATGTAATTGTATTTAAATTTAAGGCAGCAATTCGCTGGGTGGGTGATACTGTCAGCAATCTGCAATTCTTCACCAGTTTTTATAGACTGCAGCATCTTCTTTGGAAACTCGGAGTTTCATGGGAATGCTTGAGCAACAGCTGGCATGATAAGGCATGCATACTTGTGTCCAAAAATATGCACTCTGGGTGCGGTGCGAGGAACAAGGTCAAGGGACATGCGCCTTCAGGCCTAGGTCCTAGCTGGAGAGTTCGTGTGGTGCAGGAGCACTTACCTGGTGAGGCACAGTCAGGCAGCACTCTTTTAAAAGGGGATTTCATACGCCACGAATGGGAGTCAACGATGAATTGCTAAAGGATTTAATGAGATTTATGTAGAAAGAGGTTTCTAATGGCATAAAAAATCACCAAGCTTGAATCTCCTACTGAAGCTCTAGAGGCAGAATACCTAAAAGGCTATGAAAAAGAAACTCGAGATTTTGTGTGAAACACAAGTGAATTGATTCAGAGGGCACTGCGCTCATTCTCCTCTAACCCAGAAAACTTGTCCCATGAAGCAAGGTAGCTCTGCAGACCTGAAGTAGGTCCTGTGAGCCACTGTCTGGAAATATAGGTATTTTCCAGTTCCAAAAATGCACTCACCGTGTCATGGTGGGGGATCCCCAAAGTGTGAGTCCCTTAATGGAAATGTCATTTTTCACCTAAGTACCCTGCCTAACTTGTTTGTGTCGGCAACAGATGCAAAATCAGAACTCTGGGGTGTCAGTCCCTGTTCAGTCTACAGTTATCCATTCTTTCTCTCCAATTGAGCTCGCACTGACATTTTGCAATACACAGTTAACTGCAGAGTGACTGACATTATGGTGGTGACACCAGATCTTTGCAACCTGAACTCTCCAGTATAAACAAAAAGCAGAAATGAATCCCCTGTCTCCTGAGCATTAGCAGTTCCTGAAAAGACCAAATGCAGAATTGCTTTCCTTATGGTCAAAAATGAATACTGCGAGGAAGTGACTGGAGGGCATTTTAGATTTCATGTTAAAGAAACAAAGCACAAATTGACTTTTTATAAAGGTCAAGTGAAAAATTGGATATCTTAAGGCTGCAGAGAATTTTTACTCTGTGTTCAGTTTTGTTTATATACAAAAATGAGGAGAAAAATATTGCCAGGGCCAGCTTAACAGATGATCTGGCACGGGACAAAGGAAAGAAAAAAAGATTAAAAAAGACCATTTTTTCATGAAAGCCTGGTATTATACACAATATCGTTTACAATAATTTTCCTCAATGGAAGTTATTATGTTGTCCTTTCACAAACCATCTCAGAGTAACAAAATCTATCCAGCACGGCTTGCACATAACCTGCAGGTTCCAGCATTTGCCAATGGTTTGTGAATTAGTTGGTTATGTGCTGAAACAGGTATTTAGGATACATAATTCATCCTCTATGCTAAAAATACACAAAATAACAAATAATACCCATACTTAAAATGGTATTTTCACATTGCTTTCACATGGGCTAAATCACGTCCCACGTGAACTGACAAAACAGCTTTGTAGTAATTTAAAAACAAACAAAAAACAACTCCTGATGCCGATATTTTAACGTGAACCAGTTTTAACCATTACACATCTGGTGACATTGATCCCACAGTTTGCTTCTGTTCATGCCATAGCTCGATCCACTGCGGTCTCAGTACGTGGTGGTTCACCTCCTCCATGGGAGAGGAGCACTCAGACCAAGGACACCACAGCCTGCTGAAAAGGAAGCAAGAGGACAGCCTGGGGGAAACAGCAGCAGCATTAATGGAAACAACAAAAATCAGATGGTCAGAAACACACAACCTAAATAAGGTTTTGCTGCTTCCTTCCCTACGGCCTCCCCGTGCTTTCTTCTCCCTGTACAAATATTGCACATTTTGTGTGCTTGCTTGGGAAGGAGGCTACTCCCTTTCCAGAGATCACAAGCGTATTTCACACAGGGCTGAGCAAGCTCTTCAGAATAGAAGCCACTGCCCCCAAACGTTCATCTCCCTCCATCTGTACATGAGCTCTCCCTTCCAGCCCCCTTTAAATTTTCTGCTCAGGGAGATCAGGGTTGTTGGGTCTTTAATCTCCTCCTCACAGTTTCACATACAAACCTTGGCTTCGATATTTGGATACGTTTCCTCCTTTTTCTTTTTTTTTTAATTCTCTTTTGAAGCCAAGTCGCTGAGTGAATCGTAAAGGGAGAGAATTCCAAGAGCGTTAGCTTCTCTGCTGTTCCCAGGGCAGGTCTGGGCCAAAATAAACCCCTGCCGTGCCAGCAGCAGTTACTTCCACTCAAACACCAGGCAGCACAGCACTCTGCAGCTTCCCAGTCCGAACCGCCTCCCATTGCCCTTGTTACATAGCCCCCCTTAGAGATTCTGTCTCCAGCTGCAGCCCTTCCCATGTTCGTCTTGATTCACAAACTAACGAGCAGAAAGGAAAGCGGTGACAAGGTAAATAGTCTGCCTTGGATCCCGAAAGTCTCTGCCCAGAGCACGACCTGCTTCGCTCCAAAGCTTTTCCATCCCCACCCTCATTTCTGCTTCGTAGGAAAGGTTTTAGAAACCAGCTACAGAAACCAGTGGTTTACGGTGTGCCTTCCCTCCACCAGCTCTGTTCACGCAGTGAAGTTGGATGCCGAAACCAAATTCCTGTTAAAGAATTCAAGGAGCAAACGGCCGCTGCTTCACGGATCTCCTGTACGCCTGACAACTGGGCAGAGAAGTCGCAGTCACACTATCACCCAAGTCAGTCATTGTGCAGAAAGATGCAATTAGTTTTACCTTCTGGAAAGAAGCTTAACCTCAAAGCTCAAGCCATGGTATGGAGCCTGTCACTACAGCTATTTGATCACGTTACGATTGATTTAAAGAATTTAATATCATTTTCTCATAAATTTCATAACAGTCATGGGAAGAATTTTCCCCCTAGTTGTTTTCACTCTTCTACACAAGTAGGTGAATTTGCACCAGCTCTGTTCACACCCATTTTGCATAAACATTTATACCACAAATTCTGGTCAGTGCCATGTTTGTACAGAGTAAATTTCAAATGTTTATGTGCAAAAGGCTGCGCACAAAATGCCCGAGCATTTGATCAACCAGCAAATGCAAACAACACCATGACAATTGCAGTTTGTGCGACTGTCAAATAATGGCAAAAAACTGTCCATGAGGAAGCCTCAGAAATGCAAAATTTCATAAATTTATAAAATGATGTCCAATCACTCATTCTGTATAGACAAGTATAACCAAGGAAACCGGGGATATTGAAGAGACAAATTATTGCCATAGGTGCCGTCATCTTCAGGGTAGAGTGCTGGAAAGCCTCACACTCTAATTTGCATGAGGAATGCTGGTAAGTCAGGAAAATACCAACCCAGTCTATCGCCCCATCTATTCGGAGGCACCATTTCCTCATTTTTTTCAACACGACTTCGCACTCCTCTCCGAGACCGGTAAGGTCTCACAAGGCTGGCCCGGCAGACAAACAGCTGAACCGCTCGCGCCTCCACGCCCTGCCTTAGGGAACAGCCATCCTTCAGGTCACTTTGAGACAGCATCACTGTAAAACCACAGCCTTTTACAACATTAAGGCATCAGGGAAAGCATTCTCTTTAGTATGATCATAAAAACCTGAGAGTGTTTTTGACTGCGCAGTCACGGTTTGAAGTGCCTAAGCCTGACCAAGGAGGCAAGGCTGGGAGTCCTCATTCTCTCACACATACACACACACACACTTTTTGTAAATGGATCTTCTCTAATCACAGCTCCTCCTTCATGCTTTCCTCTTCTTTGTAGTTATTTCTTAGCGTTCCTAGCTCCAAATACCAGCCACTGCAGCAAATCCTCTAGTTCTCAAGGGCAGTAATAGTAGAAAAGATTTTTTAATTCAATCAAATGCCTAACAAATCACAGGAATTAATTAGTTTCTTTCATTTGTGTTGTTTTTGTCATGGTTGCAGTCTCCCCTCCCTTCCACCCCAACCCTTTTTTCTGTTCCCCCCTCTTTTCTGTTTCCATATGAATCTGACTTTTCATTTTCCCCGTCCGCGTTCCAGCTCTCTCTCTCCCTCTCACAGTGCTGCTGGAACATGCAGCAGGAAAATGATGGATGATCACCTGTCACAGCTTGTTTATTATAATTCAGACAATCAATTACACATCCCTAATGCTGGTTGTCCCGCTGGAAATTTACATGCTCGGCACAGACCAATGTGAAAATGGAATCTCATTTGCCAAATGTCTTTCTGTGGGTACTGCGTGATGATTACAGTCTGGTTGTTTCAACAGTTGTGTGTGTCTGACAATGTCATCGCTTACTGCCTGCCACAGGTCACATTGCTCTGAGGCATTATTTATTGTGTTCTGCAGGCTGAGGCTTTCAGAGGACAAAGATGTTGCTGAAGCCGCCGTGCTCAGGGCAAGCAGGCAAGGTAGATCAGAGAGCAGGCACACAGCTCCGGCACCCATCACCTGCCTTTGTTTCCACTGGTGTGAATCCTTGTACCCTCTCCACCTTCTTTTCTTTTATGGATGACTGCCTTGTATTAAAGGGCTCCTGCATTGACAGGCAGGGCTCTGGCAGGGGAAAAAGCTGCTCATGCAGCTAAATAATCCCAGGACAGCTAGCGATTTAATAAGGAGCAAAGAATTGCAGATAAATGAGACAAAGGGGAAAACCAAAAAGAGCTTGTAAGCGTTAAGCTAAAATGCAATACGGGAGTCTGCTGAACCTGCTGGGAAAGGGTTACGTGGATTCCACTGACTGATTTGAGTGGTAGGGTTCATTCTTCCACCTAATTAGAAAGAAGGTGGGAGATCCTGCAGGGAAAAGGATGTAGAGAATGGACTGAGCAGCCCGTCCTCAGAAGGTTTTGATCTGAGGGAGCTACAACTTGAGGAAAAGGAGGGAAGATATACGTATCACGTGTGAACTGTGTTAATGAGCAAATTTAAAACCATAAAAATTTCTGTAAATGGAGGTTTTAGAAATCCTAGGCATGGGATGCTTCAACAATATGCCCATCTGTGAATAGGAACACGTATACATGCAAACATGCACAATATACAAAGGAAATTCCTCTCCCTTAACAGGTGAGAAAGGCAGGGAAAGGAAGGTACCCTTCTTGTCTAGGAGCCAAGCTTCTAACATCTCCCTGTTAACTGGAGAGAAGGACATAAGAACTGTCCCTTTAAATCACCTTGCTGCCTTAGGCTTGCTGTTCTCTGGCACAGAAGTCAGCTGCTTCCCTCCACCTTACGGCTGGACACAGCCTGGTTTGGATTTTGTATCTGAAGAGCCTGAGCAAAAAAGCACCCACAAAGTCATTCCCAGAAGGCTCAGGTGGGAATTGGAGAGTTAAATTGTTATACCCACTTCCTAAACGTCAGTCTCAGTCATGCATGTGGTTGTACTTTTCAATACTGCAGTTAATCTGTTGGATTAGTTACTTCACTTGGTTAAAATTATGTCTGAGTATTCAACATCTAAATGGTGCACTTCAATTTCACGCTGTGCACTCATTTGTTTTTCTGCTTTTTGACTTCTTAGAAAATCCTTCTGTTCTATGGTATTATTACATATTTATACTTGTATTGATATCAAGTGCACTTCCAAAAAAATTGTATAATTAATGGCTTGGTTTTCTTTCTTTTTTTTTTTTCTTTCCCTCCATTTCTTTCTCAGTAAAGTTACACCTTTCTTCTTAGAACTGATTTCTGGCCAGTGTGACTCCGTGCCAGATTGTGCCACCACAAAATAAGGAATTAAGGAAGTGCAGCTGTCTTACTGCCACCAACTACAGACTACAGAGCTCAGGTGCAAAACTGGAACGGGGCACTAACGGGGCACGAGGGGAGCGGGCCTCGTCAAGCATCCCGGTTGTCACTGTGGGGCACTTGCAGAAGGATGGATACCTGCTGATTTGAAAGACGGATTCACAGGAATTTGAACTATCCCTGGGAGTAGGCTTGCCTGTTATAAATGCCTCAGCACTGAACAGGACGGCCTCAAAGCAATTCAAATATTTCTACATTCTCTCTCCACAAGGCATTCACCACTGGCTCGGAGTTCTGGGACTCTGGAAGGCTTACATGCTACAGGAGGAAGTTAAGGAAGGACATGTCCACATCATTTAAAGAGCAGATGTGGAGCAGTAGCTCAGACACCAGCCTATAAATATTCAGATACAGGCACACCAAAGTGTGCATAAAACACTCAAGAGCCAAACACAAATTCTGTTGAGCTGTGCATGGGTGTAGCTCTGCAGATGTAGGCGCAGGCACACATTTTGATAGAAAACTTCAGGCTTGGGTATATTCTGATTACAACCATACATGTACAACCATGCAGGTTCTTAGAGCATCCATGAAGCCAGCTTGGGTGCCCATGCAAGAGATGTTTCATGGGATTTTGATATTTGTGTGCTGGCTTTGTGAATGGTAAACTGTTTGTTTCTGCATTTCTCATCCGTATTCTGCATTCTATTTTCATTTATTTATGTGCAGTGCAATCTCTTGTTCACCGAGGTTTTAGCAGCTATACACGCACAACGGATGCATGGACGCAGAATTTGGCCTACTGGGAATGACAAAGAGAGTAAAACGTCTGAGGGCTTTTGCTCCCTCTTTTCTTTCTGAGCACATTAAGCTTCTTAAGTTTGAATGTTCCTACTGAGTCAGATATTGACAGACATATTTGCCTTTCAGTGCTTCCAGGATCATTGGTTGTGTGAACTTGAAAACACAGCTGGTAAACATGGAAAACATCTTCAATTGCAAAAGAGAATATCAAGGCATTTGGAATTAGAACCAAAACGCAGATAAAAAATACATTGGGTATATGAAATATTGTCCAAAAAGAAAAACCTGCCCGTTGCATTTGAGAGAAATGCAAAAACTAATTGCATCTGTATGACTTTGGACATTCTCAAACACAATCAGAGGCTTCAATATTGTCTTTTGCAACAATTTCCAGTGTACTAATCTCAAAGCCTGAACAGAAAACTTTATACAGAGAGGCGTATCTTGACTGGATTCCAGCGTTTGGAAGTGATAACCCCTCTCCATGAGACTGAAATGTATTTTCCCCACTTATTTTAATATTTCCATCTAATTAATATTTCATAGCAGACAAATACAATACAATCTGCTTGAATGCAATACCACGAGCCAGTGCTTGTCACAAATGAGACAGACTCAGTGTTCTGCAATGGAAGATTCAATAGAGTAAACTCTGACCTTTGAGTGCTGGAGAAGAGGACTGGCAGATAGGAAAAATAACATAGGATACTCCTAACCTACATCTTCTCCTACTTAAAAAAAATAAAAAATCAAAGGGAAGTTCTATTCTCTTACTTCAGATTCCTTTGATATCCAAATTTAACTGCAAAACTCAAGAATTCAGCCCAATGGATAAAGCAATTGTCACACACTACAATAAAACCTCTGATTCGTACACAAGGAGCCTCCAGCGAAGGTTTAGATCTATGAGATGAGAACAAAGAAGTTCTTGTCTCCGTCCAAGTTACTTTTCTTCCCTTGCATGTTCCCCTCCCTAAAACAGCGTATTGATGTCTTTGCTTACTCAGTACCAGTATATTTTTTTCAGAATTAAGTATATGAATTTTAAGACCTGTGAGCACAAAAATATTAGCGCTGTGTGCAGAAAAGCCATGATGTTTATGACACCCCAAAAAATCCTAGATTAAATAACAAGTTTCTACTTCAATAAGCAGGACTAACCCTAAAGTGGCTCGCTGCTCAGAACGGTTGTCTTACCAAGGTGGAGGGCGTGCTTGTCTTCCCAAGCAGTGAAATGGTGATGTACTGATGAGACTTTTAAAGATCTTATGAACCATCTACTGCTGTTTTCTCAGTTCTGTGTGCACATAAGTCAGAAAACAGGCCTTTTTTTCTTCCTCACAAAATACAGGCAGAAGAATGTACACAGCTTGGGATGACAGCTACGTATGTTCCCTGAGTGAACAGATGTAGGAGTTGTAGTTGTGTGCAACAGCAGAGGACCGGAGCAGATAAATTTAGAAGAACCTCTGAGACCTTTGTTCCTATTGAGGCCACGTGTGATACCCATGGTATTGGGTTCAGCAAGTCTGCGTGTAGCAGATCATGTTGGTTATTTATTCATGTGGTCAAATCTCTGCCTCAGCAACCCTGTGAAAAGTAATATTGGTTGCAAATCCCTCCGAGTCAAGTCAAACCATAACAAAGCACTCTCTCTCTCTGAATATACATACACACACATGTATACACACATGTGTTGACCACAGTGGTTTTGTTTTTAACTAACCTGCTGTTCGAGGACCAGCACGCTTAGCATTTAGGCTACATGTGCATCTAATTTCACAAATGAGGCAAGAGCATGTGAAAGGGCTTGAGTCCTTCTTACATAGCAAAAGGCTTCCTGTGCTCCTGAGAGTTCTGTATGAGTTGGCATAAAACAAAGTCTGCTGAGGGGGTTAGGGAGGAAATGGAGCAATCAAGTGTGTAAGGAGTCACTGCTACCCACAGAGGGAAATGTCATTCTGAAGCCGGCTGAAGTGAATCATATTGAACCCTCAGCCTCTTTTCTTTTTCTTTTTTCCTACTCCTGTCTTCAGAAAGATGCAATAGTTACTATTAGGAAGAAATGTAAGCAAATGCTAGCTCTTACTGATATAAAATCCTAATTGTATACGAGAGAGTGTTTGGGATCAGGAAGGCCACCTCTGTCGTTACCTGTGGAATGTTACTACTTGGCTTGGTATATTAGCCAGGCTGTGAGGATCAAAATGGTGCCAGCTGTCTGCAGGTGCTTAGTGAAGTAAGATCTCAAGAGGGACCCTTGAGACAATGGTAAAACAAGGCGTGCTCTGGGATACTTTGAGTGAGGACACAGCACTTCCTGAGCCTGGTGCTAGCTGCAGAATGACTGCCCTGAACAACTGCAGGACTGTTCACAGCCTGGGCTGCTGGCTTAGGCAGCCAACCCTGATGCCTTCGGTGCCAGGCTCATAATTCGGTCATTTCTGCACAGAACGTGAAGTATACCTTGCCTCTATGACAGGCTAGAGACACGCACAGATACCCTGAAGGTCAGAGAAGGTTTGTGTGCTCCCAGGGGAGAAGTTTTCTCACTGTTCTGCATCAACTACAAACTTGGGAGCTGCCACAAGACTCATTTCCAAAATGAGGTGCGGCCAGAAAATCTAATCCATTAAAGAAGCTTTTTTCCTCCTCAACTGCTACCTTGTGAAACAGCCAAATTCTCACACTTACAAGGAAAGTTCCTTTCCTGCTGCCCCCAACAAACTTGCTGCAACTGGAATTTGAGTTTGCTTATTACGGTGGACTCAAGTTACACCAGACGTCTCATTCCTCCTTGCTCTAACTGGTATTTTGCTGTTCATGCAAGTCCCGCTGTTTTACAAAACAGATTCATTTCTACATTATTTTTGTTACTTATTCATAGCCTAGGAGCACTGGAAAGTTCTCCACCGACTCAGTTTTTGACTGTTAAGCACTACACAATCAGATGCAGAGGGACCACCTTTCTATCAGAGAATTACAGTCTGAACAGGCGATGCAGACAAAGGGCAGAAAACCAAGAGGCAGAGAGAGTTTACTTGTCCAAGGTCAAAAGCACAGCTGGTAATACAATCTTCCTATTCTTATTCCATTACTCAAACCACTAGGCAAAAGTGTCTTCCTAGCCTCCTCTCTCTCCAGTTCTTATCCACCCGCACAAAATCCCCCAACTGTGGCGTGTAAACACTGCGCAAATCAGTAACACATGTGGAGAGCTCGGATGCTACCCCATGCAAGGGATATGCTGAACCTGTCTGGAAAGTGTGACTCAGGACGCGTACGAGACGTTGCATATTGTCACAGGGCTGAGGTGCAGAAAGGGCTCAGTTCGTCCTGCAGCGCTACCTGGCAAGAACCGAATGCTCTCTGCTCCTACTGACCGAGGCTTTCTGCTGCAGGCAAGCAGCACCCCAGCCTCGTGTCAGCTCCTCTCTTTCTACACCATCGAGCACTTTTACAGACATTGCCAACTGATGCATGCAACATATTTCTGAAATAAAGACCAGGTACTTGTTCCTTCTTTGCGGGCACGCTCCCCAGAGCAAATGATTTGTGTGGCTCAGTCAGAGCACCGCCATCCGCGCGAGTGAACGCCTCGCTCTTCACAGGTTGCAGGAGGTAGCAGAGAGGACCCACTGTTTTGCCTGCAGCATTCCTGGTCTTGCTTGAGTGCACTTTTTGACAGTTAAGAAGGGAGTTTTGCTGAGTCAGGCAGCTCCCCCAGCTGCTCACCGGAAACACAGCTGTTATGCAAAAATAACCATGAAGGCGAGAACTTGGGCTTTTTTAGAGAAAACAAAAAGCAAAACACAGTGACCCTCAAACTCAGTAACAGGCTCCTGAAGCTGTTCAGTTAGATGCAATCCTACTTCGTGCACCTCTCCTATTTGGGGCCAGGGCCCGTGCTAAGCACTGTCCTGTTCTTTTTAGGCTGTGTCTGGGTGACAGGGCAGGAGCCAGAGCCATCTCCCCTCCTGATTTTGTTGATCCAGACCGGGAAATCTGAGCTCACTGTTTAATTAGGAAAGGATGGGGGAGGGTGACAGGCAGGTGGACAGCTAATAAGTGGAACCCCACATTGCAGCCCATTGCCTGTATCAGGTTATGGAACAATATCAAACCCGGGCTGGCCAAGCTGCTGTTTCCTTGCGCCTGTGTCCGTGGCGTCCCCAGTTGTGCGGTGGCACCTGTTCCTCTGAATGCGAGCACAAGCTGTTCCCTCGGCGCTCCAGCACATACGAGTCACGACTCTCAGATTCAGCAGCTACTTGGATAATGCCCTCACTTCTTAAAGGGCTCCGGCTCCATTGCTGCTGGCCAGCTCAGTACCACCCTGCACAGAAACTGCTCCAACAAGAGCTGAAGTCTGGAAGAAGGCAGAATCACAACACAGCCAGGGGAAATGGGGGAAGCTGAGAGCTCACAAGCAAAAAAAAAAAAAAAAAGAAAGAAAGAAAATGGAAAAAAAAAAATGAATTGGCTTCTTTAGGTAGCCAGTGGAAGAAGATCTGCAGTGGTTTGTTGATCCTGAATGTAACCAGCACCAAGGCATCTGCTACATGACCTCATTCATCAAGGCCCCCTAAGTTCCAAAAAGAGTAGCAATACGTAGGGAAACACACAGCACCCTCATCCATTGGCTGGGTGAAGAGGAGGAAGGAGAAATGAGGGGGTGTCTCTCTGTACTTCTCTAAAAGCCCACGGCTTTGTTCTACACAGCATGTGCTGTAGATGGGCCAAACCCACCAGGTTTCTCAGCATCCCTGCCATGGATCTGCTGAGATGCCCTTCAAGCCCTGGGCACAGCACTCATTTTGCCTCCAAATGGGCCAATTAAAGGTCAGTCCTGAACAACCTTAATCTCATTTCACATCTCCCAAGCCACTGAGAGAAGTGAGCTGCCCTTTCCCTCCCCCTACAGCTGCTGCCCGGGGAATTACACCTAGCAGTCCCCATCCCTTAGCACTGCAGCAGATTAATTTGGAGAGGCCCAAAGTGGCAAATAAGCGAAGGGGGTCCTGTGGCATTAAGGCCCCAGAAATCAAAATGAAGAGGATAATTAAACGTAGGCTGGGAAGGAGGGAGGAGACCGGGGCAAGAGAAGAAGAAAAGTTATAGTGGACATTCAAAAGAGGCAGCAAGCCGGTATTAATTCACATAGTAGTTCCGTGAACAACAATGGGTGCCCAGAAATTCTATTTAAAGGCTGTAATATTAATTTAATAGGGGAAAAAATCTAATATAATTCCCACAGAATTTTTCAATTAAATTAATGTGATGGGCTTTAATGGATATCTTAAGTAGCAAGCATGATTAACAGAAATACTGCATAAATTACACTTATATATTTCATTTCAAAAAATCCTGGCACACGGCCTTGCCATGCAGTGGACCTTATTCTTTTAAACACAGTTACAGCTGGACATCAGAGTTTAGAATTCCCCTGCTCAGAGATGAACCATTTCCTCTTGGGATTTTTCTCCCTCCCATGGTCTTGACCAGCAGCAATGTGATTCCAGGGAACGAGGAGGAGCTGAAGCTGTGAACCGTGTTCTTATCCCTGTTTGTACAGTATGTGGGGAACGCGGGTCCGGTCTGGGCACAGGACTTCAGAGGTGCTGTAGCACACCTGATGTGTTATTAACCGCAGCCTCCTGTGGGAGGAGTGCACCCTGCCACGGCTGAACACTGGGTAAGACGAGGCCAGGCAATGTAGCGAGGAAGAATTTTAATGACATACTGCCCCCATCCTAACCACGGTGCCAGCACATCGAGCACAAAACCCAAGGCTCCAGGAACAGATGTAACCACAGCATCCAGCTCAGTCCTCCACAAAACAGACTTAAAGGGCTTTCAGATAAGCTGCCCAGGTGGAAACCAAGCCCCGGCCTGTACGGCAATAAGCTGTTCAGTCAATATCCCATCTCCAACCTCGTTCCCGTTCTCAATCACAGACACCTCCCTATTGCCATCCACAGCCCACACAATTGCACCCTCACGCAGGAGAGCCTCGGTGCCAACCGTTTGGACCACTGATACCTGAAGTGGTGTTGGTGAGGCCCTCCTAAAGTCATGCTGCATTTCTCCCCCCTACTTGCTGTACTAGTGCACAGTAGGAAGCAATGCAGAGGTGTCCAGTAGCAGATGTTGGCCATGCGTTACATGTAGTGACTTTAATTCAGGCAAGAGTTGCAGGGCTAGAAGAGGTCTGTATCTGTACCAGCAGGATGGGGCAGTGCCCACAGTCAGCACCAACTGCTCAGGAGCAGCTTTGCAGTGCACCTGGAGAGGAGCCATTGCTCTTGTGGTTTCAGATGGCTCATCGCCGTATTAATTAGTGAGTGCTGTCACATAGCTGGCTTACAGATTTTAACATTCATAATACAGAGGTAGGAAGAGTTTTGGTGGAACCTCAAGGCATTGGTTGTTGCAGTACAACCACTTTTAGAAGCTGTGTATATCATTCATCAGATGAGCTAAGCGTAGTTGTACCCCGTATCTATTGTTTTTTTAGGTTGTACCCACACATGGAGCTAAATTTTATCACATAGATACCACACATACATTTCATACTTCCGCCCACACAATCCGCACAGAGATGTATTCAACAAGCTTTACAAATACTTGAATGAGAAGAGGATCCTGCAGATAAAATAGATCCAAGTTTTATTCTCAGCTTAACTACTATGCAAACCTGCCTCCCCTTTGAGCAATTACCAGACACCAATTTTCTGCAGCAGTGTCTCTCACCTCACTCTTAGTTTTGGAGAACTGGGGCTCCAACTCTCCTCTTGCTTAGCAATTAACCTTTCTGAAGAAAGCAGGGACTGATATGCCCTGAACATCAGGACTCAGTTCCTTCGAGTCAAGCCTTCAAAAACACTAACTTTCTGAATTAGCAGTAATTTTGAGTACTAAAGACACAGCAATTAACTTTCTAATTTGCAAACCTAGATCAATTTTTTTTTACCATTTTCATAATCATGAATTCTAAATAAATATTTCACCCAAGCACTTTAAGGCTGCTGGACAGCAGGTGCTAGTGAATGCTGGGTGTTACTATTTTTCTTGTGAAAATCCTATCAGCAGCTCCACGCTGTGCTATCCAGAACAGCTTCCAATGAAGAAAAATTGCTTGTCACTTGCTGCCTCAAGAAGCGAGATAGTTAAAGTTAAGCAGAAGCCATATTGCTGTGTTTTCTCTTTCTTTCATAAAACACAAATAAAGTACCCTCTGGAAATATGTGAGCTGAAGTGACAGGCATCTCTTGAATGCTTTTAATTGCTGCCAAAAATAGTCTGAAGCTTTCACCAAAGTTAACACAGACAAAATTTCCATGGAAAGCATCAGCTCCGTGTGAAAAGAAGCTAGCTATTTCATCAGTTAAAATAAAAACAGCAATTACACACTTTAGCTCTTCCCAAAATTCCATTTTACCTTGCAACAGTGAGGGACATTTTAAATACAGTGGAGAATGCGTGACACTTGGCACACCAGCTCACTTCTATCACCGCACAGTAACACCATTCCCTGCCACTAGTAGGCAGATTTTAATCATCTTCTTTTCATTATCGTTACAATAGTCCCTAATAATGCCAGTCAAGGACTAGAATCTCATTTGCTAAACTCAGCATAAAGACAAAACGCTCCCAGCATGTTCAACAACAGACGTATTTAAATTGTGCATTCCGAGCTTCTGTAACCTTGTATCGCTGATAAAAATTCAAGCTGAGATAGGGGAAGATTCGCTCCCTGGTTACAGAAAAAATTATCCTTCTCTCATTATAAATGCAACTCGTAAATGCTCCCCAGGCCAGCAGGAAGGTCTCTCGTTGCCCAAAGTCCTGTGCACTATAGGGTCAGCCATATGCAACCGCTTTGACCGAAGACGTTGGTAGCGCTCTGACTGCTCATCCCACCAGTGCTAGCAGATGGCAGCGCCTATCTCATGTTATAGCCAGGCAGAAAACAATTTGCTTCTCTCCCAAAATGTTGCGATTTCTTTCCTCTTCCTGTCTCATTTATCATCAGGAAGAGCTAAGAGGTCTCTGAGGCTGTATTTTTGATTGTTTCCCCCATTTTCCATGAAACAGAAGGAGACTAAAGATGTCCGCGTACTCAAGGCACTCATGTGGAAAATTGTCAGTCTGCCTGCTCCGGACCTCTGACCTGACCTAGATCTGCACCACCACAGGTAAAATCTCTCAACATGAGGCTTTTATTATTATGGGATAGTGTTCTGGGACAGGTCTTCTTTCTAGCTAAAGCTAGAAGGGTCTGGACCCAAGGGACTACCCTGACAGCGTTCCCCAGCCACATTCTTGACAAAGAAGACCATTAATGGGTGTTTTCTGAAACATAACCTTTTTTTTTTTTTTTTTTTAACATCCTGGCCAGCTGTAGCCTAAAACCTGTATTTCCTGAACACGGACACCTCCCAGCCAAGCCAATGCACTCACAAGATGTACGCGATGCAGGAGCAGGCTCCTTGTGGTTAAATTTACTATTTTTCCAGTTTGTGTTATTTAAGTTTTGCTTCTCTGGTATCCAGAACAAACATACATCAGCATGAAAAGAACCCATTAATATGTCTAATGCTTTCCCCCTAAAACTACCATGATCTCACCACTTCCAAAGCCCAAAGGAAATTAAAGCACGGCTCAAGAGGATGGCGCTGAAGGATACAACTTAAAACCCACAAAAGCTGGGAAATTTCTGTGCAAAGGCTGCAAATCCAGGCTTGGATAGACGCTTATAATGAGCTGTAATAAAATTATTCCAGTCTGTAACCTGAAAAAAAGAAAGCTTGCCATGTAGCAAACAGGAAATCCCAGAATTTATAGATGACCCTGTTACAAAGCAAATGTTTTGGAACAAATCGTTCTTTCCCTAGCGCCTGTTTTCCACTGTTTTCTCTGCTGCACTTTCCCCTATAATCCAAGGGCCAGAGCAGCACCGTCTGGCTGCCGCTGGTAGTGGCACTCCTCGGGCCCACACCCACCGGGCACAAGATGTGAGCGACTGAGCAAGGGACTCAGTCTGAAAGCGTGCCTGGGTTTTTTCAGCTGTATCAGTTAGCATAATACAAGGTATTACCCCCTCCACGTAAAACTTGCCTTTTTCTGTTCCCGTTGATCATTGTAACTGGAGTACAATTACTTCTTCTACTATAAAATTGAAGTTTGAAAAGCCTGTGTGTAGGTGTGAGACATGTGGAACTTCTGTCGTCAGCCGATCCAAAATTTCACCTACTCCTCGTACATGCAGTAAAGGGGACTGCAAGGAGAAGAGAAGCAGCAGCAAAGAAAACACCCTTCGCCAGCTTCCCTCCTTTTCTCCTGCTGCTCACTGTAGTTCAAAGACCCAAAGGGACTGCTGAGAAAAGGGGGAGCTCTCAGTAACCCAGGTGGAGGTGGTCAGAAAGAAGCATGGCTGGGTGCCAGTCTCACCAAGAGAAGACAAGAAGGAGCCGCTTGCCTGCCTTTCTACCACCACAGCCCTTCTCTCCTTTGGGACAGAGGGACATGAGGTCAGGATATGTTGCAAAGAGCCATGCAGCACATCCCACTCAGCCTTTGGGTAACCTCCCAGAGGCATGCAGGACAGCTGGAGTGGCTCTGCAGGACTGCAAAAGGCCGTGTCCGTAAATGCTCAGGAACGCAGCTGCCCCACTGGTCTTAACCCAGTAGCTGGCAGGGCTGACAGATCTGCCCTGCAGGCAGAGCGAGCATGTGTCTGCACTTGTTCCAGGTAACAGGGTCACACAGCACAGACTCTCCGTTATCTGTGCTTTTACAAAAAAATCAGGCATGCTATGGAGGGCTGGGCTCAGCTGTACCTGAAAGAGCAAAGTCTGTGCTCCCAAAGGACAGCGTTCACTGCTCAGCATGACCCAAGGACTTGACTCCTGCAGGTACAGAAACCATCTATCAGAGAGAATCTCTCTTTTCCATTTCTTTTCTTGCTCTCATCCTATACTAGGATTGTTTAAAGTAACAAATAGACATTAAAAAAAGGCAAAAAATACACACATTTTTCCTCTGCAGCTATCAAATTGCCTGGGTTCCTAAACACTTCAAAAAAACAGATATTGAATATGTCTCTCCTTAGCGAATTTACTCTGGAGCAGAAAGCATTTCCCACAGGAAGTCTGTGAGGCTCAATCACTATGACACAGTCAAGGGAAATTTAGACAGTCAAGGGAAATTTAGACTGATGTTTGAGAAGCCAGGACAAAAAGGATCAGCCCTTCTCAGGATGAAGAGAAGGTGCCTCAGCTAAGTGGGGCTGGCAGAGCAGCTCTGAAATTCTCTTTAGATATGCAATTACAGTTATCCCTAGGGGTTTTGCTTTTGTGATGTTGCTTTTTAAAATCCTTCTCCAGAGTCAACAATTTGCCTGAATCGCTTCTTATTCATTTCATCTTCATGACTTCTGAAGGCATCTAATGAGCCACTTTGAAGTTTGCCTGAAAACAAAACAGGAAAAAAAAAAAAAGGCAACCACCCTGAGATGACATTAAATCTTTCTCCTGAAACTATAATCTTCAGGATTAGAGCTCAGCTCAGCCTTGTTTTAACACTCTGCTATCTTTGGATTAATGGACTTTGTCCTTATTAAGTTGAAGTATCTTGGGGAGCAAATCCAAAATGTGGCACCTATGATAGAGTTATGCAGCCTTGATGAGCTATACAAACTCAGAGCTGGGTCTGAAATGAAACATTTGAGGAAAGCAGTTTGTTATCTCAGCTTCTGTTCAGAATACCATCTTGGCCTAGTCAGTTCTTAAAACACTGCAGGTGCAGTTGTGTGCAATTTAAAATGAGATAAATCTGGAGTTGCTCATGGTTTTCAGCAGTTTTAGATTTACAGTGGTTCGAATGCTTAATCTAGCCTCGTATCTCTTGGTCAACCCCGCATATGCACGCTCATAAAGCCACAGAAGCAAACATAATTAAAAACACTATTTAACTTTATTGCCTTTCTCCCCTCTCAATATCCCTCCACAAAGATGCATATTTTTGGTAATTTAAGAAGAAATCAAAAGAGTGGAAGATCTATGGAGATACGGCCAGTCTCTGCTGAGGCTGCAGCCTGCCAAATCAATCAGCTGTGTGGTTTACATGGTTATTGCCATCAGTTGAAGAATTTCTTTCTTCATTTTAAGAAGAAAAAAAAAAAAGCTTTTCTATTTTTGAAGACAGCTATCAACACTTTGTTATACAAAAGCATTTGAACTGTCTTGTAAAGGGCCCAATTGTACTGTGAGCTAGTTCTTCCTGAAGGGAGTCTGCAGGCTTCAGCCAGTTTATTCAATCATCTGTGCTAAGACTGATAATGTCGACGTGAGAGAGGCTGGAATTGTCAGCCTGTCTGAACGCTGACAGCTAGGGACAGATTTTCAAAGCAGCTCAGCTCCCACATATAAATGGTCACCTCTTAAAAACTGCCTCGCACGTAAGAAGCCATCAGCATGCTGTTTGCTGAGCAGTTTTTGAAATCCAGCCACATGACAGATACGCAGAGATAGCCAGCCTGCACGGAGGAATCCATTTCAGATCCTCATGGGGTATTGTGCCATCAGCACATGTGTTACCAGAGGAGATTGTTTTTTCACTCTGCATTTTGTCAAAGCCAAATCCTAGGAAGGAAGTGAGTCTTGGCACTGATCAGAAGGTCCTCATTGTTCCAAAATATGGGCAGGAATGGTAACAACTTATTTCACTATTTGCCTGCATTTTTCTTTCTGCAGCCATGCACAGAAGGTAAGTTTGTGAAGCTCTCTATTAGAGCCATACATGGGTTCTCTTATTTTAATACATCAACATCTGATGGAACAGCTGATGGTGGGACATCATCCTGTGTCCAGCCTGACACATGGATGGGATGAAATTTGATTTAGGCTCTTTTATCCGAGACTTCCACCTTAATTTAACAAAAGGGGTCCCTCTTTGTCAGCACCTTTTCTTTATGCTGAGGTTTTAGGCTGAAATTTCTTGATTTTGTACAGAGGTTCCTAGCTAAAAGGTTCATTTCAGCAGAGGTCTCATCATAACCTGAGAGTTAATTTGCCACGAACTGCGAGTTTTAGTCAGCACTGTGTGGTTTTTGAGAGCAGTTTTGATGTGAGCAGCAATGCACATAACTAGTGAGTCACATAATGAAGCTTCAGTGCTTGGAGGCAAGGAGGACACAGCAAGCCACACCTTTGACATTTTGCCCATTCCTCTCTGCTACTCGCACCAAAACATCATTAGCTATGCAGCTGCTGGTTGGAAAGGTTTCCGTAACTCCATGATGCACCAGCTCAGTATTTGAGACAGGCTATACCTAGCCAGCACATACCCTTCGTTCCCTGACGGCATGTCCAGCAATTCAGAAGGCCTTTCTGCAACCGCTAGGCACCTTCAGGTTTCTCTCCAAATGCGTCAACCCTGAAGAAGCTGTACAGCATTAAGCAGAAGTCTTACTGTAATTAAAATATCTTTCAGACTATATAGGCCACAATACTGAAAGATGGAATAGGGACAAATGAGGAAAAAAAAAAACAGAGAGTAATTGTTTGCAAATGTGCATGAAAGTTAAGATGCTTTATGACAGCTCTCTTACCTGAAAGTAGCATTTGGGAGAGAGAAAACTTTCTTCTTCAATGCCTTGAGAGTCAAGCACATAAATATAAAGCTACAAATTCATTATTCTGATGTTGATAAGCAGGAATCCAAACTATCAGATTATATATGTGCTTTAGAGAGCTAATTTTGCTCTAACAGCCTGCTAAAGAAGTAGCTACTTTACTTTCACTGCTGCTAGAGCCTGTTCCAAGGAAGACACACATGCATTGAACTCTCTCATGGGAATTTTGTTACTATTTAACCTTAAATTAGAATGAAGCTTTTAACAAGTATTTCTGAATTGAAAACATATGTCTGTCCTTTGAATATTTGAAATATAGCATCCGATAAGCAACACTGACTACAGTGCAAAGCAACTTCAGCTACAAGAACACTTGTTCCAGTACCACAAGGCAACTCAGCCCAGTGCTGCATTACAAGTTAGGCAATCAGGTATCAATATTCTCCATTGGGTAAAACTGTACTCCCAGCGCTACTTAAGACCAAAGTGGAAGATGAGGTTTGGTGGCCAAGGATCACACGACTGTTAGTAGGGGGGTAGTTAAAAACACGACTGTTTTCAAGGGGGGTAAAATGTAAAAGAGACAGAATAGGTAAACAGTGGGCTCGTTTGCTACCTTTGTGAAGTAGCAGCCTTTTAACAGTTCCCCCTAATTAAAAACAGCTGAATAGCAGGCTTTAGATCCAAGAAACGAAAAGATTCGTAGAGGAAATTCATCTTTCAGTTCAGCTATTGCAATAAATAATAAATGGGAACTTAAGAAGCTGATTGTATTGTGGAAGCCCCAATCACAGCCAAGACAGAAACTTCTACGAGTGTATCAGGGTGACAAGACTCCTTTGTATGTTGATTAAGCTCTAGAAACAGCAGGTATATCGACTGTGAAGCTTCAAAACACAACTCTGATTGAAGTGTATTATGAGAATATACTCAACTCTTTTTTCTCTGTGTTGCAGTGCTACCAGCAAGGCCGATTCGATTCCATATCTCTGCTGCTCCTTTGTAAACTTAATGAAATAGCAAAAAGAATTCTGGCTGTCAGCCTTTTAGGCTTTGGGTAACCATCAGTATCTTCTGTTAATATAAATAAAGCCTAGATCTGCATAAAATCACTGCCATTTTCTCAAACGTTTTCTCTGGTAAGAGATAAGGTTAAGATAGTCTTATTTCCCTTAGGCCCATGTTAATCAGGCAAGAATCTTCCAGTATAAACGAACAAACTCAGCTCAGTTTGGAGTGCTTTTTTAACTACACAGCAAACACCACTGACAAGTAGTCTCAGTGGGATCACCGTGCTGGTCAGAAGAGGTTCTTGAGATCTTGCAGGAGATTCAAGCAGACCTGAACTCTGTTGTCTGAACACAACCTCAGAGCATCACAAAATTCACCTGTTGGCAGAACCTGAATTCTTGGGCTTTTCCTTGCATTTTGTTAGTATGGCTGAAAGACGACTCCCAAAGATCTGAATGTGCAGCTGCATGGCAACTACCCTTTCCTGTTTATACTGAACGTAGACAAACGGTGACCTAACATCATCCCATAAAGTGGTATATACTTCAGGGAGACTAGTAAAATAAATAAAAATGCACACAACAATGACATTCTTAATTCCATGGCATTTGAAACTGAACTTCACTCACTTCCTTGTGCTAGCAACTGAGAACTTGCAGATACAAAACTCCTGAAAAACGCACACGATACCTTTCTTCTTGCACTTTGTTGGCATGGTCTTCAAGATGACTGCGTGCATTTGGCGTTGTTTTCACTCACAGTTGCATTGATTTAAGTAAAGAGTGACTTCAAATCCATTTATTCAAATGCTGGCAAAGGCCTGTATGATATGTTTAGTTTGGTTTAGCTAACACGGATTCAGAATACTCAGTAAACCAAAATCAAACGTGAGTAAGGCCCTCTTAAGTTGAAATAAAGTTGTCTCCATAGTGGATGTTTAAGTAATGCTAGTTTCAAGTTTTTATCCAATTGAATTACCCTCACTTTCACATCTAGAAGAGGCCCCTGTTTCAAATGTCCATTTTTTTGCCAGAAAAGTGCAAGGTAGAATGCTTCTAAGACAACTGCAGGCCGCTTTGGAGAAAATATCTGTTAAGTACCCAAAAAAAGAAACCAACCTTCCTTTTCTGCTTGAAAGTAAAATGGTTTATAAACTGTACATGAACCTCTAATCTGGTAAATCTCAAAATCTATGAAATGGCTTGGAAAACAGCAGTGCAGGGGAGGAAGACATTATAAATCATCTAGAAGAAGAAATACAGACCCTGGGTCCACCTCCTTCTTGCTGGGCAGAGCACATACAAGTTTTTCTGGCTACCGAGTAGTGCCATTTTTTTTTTATTTTTATATAGGCAATCAGCACCGTCTGTCTATTACCAGGAGAGAGGAGTTGTAAGGGAAGGGGGGCAGAGGGAGAGAGAAAGAAGCTGCCGGCATTGGGCTGCAGCTCAGCCAATGCTTGATTGCAGGTATAAACATTACACGCTGTATCAGCAAAGCTGTAGAGAGTCAGCCATAAAGCTCCCAGGAGGGGCTTTACAGGGAAGGCTGACAATGCAAGTTCAGAGTCTGTGTTATTTGGAGACATCCTGAGCAGCTAAAAATACATAGCAGTCTTCAGAGAGAAAGCAAAAGAGAAATATTTTCCTCTTTCCAGTGCAAAGGGGTTGGGGGGAAGGAAGGAAAGAAGGCGTTATCAAAAAAAGACATGGAACAGCTAGCTTAGGGAAGTTCTACAGGAGTGTATGTAAGCAGGTAAGCCACCTGTGCTGCCAGTCATAGCTGCAGGTTCTCAGTGCTTGACCTGACTTTAAATGTAGGGAAGACTGCAGCCAGGGACTTGCTCTAATCATCATTGCACTATCACCTTTAATAACTCATCTCTGCTTGAGCAGATCCAGCAGTCACACAGCAGCTATTAAAACTAAATTACATTCATTAATAGAATTTCCACATTCCTTCCGTGCACGCATCCGAATGTCGTCTGTAAACGAACATTGAGCTTCACCAGAAGAACTCGCAGCATAAAAATACTGGTACTTTGTAAGGTGTGATAGATGCAAGAGATGTGCAATGCTGGGAACAGAACATGTTATCGGGGGTGCTAGCTCTTATTTTATCATACTGTGTTCCTCTCATAAGCAGGAAGTATTTTGCTGTGACCCACAACTAGAGTATTCAAAATGGCTCTTAAAACCACACGTTTTCAAACATTATCCTCTGTGTAGGACCCATTCGGAAAAACTGTTGGCGATGGACAGCTCTGCAAAGCAGCCTCTATGACTTCAACCACCTGCCCTTAGAGAAGAGGTCTCTTCCTAATCTGGCACGGGACTAGAAATGTTCTCTAATAGAAGAAAAAGTAAAAGTAGAAGAAATAAAAGAAGAAGAAATACAAGAAAGTTTTAAGCTGTTCCATCTGATCAAATTGGAGCTACCTTTTCTAACCTTCTTGCTCTAATGCAGATACCCCACAGAATACAAAGCTGTCCCCAACAACCTTTCCTTTAGACCTGCCCACTTTAAGACCTCAATCACTCTGGGAACTCAGGCCAGGACTCAGAAAAGCTGTTTTTTTCCTGTTACATGAATGAGAGGTCCTCTGATCAGTACCAGCTGGGGAGACACGTCCCAGGTGGCATTTCATATTCAATGTGTGCAAATTTCTCAGAAAGATAATGTGAGGATAGATCTTGATTATAGGTAATGACCAAGTGAGGTTATGTAAGTTCAGACTGAAATATCTGTTTTATTTTGAAAGCCTCTAGGATGTAGGATGAAGGTAGTGAGTAACTAGGCTACAAACATAACCAAGAAAGCAGTAATCGCACAGAGTAAAGACTGCAGCACTGTAACGACTACAGAGAGATAAACTGCAATCATGATACAGAGGGTGACTTGCACTGTGGCTCATGTTGCCACATCGTCCTGGAAATAAGTTTAGAGCAGTTCCTAGTGCCAGGAAGGGCTGCTGCCTCTGCCATATGTGTTAAGTGACCCTGAATAAATCGCTCAGACTTCCAGTTTATCAGACTATACCACAAGGATGACACACATCTCAAAGTTTTGTAAGGAATTAACTGTTTAATGTTTGTAAAATGATTTGAAATCCCTCTGTAGAGGGTGCTGTAGAAGGGCAGAAACGTTATTGCCATCACAGATTTTAACTAGGATAAGAAAAGCTCCTTCAGGAATACCCTGCTAGGGAGCTTAACGCGGTTGTTAATCCTGGAAGGCTCTGATTTGCAGAACTAAGTGCAGGCGGTGCAAAGAGTTGAGTTGTGAATAAAAATGACCCTTTACACCTCTAAAGCTTTTACTACTCTAAAACTATAGAGCATCACATATATTTCAAGCACAAAAGGAGTATTTATGCTCCCAGAGGGCCAGCAGGCCACCCCACCAATTTGACATGCTCAGAAATGAGGCAAAAGGAGTTCTAATACAGCAAAAAGCAGGCTTACTGGCAGGCAGGGCTAGGGAAGGACCCAGAAATGGAAGTGCAGAGGTCTTTGCAGAACAAGACGGGGATGCCTGAGCAGAGGAAGCACAGGTAATAGCTAACAAAGACGTGAGAGACGTCCATTTTCGGAAGCAACAAACCTAATGAAGAGCCGTAATGACAATCTGAATCTGCATCTCGCTTCCCCTTTTCTCCTTCCTGCCTAGTATCATTTCCTTGGGGAAGATTTCAGTTCTTGTTCACCTCTGCTGCGATTCCCTTGAAGTCTCAGCTGTTCCAGGGAAAGTAAATAGGGTTTAAAATTAATTATCAATTAAAATGAGGTTAATCAGCACCAGACTTGTCATCTATTATCCTTGTAAGTGAGACAATCCTGTCCCCCTGCAAAACCCCTACAAGGAACAAGGCCAATAAGACTCAGCAACAAAGCCTGTTCCCTCGTGACCTTTGCTATGTTTAGGAAGAACAGCTAAAATAAGCTCTAATCCTCAGCCAGGCCAAACACTGGCGAGAACAACTGTATTTAACCCTTCTGATGCACTGTGTAAGCACAGTGTCTGGAGAGCAGAACGTGTTTATTATCCTACACAGCCTGTTACTGTATTAGTTATAATATATTCACTGGATATTGACTTCCAGCAGCCTAGCATGGAAGCAGTTAACATCTCCAAAGCCCTCAGCCACTCCATGGGAGTATTTCCTACTCCAGATTTTTGGTCCTAATGGGTCCTAATATGCTGGCTTCTACAATCATTTATACAAGCCCTTTGTTTCCAATGCCCTCCACGTTTACTGTGGTGATATCCCCAGCCACATGACCAGGACTATGCAGGCAACTTGCTAGGAAAGCAGAGTCTGAACTCACTTACCTGCAATCTTAAATTGATAGAAAGCAAAAAATCTCACTGCTGACATGTGCCAAGTATGAAACCCCAAACTTACCCAGACATATAGCAGATACATAACATGCCTGAGCTCTGACCTGGGCCGATGATTTATATGCCTTTATACTCAAGAAATCTTTTAAGGAATGGCTCAATTGTTACCCCTCAGTTTCCGTATCTGTAATGTGGGAAACTATTTAGCAAGGTAAAAAAGCTTGTTATCATTCAGTAGAATGATGCAGAACATAGCTGCATCTCAGGGGTCAGATTTACACACATTAAACAAAGAATAGGCACGGACCTGTTGCAGGATGCCTGATGCAGGCCCAGGGCTGCTTGAGAAGCACCCTTGCCTAAGAATTTCTGTGAGTCTCCAAAACTTTCCTTAGAATTTTATTTCTTGCTACAAGCTGGAAAAGGAGACTTCAGGAGACACAAGCGAGTTAAGAAAACTCAAATCCTACTTAGTGGAAAAGACAACGCGAGCACTTGGCTCCTCTTTGTGTGTTTAAAATCTCTCAGAATCAGACTTGAACCTCGGACCTTTAACACGGAATTAGAAGAGAACAGTTGTTTTTTTTTTGTTTTGTTTTTGTTTTGTTTTTAATCTGCTGCCTGCTCTTCCTTGCATTCAAAGCCATAGAGCAGAACTGTGTGTCCATTTTCTAGCATCTCTTTGGCCTGTTTTCATTTGTGTTGCTTTTTTTTTCCTGATCCTATTGAAAGTAATTCTGTAGTGTTTGTGTGTGTGTGTGCATGCACTAAACTTCACTCCCAAAATACATATTAGAAAAAAAAAAACACAAACCACAAGAACAATTTGTTCCAATCTGCTTCTGCAAGTTGTTAAGGGGGAAGCTCAGCTGTTGCTGCCCTAATGGGCTTTATGCAAAGAGCTTCCTGCCAAGAAATGCCACAGAGCTAGAGCCTCTGCCTGTGCTAAGGCTTGGTGTGGGTCTTGAAATAAATGGAGCTGATCTAGAGGATCTGGAGGGCAGCATCCCGGAGGGTGCAAAAGTAAAAGACTAAAAGACTACAAAATCTTAATGCTCAGCTATGCACAGGATGAACCTGGTCCCTACTTGGGATGAGCAGATGCCATGAGAAGCCCCAAGGAGCAGAGTACCAACGCAGAGGGTACACCACGGGTACGGATGGAGTCAATTAACAGCATGGGAAAGCGACAGATTCTCCAGATTCCTTCAGTGCAGTCATTTAACCCTGATATAACGATGGCAAAGGCAGCAAAGAAAGGAAATATTGCTGTGGTGAGGCCTCTTGTGAGAACTTAATGTGGGTGAAGCCTCATGTGGAAACACGTTTGCCTGCTGTAATTTGTTCTCTCATGGAGATATCTTCAGTATGACATGGAAACACGTGTTATCAGAAAACAGCCTTGCTGTTTGACTAAGCTTTGTTAAAAGAAAACTTTTCCTTAACAGAAGCTTTGGCATGATAACATAAGGTTACTTGGTAGGAAAGAAAAAAAAAAGATTTTGCAGGGATTTCAGCAGAGAAATTCTGGAGAGCCCAGGATTTTAGCATCAGGGCTTTCCCACAGACAGGTTTCTCAGCTGGCAGGTTCCAATCTAGGACCAGCTCACAGCTAAGTTTTGCCTGGGCCTCAGTGGAATATGTGAAATGTCGTTTCCTGAATCTCTACTGAAGATCCTCTATTCTTACCATTTTTTTCCAGTGAGTAGCTGCTTTCATGGCCAGTAAGCCCCACCTGGCTGTCTCACTGGAGCCAGAGCTGCACTGTGTGTCTTTGTAAAGCACGCCTAAATAAAGTTAGGTGGTAAAAGTTAAATTAGTATCTTTCTACTAGAGGAGATACAGAAATATGTCCAGATTGAAGGCTGGTCTGATCCATATCTGCAAAAAGACGTTACGGTCCTTTGGGCACCCAAAACTGGACCTCAAAATCTGCCCCAGAGGCAAACCCAAATAACTACCTTCTGAAGATCTCAGCTCATCACCGCTGCTCTGGGAAGCACTAGGGCTGGGAGGCAGATGTGCACGCTTGGAATCCCACTGTGACTTGGATTTCTGTATCCAGTTACTGTCTCAACAAAGACATTTGTAAAATGAAGCTGTCTTCACCCTCCCCCTTCTCTCTCGCTGCATTACTGGTATCTATTTTTGGTTGTTGTTGGGTTGTTGTTTTTTTCTTTAGTGTTCCACTTAGAACATTTTGCTGTCTTCCTTGCCACAGTGCTTGAGAGCTCAGGATGCAGGCAGGGTGTACCTGACTTCTATCATGGAATGCTGGGATCAGAAAGGGGTTCTCCTCGGCTTACAAATTCATGTCTTTTATGTCTTAGCACACTGAATAAAAGCAGGGGAGTAAATCCCTGCTGATCTGTACGCTTTCGTGTAGTCTCTTCTAAAACACCAAATATTAGAGTGCTTTATTTATTCTAGTCTAGTTAAAATAATTCCTACCCACCTCTGCATCTGTACATATACACAGTTCTGTTTCCAGTGGTACAATACAGAAGATTTATGCCAACAACTGATCCTGAAACAGTCTGGTACACTTTGGTACTGGTGCAATAGCACTTACAGTACAAACAGTATACATTTCTTACTATTTTGTAAGGAAAATTGCACCCTTATTCCATCAGTTTTATGGGTAGAAAGAAACCTAGGGAGCAGAAGGGAGTTGAGGGACCCAGCCTGCCTGCCCCTCTGCCACCCTGGGCTTTGCTGCTGGCTGTGATGAGGCTTGGGATGCCCTCTAGTGATGCAATGTTCCTATCTTCAGAAATGCATTTTTACTTAACGGGTGGCTTTTGAGGTCTCTGGACAGAAGTGCAGTTTGTGGTCTCGGCAGTTACAAACAGCAGCAATAACACTACCGCATCCTGAGCCTTGGGGAAGAAGAGGTCCTGGGCACATGTCACTCAGCTGTGGTGCCTCCTGCATGGACAGGACTGTGCGGAGCTGATGTTGGCAGGGTGCAGAAGGAGCCTCACACAGAGCATCTCTGTCAGAAGGAGTATTTCTGTGACAGCCACCTAGCAGAAACAAAGGGAAGGGTGGCTTGAGTCTGCTTAACCTTTGGTTAATGACTGGCTCTGGCAGAAGCCTTGTCTCGGAAGGTGGATTTGAAAGATGGGCCTCTAATAGGCAGGAATGTAAGAGCAGAGGAATATGGTAAAGGTAAGAAGGTTGTAGAGAATAGTACAAGGGACAAGGAAGCAGTCTTGAGTGGTCATTGGGGCACAGGCTCTAATTTCAGATCAGTCTTCAGTCTTTTGGGAATTTATGTACACACGACTAGATTTTCTACTTGTTTACTATGCCTCCAACTTTCATTAGACAGGTGATGATTCACATGCACTGATTACTGCCAGTCAAAGGACCTACCTCATGTTGAAACCTATTCACTAAATTCCAATTTCTTCTGGCTTTTAAGGATCACAGGACACTACTTGCCCAACTTAGGTAAACCTGGCCAAGTTAGAGTGGCCAGAATAGTATCTGTCTTCATGTTCAGCAGAATATTTTCTTTTCAAGAGGTTTTACAGCCGCTTAGAAGAGCCAGGAGCAAGGGGGATGGAGTGTGCCCTTGTATGACTGGATCAGCTCCATCACAATTATTTGATTCCACAAGAGGTCACTCACAATCTGTGCCCTGTGTTTCTGCCAGGACACAGCAGAGAGAGGCTGCTGCCTCCCTCCTTGGCACCAGAAGCAGCATCACCATGCCAGCCATGGAGCAGAAGAACTTCCTCAAAGGCGAGCTATAGCCAAGTGTCCAGCTGCATGGCCTTCAAAATGTATGAAAAACACAGAGCATTAGAAAAGCAGTATGGAAGACGGCAACTAAGGTTCATCTACGCACAAATTGGGATTAAGGCAATTTTAAGATACTACAGCCAAAAGAGGCATATACCCACACACCTGCAACTGAAGTATGTCAGAATAAATGAAAAATGTCAGAATAAACGAAAACAGGCTTTTGTTATTTTAGTTCAAGGTGCCAGTAGACAAGCTCTTGTTTTTGGAACCACAGTAGAAGAAATAAATTAAACATGTCTCCAAGTAAGATAAGCAGTAAATATTTTGATGTGCTCAAGATCCCACTAATCTATAAGATCTGAAATTCATCAAGCAAATTCTCTTACATCATACAAACAATGGCAAAAAACTTGGTGACATTCATCATTTTCTTTTAAAATGTCAAACAAGCGTGCAAGACTGAAAGCGCAGCAACGCTGCTGCTGCTGTCAGCATCTCATTTAATCAATGTAGATGTTAATTATAATAATGTCCTGGACTCCATTTAATTTCAGTTACATCATTGTTTTTTCTCTTTAAAATTGTGCACTGCTCAGGTCTCCAAGTAAGTGCTTGGTATTTGATATTTTCTTTCTCCATCTTGAGTCTTTTTCTCTGCCACTTACACTTTTGTTTAGCATATAGATTATTTAGCTGAGATCTAAAAAGCCAAAGCTCCATCTGCTCTGATACTGGAGACTGGACAGTACATTTAATTTTGAGTAGCCGTTTGCCCCAGATTCTTGGTTAAGATTCTACCCACAGATCACATTCACAGAACACTCCTTCCATTGTCACCTGCTTTCCTCTAGACACTGGTGCATTTCAGTGACTCTATCCAATAGGAAATGTTGCTGTTCTTGACATCTTATTCTTTCATGTCTTTTCATCCCCTACCATTTACATAGCTTCTCTACTTTAACGTCATTAATCCAAGCTAAACTACAGCATGAGACAATAAGAAAATCATTCCAGACTTTGTATATTAAGAGCGAAACGACGGATTTTAAAACAGAAGATAGACAAATCCAGTAATTTATCTTGATTGTATCAGTACAATCATCCTCCAACATAAGCACACAGATATGCTAAATACAAGTTGAATGTGGTCAGAAGGGATGTAAACATAAACAAGGAAAGAATTAGAATAAGCAAAGACAAATGAGAAACAAGCAAAAAATACTGTGGTGGTTGCAGGGCTTGAAAACCTCTCAGATTGGACCAGAATATTTTTCACATCTGAAGAAGCAAGCTTGTGAAACCTAGGCCTTGTAGTCAGATTGTTGTGTTTCTTTTTAAATATCCAACCAGTAATTAGAAGCCCATTTGTTTTCCCTAGGAGCAAACTAAATGGCTTTCCATACTTGCTGCTTTGCTTCTACAGCCAGAAGAAGAGCCCTATCAAAACCAGGTGCTATTGCAACAGCCATTCTAGATTTCATTTTGACTGAAAAATTTACAGCAGTTTTAATGTTAGCAATTTCTCCGTTTTGCTAAAGACCCATACAATTTTTATGTGATTCCCAACACCCATGAGCATGTGGAAGCGGTCCTGGGGCTGAAATCCTCTGTAATTGCCTTTGTGGCAGAGTTCATCCTTCTTACCCAGGTACTACAACTAATTTATTATACGAGTTTTATGTCTGAGCTTGTCAGCACTTCATTAATTACATCTTAGAGAACTGGCCGGTCTGTCCTGACAAACTACTCCTCTTCATGCTGCTATTCTTATTAGGCCATGGAACACTTGTAGCTTAGCGTTATATAACCAGCAATGTAACCACAAGCCAGTACATGGTGGCCTTATATAATCTGAGTCCAGCCCTCTAAATGGAGCACGAGATTTGGTCCCTGCAGCCACCTGCAGCACTGCTGAGGGACCCAAACCCTCACTTTAACCAACCACACAGCTAAGGAGGCTACAACACCGCCCACCCATCAGATGGGGAGCTGTGTGCAGCCAGGAACCTACTTACACACATAAGCTCTCGTGTTTAAGACACTCGGTCTTGCCAGAATTCACGTAGTTTAAGGCCAGAAAATACCGTTAGGTAGCTTTATCTGACCTTTAAAATCAGAGACAGTTATATTTCAGCCACTGACCTCATACGTGAACCCAGTGCCTTGTGTTTGGCAAAGGATGTCTTTCAAGCCTTGTAGTTTATATTTATAGCAAATTGTCAGCTTTGGGACCTTGAGAACAAATACAAGGCAACTTTCTTGGAATTATGTTAAATTTCCGGTGGCTGCAACAATGCGATTTAACATGTGTATGCCATTTTGCAGAATGATTCTAGTTTTTGTTTCATCTTTCAGTGGTACCTATTTCACTTCACTTTCAGCAGTTTGTATATTTAGGGTCAATCTGTCCATTACAAAATAAATTTGCTTTAAATTAGCCGTAGGAAAGCACTCTATCCAGGGCGGGACTACTTGAATTATTAATCACTAAATAAATTTCCTCCCACCATTTTTTTTCTTTTTAATATTTAGTGATTCAGTTTTGATTAACATCACACCACTGCCGCTCTGGACACACCGCTCTGCCATTTTCCCCAGAAACAGACCCATCCTTTGCTCTCTAATTACTGCTCCCCCTAATGTCACATTCTTCTGTTTCTTCCTCTCCCAAGGAAGCACTGAGATTGTGGGAAGGATCCACATGTTTGGGTTTGGGTACTCTGCGTTACGGGGAAGAAAGGAAGTGGATATTCCTTCTTCCTGTGAAAAGCTCTCGACAGGCCACAGACATGCAGGAACAGATGCAAGAATGCTCTCTGCCACACAAACTCCCATCCACAGGGCAGCACTGAAGCTTTGCATAGCTCACACAGCCTGAAAGCGGCATAGAGAAAGCACTTCTGGATGGTTTTATGTCTGTGCCAATACAGCCATTGGCTGCGTTGGTCTGCTCGGTGCTCTGTGTGCCTTGGAACACACTTTTACTACACGCAGTTGTGTATCTTTGAAGGCAGCAAGGCTTTTGGATTGGCTCAGTAATAGTGCTGGGTGAATTGTAACATCCTGGAAAATCCCTTTTAAATGCCAGAGCAGGACTTGGAACACATCCAAGCATTTGCAGCAGGCACAGCAAAACAGCCTTTGGAATTTAACTTTTGTACTGTGCAGGCACTTAAGATGGTAGAGGCACGTTCAGTAAAGCTAAGAGCACTTGAAGTCAAGCAGCATAAAATAACCCAGGACTCTGGATTAACTGCTGGAAGATTTTGCACAGGGAAATTACGCACTTGCCTGTCGGGTGAACAGGAGAGGGGTGTATTGCTCAGGAAGCTAAGCCTTGCGTTCATAATAAACACACTTACAGCAAGATCACTTCTCCTGCAGTGGCTGGATAGGGATTGGAAGAAGACTTTTTATCTAGGAGGAGTTCCAGCTGTTTTTGGGGACTGCTGGTCTGAGCATCCCAAGTGCTAAGTGATAAGAGCAGATCTCACTCCACAAAGTGCTTGCTACTTGTCATGCTAGCGAGAGAGCCCTCCTTTCTGGCTGTGGTCTGCTGGCTGCTCAGCAGAGGAGCTGTCTCAGCTTCAGGCTGCCAGCTGGTAGGGAACTTTTGGATGATCCCCTGCTGTCAGCCATGGCCTGAGCAGAAACCGCTACAGCTAGGTTCTCATTTTGGGATCTTTCCCCCAATAACCAAGCCTGGAGCTATCAGTTTCTCCAGATCCCCAAACCAGATCTGGCTGGCAATAAGCAGCTCATTTTCTTTTAGGTGAAGAGCAGCTATAAAACTTCAAGCAAAGTCCCTCAACTATGTTTCCAAAATTAGCTTGTTTGCAGCAGTTAAAACTAAGCCTACTTCTACTGTATTTCTGGGTCCTGCAAATGACTGGTTCACAAGCTGGGCACTGCAAAGCAGGCTCAGTTTTTGTTAAGGGTAGCTACGTACCTTCAGAGCAATCTGTATCCCAGGACTGCCCCACCCTTGCTATTATATGTTGCTGTGCCATCACTAGCTAACCCAGGGCTTTAAAGCAATATCATCACCCCGGCAGTTTTTACCAGCATCCCAAATGTTTTGTTTGTTTGTTTTACAGATACTTCTGACACTCACTGTTTGAAGAATTCTCTTTGTAAGCACTAAGGAATGGCTTTACCACAAGTAGCTTGAATAGGACTACTACTGCCATGCTTATTGCAAGACGAGTTTACGTATGAAAGAACATGTGCTCTGGTGTCAGACTCTTTATCTTCCGATTTCACTTTTATTTGATATTAATTTTGCAAGATGAGCCAATGTTAAAGTGTCCTTTACTTTTCATTCCCACTATCTACACCTCGATGGGTTTGGCAACATCTTCAGGTACCAGCCCATCCCTTCTCATGGGTTCATTTTTGTGACCTGTGGTAATCATTACAGATCATTTTCCAGGTAATCATAGAACAACTTGCATTTCTTCTCTGCTGATGTGTGGCTTTTCCATTAGACTGAAAAATACTAGAGAGGCCTGGAAACAGTTCAGTTTGCTTCTTTGGGTAGCACAGATCTTAGCTGTTTGGTGGTTCAGGCCCTGCCATGCTTACTTTAGTACAGCTCAGTGCCTGTCACCGTGGAGCTTCCGTTATTACTGCTCTTCTGAGACTAAAAAACACCCAGACTGCTTTAAGCCAGGGCAGCACAAACTAACGGAAATGAGGAAGCCCCAGAGCCTCAAGGGCTTTGTTTAATACTCACAAGAAGTAGATCGCTAGCTATGAAGCCTTACTAGTTTGTGGTATTGGTACACAAATGCAGGTTTTTTTTAAAACAAATATTTCATCATCCATGACAAAGTAACCTAAGAATAGCACTAAGGAAAAAAAAAGGAAGTTGTTATATAAAATGAAAGGAAACTTCTGTGTTTACTACAAGTTTTCAACCAACTTCCTATGGAACATGCTGCAAGTTTGTATTAAAGGCAGTGTTAATTGCTTTAGGATTGTATCTTGTGCAATTTTCATGTCCCTAAAAGGCTAAAATGCCAGGGTTTCAGCAGCATATGAGGGCAAAAGAGGAAAAGCAAATGTGGATTTGGCAGCGTGATGAGCAGTCAACAACGAATTGAGCAATGTAAAGCAGTTTTTTATAACTTGGTTCTAAAAATGGAAAGCTCAGAATCATCATCTCATCAGGAACAAATCTGTTTTTCCCCAGCTCTAGGGAAAGTTTGTTTTCCAATACGACTCTAGAACAGCTGTGTACCACTGGGACAGGGAGATTCTGTGAACCTATAAAGATGATGCCCAGTGGCTAAGGCATAAAAAAAGACATGATGCATATGAGGAAGAGAGCTTGAGCTCTGTTGGTGAACCTGGGAAATCAACGTAGCAAGGCAGTGAGATGCTGTGTTGGTAGATAAATAGCTTTTTATACCCAAGGCAGGAACTGATGGTCATGAATTCATGTATCAAAGCTCCACTTGTTGTAACATACATTTTTACTCGCAAATTAAATTTTCATGCCATCTATAGCTATTTAGGTGCCAAAAGCACTGGCAGTGTAAACAATGAGAGAGAAGGCAGAGCAGTAGCAGTAGTACTTTAAAACACAGGTTTGGTTAAGTCAGAAGTAAATCCCAGACTTAGGGGAAAACAGAGGGTCACAGCAGAGGGAAGCGAACACTTGATGAGATGATACTTTGCCCGCTTGTTCATGCAATCCTAGAATCATTAAGGTTGGAAAAGACCTCCAAGATCATCTGGTCCAACCATCCCCTACCACCAATGTCACCCACTAAACCATGGCCCTAAAGCACCACATCCAACCTTTCCTTGAACACCCCCAGAGATGGTGACTCTACCACCTCCCTGGGCAACCCTTTCCAATGTCTGACTGCTCTTTCTGAGCAGAAATTTCCCGCTCTGTGCCACGTACAATGCTCCTAGGTGTCCTGCTTTGCTACAATTTCTGCTCGTTTGATAGACATCTTTTGGAATCAAATATCCACAGGGACTGCTCAGTATTTCCTTCTGAAGTCCATCAGCATACCACACGTAAAACGCTCAGATCATTATTATCTGTATGTGGCACTCAACATGTAGCCAAGTTAAATTTCACGTACTATCACAGTCATCGTCCCTGTGATTTACTTATCTTTGCATGACATTACAAGCTCCATAGCTTTTATCCACAAATTTTGAAAGCTTATGGTCCATTTTTTCCGGGTCATTAATAAATTTAACATGTTAATCTCACTAGCAAATTCTAGAATACCCAGTCATTATTTTTGTTTCACTGCAAGATGCAGTCATTCTCAGCAACGAATTTCCTTAACACTGCATTTTGTGCAGAAATCACATATTTAACCTCCTTTTCCAGACGCTATCATGTAGGTGTTATCTTTGTGTCAAAACAGTGAAGATTCCAGACAAGGTGTAAATTCATATTATATAGTCCTCCTCAGTATTTGTTAAGATTCTGGCTCCAAGAGGCCATCCAAAAAATGTGTTCACAAGAAAATATTGTTGGTCAAACTTGGAAACCATTCTAGGAAAAGAAAGCCTTGAAATATTTTTGTTTGTTTGTTTTATCTAACAAGGAAGGATTAGCAGGCAATTTTCTGTGGAAAATAATATATATATGAGTGGTCTGCTGTAGTATTCTTACACCAGAGCATCTTCACTTAAAAATAAGGTGTTTGCAATTGCTTATGCAATGTTAAAACACCCAGCGACTCTTCGTGGCTGCCTAGCTTTCCCTCCAAAATTTGTCAGAGCCCTGTACAGAATGTCTGCTGTGAAGTCGGAAGAACCGACCCAGTCAGCGCTGAAAGACACAACCATCCACGTTGGCAGTCTCTCCTGGTTTTATGCCACTATGCAGCCAGCTGACAAAATCATTTTATGGGGTCTTGGGCTTTAACTGGAAGCCTTTATTTTTGAGGTAACATGAAGGAAATCCTCCTGGTTTTTCCCCTTCCACTCCAAAAGGATTTTTAGGTCTTGCCTAGCATACACAAACATAAGATGATTGATGAGAATATTCATCCTCTGTTGCCTGTTTCATTTGCTAAGCACTTGGGAAGCAGAGAATAATGTAAACCAAAACTAATTCATAATTTTTCTTGTACAAGAGAGGAAAATTCTTCTGTAGACTGCTCTAATAGACCTTAAAAAAAAAAAAAAAAAAAAGTTATATCTGGAAAATAACAGCAGCCCTTTGGGAAAGGGATTTGTTGTTAAGATGACTGACCTCCCAAATCCTTCTTCAGAGTTCATGATTCATTTCTGTGAGCCTTCAGCTGGAAACTGAAGACAATCAGACAAGTAGTTCAATTACTAGCACACCACTAGCAGGATATTACCAAGGTATTTCATGGAGCAAGCCGGGTCTGCTGATGGCAGCGGTCAGACAAATAAGACATGCTGACAGACAACACTTCACTTCTCTTTCTTCACATTGCTGAGAAAGAAATTCCCACAAGGAAACTCTTGATACCTGATGCCATGAAGTCACAAGTAAACGGTCAATTTCTATAACCCCAAAATCAATTTGATTCTCTTACAGTCCATCATCCTAAGCTGCCAGTACTCTCTTGTGCACCAGTACATCCACTCACTCATACAAATCAGCCTCTAAGGTACAGTTTTTGCTGATGTAGAATTAACTAATATTGTCCTCAGCAAGAGGACAACACTAGAACTTACTCAAATACCATGCCACTCTGAAAGATGCATTCCTGTTTGCTTTCACTACACGGGCAGCTAACCTCCAACTGCCCCAGATGGAGCAGATTAATTTTGATGCATTCCATCTCTCTCAGTGTCATTCCCTGACCACGGCTCTGCAGTCCAAAAGCTTCACTTGTAATTCTATCTTGTGTTAGAAATTACAGTATTTATTAAGTCTCATTCTACATTTAAGACTGGTGATGGTTTAAAGAGGAGGGTGATATCTGTTACAAGGTCAGAGAGTTATAAAAAAGCATATACAGTAAACTTGGCTCTCCGTGCTCATCTTAAATCATGTGTCACCAGGGAAAAGCGTTCCCCAGAAGGGAAGCACAAACGATGTGTACGGAAGGCAGAAAGTGGATGGACCATTGCAACACAAGCCTATTCTATTTTCCCTTTAGAGGCCTCCCATCTGGAACGGCACGGGGAAGAGGAACACTTCATATTGTTTGTGGCCCATTGCTAGCAGTAGTCTGCCATCTGCTGATCCACGCAGCTGTGTTTATAGCCTTCAAGGTAAAGCAGTCATCCATCTTTTCTCACAGTCTGCTCTTATTTCAGCGTATGCTGGTACATGAGAATATGAAATGCAGTGTCTGCTCATCTATGCTACAGGCAAGCAGAAGCCAAAGCCAAAACCACAGGATATCAAAGTGCAGCTGACCATTACATTAAGATGCTTGGATCTCTGTCAGAAAGCCATTCCCCAAGCTTAAAGCTTTGAACCATAACTTCAAAAAGAGAAGAGGGAAAAAGGGGGAGAGGAGGGTGAAAAAAAGAAAAAATAATAATAATAAAAAAGACAGTTTACCTAGAGTACCTAGAGTTCCTTCCTGCAACCAACAGAAAGTGGTTCTTAACACAGGCCAGCAAATTGCTGCCTTTCTGAGTAATGCTGGAGCTGCCAAGGAGCTCCATAGCCGAGCAGAGTTAACCCCTTCCTCCTGGCCCTACCTCTGCAACGTGCAGTTTACTTCCCCCTGCTCAAAGCCAGCATCCTTCTACCGATTTTTCTCATGCATGAGTACTGACAGAGCATGTGGTAACTCCATTCTCTGCATGTGGCCAGCTGTGCAATTCCATTATGCAAATGACAATGCTGATAATTAAAAGTGTTCATCAAGTAACCGCAGAGGAACAGGAGTCTCCTTCATGACCAAGCCACACTCTTCATCACCATGGGACTATATACAGCGCCTATCCGTCACCTTTGCTACGATTGTCTTAGTAGTTATAACCAAGGCACAGACAACATACCATATTTTTCTAGGAGATGACTGACTTTCATAGGATGCTGACTGTACCCAGGGTCTGATAATTAGAGATTTGGGTATTAACATCTGGAAATGAACTTTGAAAATGCAGCCTGTTCTGCTCCCCTTTTCTAAAGGAATTCACTTTTGAAAGATGAGACGTTCAGCTAGAAAAATAGAAGCGCATGCCTGGTGCATATCCAGGTCATATGCAGAAAAGAAGTTTCAATGGGACCTATTGTAATGCTCATGTTTTCTCAGACCTCTTTAAAGAAAAAAGAAGGAACAACACAGAAAATCATAAATCAAGATGGCTTTGAGCACCCACCACCCACCAGCACCATGTTTAAAATGAAAGAAGAACAGAATGAAGTACTAAATGAATTCCGAGGCTCTTGGACTTTCACATAGGAATACAAAATCAAAGATTTTTCACTCTCAGTGACTTTCCATTAATGCATTTCAAAGGAAAAATGTGGAATTCATCTGAAAGGATAAATTTGGGAGGAACCAAAAATGGGAATGGGTTCAGAAATCCTCAAGTAAAGAAACCAAAAGCAGGACAACCGGCAGAGAAGTCCTGAGAGGGAGGAACCATCTTGGGAGTCTGGAAAACTCGTGTCCCGTTTGTCCATATTGCTCATGAAGCCTGAGCAGTAACAGCATTCATTTCACCAAGTGACTTAACTTTATCCCTGATGAGCCAGCCACCTTTGGCAGGAGACATTTTATTTTACATATCTATGAAGAACTAATTCCCATTTCTTTAATTAGCCTGAGGGTTTCAGCCGGGATTTGACCAGCTGTTTCCTGGAAGACAGAACTCTAACCCACCAAGTGACTATCTGGCACACCAAAAAGCTATCAGAGTGTAAAACTTCGTATTTGTTACTTGGACTGCATTTAAGCTGACACCTCTGAAGTTCATCAAATTGATTTTCTCAGAAGTGTCACAATCCATTAACAATTTGCCAAAATCAAAACAAATTTAGCAATGCTTTTGATGTCCCTGATAAGACTTCTCAAAACAAAACAGAAAAAAAAATATTATGGTCAACATTTGCCAGTTGCTAGCACTTAGAAAATAACAAAGATATCAAGAATGCTGTTTTGGTTTGTTTTTCTTTGTACTGTAGTGATGTTCTTTTACTCCTTTCTTACTACAGACATGGTATGGTGTCTCATATATTCACCCTGGAACCTTTTAGGGGGTAAGATCAGTGACAATATCAGCATAACAACAGATAAGTGGTAACCAGTCAGAAACAGATTTAGAGTGGATATTAAAAAAAGGTTCCCTGACCATCAGACGAGGTCAGATGAGGTATTTTAACAACTTTCCAGTTCTGAAGTGATTACAAAAGAGCAAAATTATTTGTAAAAGGAGGTTGGTAAGCGTACAGAAAACACATCAGGTGCCTGAACTTGATGATGTGGGTTCACAATGCTGGAGCAAACAACTGATGGTTCTCCTTCACTGCCCTGCCACGGGTCTATCATCTCATCTGGAGCAACTCTCCTATTTTTTGTATGGTTCCTAGGGATCTTGGAGACTTTCACTGGATAATAATATAAGGAGCCTAGCACTTGAGTATATATACAAGTATATACCTGGAGTGTATACAAGGTAGAGAAAAAAAAAAAAGATTTACTTGCATCTACAAAGATCCTTGACCAGTGCTGACAGTTGTTAATTGCCACCCATTATTTTTTCCCTCCCATTAGAAAACAGGGTCCTCTACAAGCGAAGTGCTCCAGATATTGAACAGGGAGGGCAGACTGTGGAGAATGTTGCAGCCACTTTCAACTGCTAAAATGTGTCTTGCTGGCAGCTTCATTTGGAGGAAAAATATAATCTCAAGTAAAAGTGATTTATCACAATGACACATCTCAACGCAAAGCTCAGCGAGAGCCACTTAATACACACACAGAAATGAGAATGTGAGGCAGACGAGTAAAAAAACTGCTTTTCTGATACCTTCAGAAATGACAGTCCTTCTCCTCCATTCCCCACAGAAAGGGCAGCTTTCTTACCAGGCCCCCAATCCAATCCTCTCTCAAGTGCTTATTATCCATTTAACTGAAAATTCTTCATTGAAAAAGACTTTTTTGTTGTTACCCATGGTAATTTTAAAAATTTTGTATCATGGAAAAAATTTAGGAAGAAAATAAATTTTCTAATGGTTTAGTCTTCTAATCAAATCAAAATTAAAACATCTGGCTACTTTTCAGAAGCTAATATTCTTAAATCAAAATTGATTTTTACATTTTTCTTAGCTTTTTAATTTCATCAAAAAGCATTTTTTTAGGGGAAAAAGTGATAGAAAGGTGTTGAGACATTTTTATATTAAACAATTAAATTAGTAAGTACTTATGAACTTCCTGGTGAACACTGTATTTGTCATGGTAGCAATAACAGAATTTTGGTATGCCTGCTCTAAAAAGCAAGCTTTGCTCTCTTGTGCAGCAGCCAATTTTCACGAGGTGTTAGCAGAGGAGCAGCAGATGCAGCTGAAGAGGTCTGACAGCATGCAGGAGGCTGAGGCACACATACTCACAGCTCCGCGCGCTCCTTTACACCACATCTTCTGGTCACACTGTCCCAGCCTAAAGGCAGTGAGAGTAGCAATATACAAGAACTACTTCTTTTACCTCTTCTCAGAACCTAGCAGTTGCATGGGAAGAACAACTTTTCCTCGGGAGGTAGCCCCGGCTCACAGAAGTTGCCATTCCTACTTCAGAGGGCAGCACAGTTCACACAGCTCCTGCCTCGTGGTGCCATGACCTGCACAGAGAGCAGTGCCAGAGCGCTACAACAACCTGAAAGCATGAGATGAAAACACACCCATGGCTCCTTTCCCCTCTGTAAAGAAGTTAATTACAGAAGCCATTAAATTAGTTTCCAATGAAGGATGAGAACTGGACAGATGACAAATAAGATTTAAGTCATCAGATACCGTCAAGGCTTTTTACAGGGAAAAAAACCACAACACACAGGTGTAGCATTTATAAGCTCAGCATCTTGCCAGCAACAAGATCCACTTGTATCCAACTGTCTGCTACAGCACGGCTCCGTTGGCTCACCTGCAGCACAACCCTTACAATGAGGCCAGCCGTTCAGGCTGGTGCCCGAAGCAAAATCCTACAAAGGAAGACAGTTTTATTTGGCATCAGTTGCTATGGGTATCAGTGCATCTTGCTTTTAAATTAGCTCAGGTGTGGTTTAAACAGGAGAAATATGGGATGCTGTAGAATTTTAGGAAGCCCGAGGACATTTCCCTTCAGAGATCAAATTTACCAGTGTCATATCCAACAGCTTCTCCTTAATAAAATAAAAATAAAATAAAAATTCCTCAATAACCACAAATTGCTACCGGTTGTATTGGGATAACATTAGAGTAATTTCACCACCTTAAAAGTTCTCAATTGAAATCACCAAGAAGAGGCAGAATTTATGCAGCTTGGCTCCAGATTTTCAATTCTGTCAAGAAAGCTGGGGAAAGAATAAAAATAGCAGCAAAGCTATGCAGTGAACACTGTCTTTGTCTACTGAATCATCAGAGAACCCTAGTACAAAACAACAGAACCAGCAATAAGCAATCACACAGCAGCAGTTTGTGGGAATTAACTAAAATAAAGCACATGTATTCAGCAAGGAGATCAGTGAAGTGTCAGAAAAAGCTGCTAATTTGAATACTGCATTTGTTTACATAGTAAGTACTTTTAATATAGCAATATACATTTATTTCTTCAAAGAAATCACAACTGACCACTAATAAAATAAATATCAATAAAGACCTTAATGGCAAGCAACTGAAAATGACTGCAGTTGTATCTTTTGCTGCCTAGTATACAAAACACCAAAAAAAATTGCCCAACAGATGCAAAACCAAACAAACTAACAAATGATTAAACAGCTCCCTGGCTGGGCTTTGCCTGCCAAATCTCTGCCTGGAGAGGACTTTTATGTCCACGTAATAAACCCTCAAAATTATGGACTTACAAAGGAAACAGCTGCTTAACCATAATGGCAATTACTCTGGTCAGATTGCAGAGCACCCAACCTTGCGGCTGTGGCTCCAGGTGCCCGTTTCATGCACCGCGAGACAATGCGGAGCTGGAACTGAGTCAGCGTCACCGCACAGAACATGCAGCTAACTCATCCACATCGCTCGCCACAAGACAGGGTGAGGAGCACAACAAGGCAGTGCAGTCGGCTGGCTGTGGGGCAGGCCCTCCCAAGAAGGATTAAAGAGCGTGTCTCGCACACACAGGCCAGGTGGCTTCATTCTGAGCTGTTAGGGAGTATTTTGAAGTGCCCCATCATGGCACAGCCAAACCCAGCTCATACATCCTACACCTTGGGGCAGCTTTTAACCTACGCTGGGTTAGTGGGGCCAAGCTCCTCTCCCACTCCAAGGCTCACCCAAAAGCCACACTGAGACATTGTCTTAGGCTCCAAAAGCAGAGAGCTACCCCCTAGTACCTGCAGTATTAGGGCTGAAACTATCACACAGCACTGCTCTCATCCCACTGGCCCACAGACCATTAAACAACTCCGGGTGCACGGCTATCCATCTTATCGAACCTTGCAGAAGGTGGTGCAGGCCCATCTGCTTCAGCACAATTGCTTATTTCACAAGAGAGCTGAACTTGTCCTGTCATAAGACTGGGTAGTTGGGAGTGTCCAAACCCAGAAAGCAGGACAGCTGACTCAGTGTTACAGATACCATAAAAACACTGCTTCCCACAAGTGCCATTTTCCATTATTATCTTGATTGCCTACAGAAATATGATTAATCTCATATACAACATGCCCTAAACTCTCCTTCTGTTCATGTTATCCCATAGACAGGTTGATTCTCCCATTACTACAAACCACACCCCAAGCGGGGACACCTAATTGAAATGGTGCTCTGGCTTGCACAGAAATGATCAGCATGAACCATATGTATCACTATCACCAACTATTTATTCAGCAGCTGACAAAGGACACCAGTATGAGCATTTTTGGCTCAGTGACCTGCAGCGGTAACTGCACAGCACGACCTATGAAGTGCATCCATGGTACCGGGAAGTATTTATGTATAAACTGCTCATTCCAATTAAAACGAGACGTAAAAGTTACTTCAATACTTAAGTGCACAACAGGATGCTGTTGAACGTCTCATCTGCCAAATCCATTTTTGATGGAAAGTGATTGCTGATATTATACGAGATAATTTCTCTATGAATTAAGTTAAATGCGGCCTGTAAGAGACCTGGACAGCCATATTTCAAGAAACAGCCTGCAGACTAGAGACAAGTGACAAGACCGATCTCTGCAGCTGCAATTAACTGTCTTTCCTTCGGTCCCTCCTGCACAGTTCTAAGAAGGGCTACGTTTTCCTCCTGCTGATGAAGGTTGATTAGCAGTCAGGTGGGGAGAGGCTCCGGGGATGGCATGACGCATTAATTAAATCACTTCTACCAGCTAAGTGATGACACTTTGATTTATAGCAGAGCACATTCAACCAGACACTGGCATTTCCTGGGCACCGAGATGAGGAAAAGCCAAGCTGGGAAGCAGGTGGGAGAAGAGGGGGAAGTGCACATAAAGGAAAAAGAGCAAACTGAAGTGAATACCTGCAGCTGATAGAGACTATTTTCAAAACAGAGTGCTTGCTGAAGCAGTAGGAATTACAATGAAATGAGCTGAAAATGATTTAATCCACCTTTCTTATACAGAAGCTATTTCATTTTGGGTCTTTTAAAAACTTCTCCAATTAAACATGACTCAAATTATTTCATAAGGCACATTTCAACCCGATATACTCCACAATAGCTTGTGACTGTCTGTTGTGCCTGGAGATAGCACTGATTCACATCTACAGTTACAAGCTCAGGAAGAGAAGGTAGAAATGTCCAGAAGGCAGAGCAGGACAGCAATCCAGGGGCCAGGTTTGGATGCTATGCTCAAACCCACTCGTACTCCATTGCCTGTCAAGAACGATGTCTCCTAAACACCATGTTTCAATTTCTCCCTCTGCCAAAGGGCGATAATGTTATTTCACAACCTTTGTAAAGGGTTACCTTTATCCAACTTTATCTATTTTGTTTAGGATTCTGACATTTGAAAAGGCTAACTTAAACAACCTTCCTATTATAAAGCTTCTCTTTCAGTGACAAGGCTACATACGCTGCCTTGTGAACTCTGGTAAAAATCACAAACCTGGACAAGAGAGAAAATACTTCTACACCCTGGAACCTGAAATAGGTCAAAACATGATTATCACTACAGTACTGTATTTCAGTCCCTCTTCTCAGTCACCAGGCTTTGGTGATTCTTGGATTATTTTTTCTTTGAAAGCCTGAAGCAAGCATTTAGGAATATTTTGGGAGCTAAAATATGCTACTCACTGTACAGTCCTGGGGTATTTATTTACCAAGACATATCTTTGAAAACAAAAGAGGTTTGTCTGTTCATAACATTGTCTTGGGTGAACAACATGTTGACTTTTTGATAAAAGCTCTGAAATACACATGCAAATTCTCTGCAAGAACCACTGTGGACACCTTGAACTACATCAGGCTCAGGTTCAGTTTGATACGTGAGGAGGGGACATTTAAGGAAAACATAAAACAGTAAGTTTGATTCAGAGGATGTATTCCTCTGAATACATCAGTATTACTGTCAATATTACCATCTTTCTCGTTAACCTCTGCTGCTGCAGCAGACAGGACTGGAACCATGTCATGGTAGCTTGTATGAGGATTTAATGAAAAGAGAATTCTTGTTCTCTAACGTTTCAAAAAAAAAAAAAAAACAAGCAAAAAGACCCACCTCTACTGATATGGCTTTCCTAGCAGTGAACAGTAGTAAAATGACCACTCTTGTAAATCTAAATTCTGATCAGAAAAAGACCTCATGAGCCTCTTTGCTTAGCACATGCATCATGCACATTTGTCTCATCTCATTAACTTTTGCTTATCTAGATATATTTCTCCTTTTAGTTCAAAGCCTTGTTGTGTCTGTTGTAAACAATTTCCATCTCTCCCTCAATGCTACATCTCATTTATAGGTGCAATTACTGTTACACAAGATAATGTCTTCAGCTCTCATAGCGTACCCCCTAGAATCTCCAAGTGCCTGATAGCTAATTTATTGTGGGAGACAGGTATGAGAAAGCCTTCACAGACACAGCAGCAACACAGAAATTTGGGTCATAAAAGAATTCTGCAGCAGACCAGTACATAGATCAGTGCTCAACCAATATCATTTGTCACTAATCTTCTATAATGCATTTGGATTCTTTTGGATCATCTGCACTTAGTAACAAAATACTTTAACACTGAACGTGGTAGGCAGCTAGATGGGGGTGTGGAAAAAAGCCAGTTCACTTTTAAACAGATCTACATTTATCTCCTTTTCATCATTAGAATACATTTCCAGAGAGGTGAGCAAAGGTTTAGCTGCATGACGCTCATTAACGTTAACTTTATTTCAGTAATGAGGTGAAAGCACAATCACTGGAGCTAATATAATCACAGTGATGAGACACAAAGTATGCTGCAGTAAATACGGCTGAAGATGACATTGACAGTCCTGATAGGTTGTATCAAGGATGGAAAAACAGGAAAATCAGAAGCAAAATGATGCAGTGAGGGTAGAGACCTTCCCTTTGTATCTAGTAGTAAAAACTTAAAACCAACAGGAACGAGCCCACTGATGTGAGTGAGAGGACTGAAACTGGTCAAAGGACTGTCCTTCGAGGTATTCAGCACACCAATGCTCACTCAGCTTTGCTAGTTCGTAGGAAGAACTGAGGAATAAAGGGGCTAACAGTACTCTGCCCTTAGAAGTCATTTAGGAAAGATAAGGAAGATTACTGTAGCGCTAAAAAGGAATGCTGAGATAAAAAGAAAACAGCAGGTGTGGAAAATCAAAAGCTATTGGTGACACCCCTAGAAGACAATCCCAGTAATATATTGCACCAGAAAAACCTCGTATAATGAAAAGCATGAGAGTCATCATGCCATTGCACTCCATTACTTTAACTAATAGAATGATCTGAACAGAACAAGGCTGTGAAGAATTTTATAGTAATTAGCAAACCTGTTGGTGTCCATTTTTCTTCTGCACAACATATGAACAAAAGAAAAGTACGTACAGCTATTAAGGGAAAAAGGCAAGAAGAAAAAGTGGGAAGACGGACAGCAATTGAGGTACCTGTGCAGAAATAAAAACTGTAATTACTGTTTTTATTACAAAATCAGCATACAAGGATTTTTCGCTTTGCATTAAAAAATACACTGCAATATAAAAACTACTAAATATGTAGCACATAAACATCCACATCCGAGTACTACTAGTACAGAAGGAGCTGAGGAAACATAATGTATACATCCACCCCATATAATTCTTGCAACATTCAGTACCTCTGTAAGCAGCTCAGTTAACTTCATCCAGACGCCATAAACACTTTTTTGTTTTTTACAATCACATGGAACCGATCCACTGCAAGCTGTTTGTACAGAATCCATGAGATTAACCCTATAGCTACTAATGAAGCGTACTTATAATGACATGTAAAACGTGTGTCTGTTTTCACTTGATTTTAGTATCTTACAGACCCTCTGAAGACTGGCACAGAAGTGCTCAAGAGCTGCTGATGCTCAGCACTGAAGCTAGGTGGTAAGCCCTCTCACCTTCAGTATTAAGACAATGCGTATTTGGTTTTGCAATCCCAGCTCATTGCATTGTCCTAGCCATTGCTATCGCGGGTATCCAACCACTGCAAGGAGAGCCTTGATCAATACATCTTTGTTGTGTAGACCTGAATTAACTACATCTCACTTTCCTTTGACAGCGACACAGATCACATACAGCTGCTGCTCCCACTATGAGAAACACGAATTCTGGGAAGCATATTCATTATCTGGTTGTTAAAAGCAACGGAGCGTGCAAGCCTCACCCTGTCTGGGTTACCTGAAAAATCAAGATTTCTGTTTGATTAAGTGACTGCCAGCTAGTCACCTTCCCACTCTAACCTTGATGTGGCAGGACTGTGACAAGTGCACATAGTGTAACATCACAAAATGTTTCACTGATGCTCACAAACAGATAGCTTAATTTGTTTAAATAGCCTGGTTCCTTGCAGCATTTTCACTGCAAGCCCTGTTGTGAGGACAGAATACATCGTCTCTTCATATTGAACCTACCTGCAAGCCAGCTGGCAGGAACTCAAGGAGAATCCTGACGAGGTCCAAAGCTCTCAGACTTTACCCAACTTACAGCACTTATTAAATTTCAAAGGAGTTCCACCTGCCACCATCATTCTCTGAGTTGTAGGACTCAGGATCAGAAAATTTGACTTTATAAAAATTATAGCTCCTTAACAGATTTTCTGTAGCTGAGCACAACCTGTATACGACCAAAAGACAAACAGAAAAAGAAAACCACAACTACAGGATTTTCCATTTGATGTACAAAAAAAAATAAGCCCTGATTATTTAAGCCTTGATTTCTATTTCACAAGAAATAAACAAAAAAAAACACTAAAGAAATTTCCATTTGCTGTACAGAAAAAATTCCTTATAGGTTTGATTTCTATTTCACTCATAATGCAGAAATAACAGGGCTGTCATTGGTGCTAACTCGCACTTTTTTTTTCCATGGTTTTCATTTGTCGCATCTTTTCCAGTGTCAGCTGCTGAAGTAAGGTGGCCACAGAAACTTAATTTTTTACACAGGAAGGGAAAATGAGACCTCTACAGTTGTAGAGAGGAACTTAGAACTCTGCAACTTCGGTACTCCATCTTCAGACAATAAACAAACACAATTTTTCCCTTATTTTTAAATTGATTATGGTGTGAGAAGCAGACCTCACTTGCAACTGCTGAACACTTGGGGTTAGAACTTGCAGCATTTAACACCACTGTTTGCGATCACATATCATCACTAAATCATCTCACTTCTAACTGCAAATCTTTCATCAGTAGAAGTGTGCACGATCCAGAGAGAGCCCAGCTTCAACTTACAGACTAGCAAGACAGGAAAAAAAAAAAAGAGTGTTGAGCACTGAAAACTAGTCTTCTTAAGTGTCACTAAGCAAAGGAGATCATTGTTTATAAATTTTTGTGGAATTATGTTTCAGCATCTAGCTGGACTTTCATGCAATGAGATGAAGGTCCATGAGTTCAATTCATCAGGGTTCACTTTGAGATAACAGAAAAAAATTAAGTAACGACTAAAACGAATGTATTACCAATGCTGGTGACATTTTGGCGTTACAACAAAAGCTAAATATAAGCCTTTCGTGATGAAAGATTGAGACTAGATAGCATGTACACTTTCCTTTTTCATAAGCCATATTTATCCTGTAAACAAGCCTCACATTGCTGTTGGCAGCAATCTAGGATATCATAATTAGGCCAAATGATTTCTTCAGTGAAGCTTTCTACCGGAATGCTTTCTACCAGTTTTCAGTAATTTTCAAATACACTGATGCTAAAAAAAGTAACCGTATGCTTACTAAAGCAAAACCCCATATACTAGAGATGTGTTTCCCGAGTGAGACTCAGCTCCAAGATCTGAGTTCCTAGGGACAAACACAGAAAAGTTCATGCTCTGCGTCCTAGACCAGCATGGTGCCAGGGAGAGCACCCGTTTTCTCACACAAAACTCTGGTTAAGCGTTGGTATGCTTTTTAACATGCATTACAACTGTGACACTATGAAATTTTGCATAAATACTCAGCAGACCAGGAGAATTGAAAGCTACAGCTAGCACCAGATTAAAGCGGGGTGAGGAGAAATTGAAATGAGAGCAAAAGAAGAGATATGCTATTGCCTTATAAGTATGGGGGAGTACTACAATATCTTTTCTGACTTAGAAAAGCAACATTTCCTCTAGGAGTGAGAATTTCTGCTGTTCTATTGCAACCTTCAATTAACTGCAGCTGAGACAGATCCAAGGCAAAACAGGGAAAGGGAGAAAAGATACAAGGACCTTGAGGGAAAAGAAAAAAAAAGAGGAACCAGAGCAGCCAGTGAGCTGAGAGAAGAAAAATGAAAGCAGGTTTAGGGTGGCAGGAGGTTAAAAAGCAGAAACAGAGCTCTCTGTGGTTAGCGGTTGGGAAAAGGGAGGATGAAAACAGAGCCGTGAGGGGCTGAGGCGCTCTGTTTCCTGCAGTGCCGAGCCGCCTGCCTCCCACCCTACAGCACGCGGCCTGCTCCTGGTGTACCAGAGATGCAATGGCAGAGCAGCGAGGTCAACGCTTAATTCCACCTCAAAATAAGGGCTTACAGGCTTATTTCAACCAAAACACCTCAGCAGGCTGGTTCAGCTGTAGTCAGTCACTCTGGGGAAGCTTCCAAGTGAGCGTACACAAAAACACTGCTGAAATAAAGCAGCACCTCAGCGTTGACACAGGTTAGAGTGCTGCTAATGTGTGCCTCTGCAAGACCTCAAGCTGCTAAGACACCGCTGAAAGGGCACGCTGCCTTACCTTGTTTTTTTCCAGTCAGAACTGCCATGGAGGAGCCAGCAGGCCGCACCTTCGCACAGAGGAGACGACACTCGGTGGTCTGGAGCCCGTTACAGAGCTCCATGAGTGGCAGAAAGCTGGTCAGAGGGCCTCGTCCCGTCTAACAACCTCCATCGGGGGCCCGATTCGCCTTGTCCTGCCCATCAGCCGCCATACCGGGGCCCGGTTAGCCTCGTCCGGCCCGCCAGCCGCCATCCCGGGGCCCAGTTCGCCTCGTCCTGCCCGAGAGTGAGGGGAAAAAGGCGGGAAGCGGGCGGGGCGGGGCAGGCCTGTGTGGTGCCTCCGTGACAGGACCATGGCCCGGCGCCTGCCTTCAGCTGCCTCTGCTCTGACGGTCAGATGTTTTTTAATTATTATTTAGCACAGTAGGCGACAGTCAGGTTGCCCCCATTACCATAGCTATTTTCCTGCACAGCACACAGCAAAAACACAACAGCCCAACTGGTCAGAAAGCCAGGCAGCCCGCCCAGGTGAGTCCATTTTGGGGGTTTGGCTGCCCACGGCCCGAGGTGCAGGAGCCATTCCAGACAGGTCACGCCACGCGTTTTCCTGGAGCACGGTAGTGACTTTTGTTCTAGGCTTTCCTGCCTCGCGCTGAGTGAAATGCAGCTCTGAGGGCCATCTGCCAGCCTGACGCCAGCTTTTATCCAAATGCTGTGGTAACCTCTACTGGCTGGTCCTCGCTGTTACACTGCTTGAGACGAGCGACCAAAAGGCGTGCTGGGAGGCTGACTTAAGCACTTCAGCATAAACCAAAAATAAAGAAATCAAGAGGCGTGTTACCTTTGCTTACTCATAACTACCACAGAGAACTGCCTTTAAAAAAAATAATAATAATTTAATGTGCCTCTTTCAGGCATTAGGGATTTAGATAAATTAGGACCATGTATGAACACGTTTACTTTCTCAACACAACTTTGAAAGTTATTACTAAGCAGCTGTATAACTAATTTGCAAATCATTTGCATTTTTCACTGTGAAGATGTGGATGCAGCATAACCAGTGTCACCTTACCCAGCTAATGGATGCATTTTTATGCATATGACAGCATCAACAGCTTAGGATGCTGCACAGGCTAGGCACCTGGGACTTTTACCCCACTGTAACCCACTTCTCCAAACGCTGATAAATCATGGAAGACAGTACTACTCGTTTCAAGAGTTACATTAAATGTTTCCTCTGAAGCCATGGCCAGAAGTAGTAGAACCTAAAAGAACGGTCTTCTTGCTCCAATAAACTTAAAATCTGAACAGATCTTGTGTGGAACAGGAACAGAATGCAGCCAGTTGGGACATGATTTGCATTCACCTTGATTCCCACTAGTCTTACTCTGTAGGTGCATGCAGAAAGACAGAAAACATACTGGATAAATTGGAGATGGATTTTATTGGAGTATTAACTAGGAAGAAATCAGGCGCTAGTCCTAAATTCAACCACTACTAATAGAAACTGTTTAATTGTAATCTCACCCATGCAAAACCACAGGTGAACTAACACCTGCCTCCAAACCCTTTTGCAACTGTAATTTGTAATAATTTTAACTGAAATACACACTAGGAGAGTTTCTACAAGACAACCTTTTCAGACAGAATTAATTCCATTATATTCTCCACTCTCCAACTCTGTTTTACTGATGGTAAAACAGCAGATCACAGCAATAAATGTGCTTCAATTTGAAGGCACCCTGAGAATTCTCAACTAAGATCTATATTTCCAAACTACTAAGAACAATCATTTCTAAGAAAAGTCTATTGTCACCTGACTGCCTCAAAAATGTAAATCATCATGTAGACAACACACATGTTGCTACAAGTCAGACTTCTTTGAAAATATTAGATGGAACTGCCTTTTTAATCAGATGTGGATCAAAAATTAAGAACTAAGTATTTTCCCATTGCTCCCTGCAGGTTTTAAAGCTCGCACTTTTCTCCTCTTCTACGTGCAGTTGTTTGCCTTAGGTTGTAAAGAAATGCAGAGGACTCTTATTAAAGCACCAATAATTTGCTGAACTCCATTTCTGTGGAACTTGCTGAGTTAGAGAATTCCTTTTCACCTCCTCCCCCACCTCTCCTTGACTAGAATAACTGAAGAACAAATATCACATTATGGTGCTAGGTTAAAGGAACTAGCGTGCTTGCAGTTTAAGTGGCAAGCACAAGACAAAAAATCCTAAAGCTCAAGCTTGTCCAGCTAAATGACAAGGGCAGTCAGAAAAACATTTGTTTTTTGAAAGCGCATCAGAACTAAGACTCTTGTTCAGGATTTGCTGTGCTTAGTGCTTTATGTTCAGGAGACTGACAATTCATTAATCCTCACATAGTTTGTTAGAAACTCCTTCAAGTGATTAAAGCCCGAACACTTGCAGGAGATAAAGTGATGAATTGCAACTACAATGAGATTGAGAATATAGAAACCATGATCCCAAGTCAACTGTTTAGCGTTGGCCTCAAGCCAGAAGTTTTCTTTCACCTTTTCAAAACTGCAGTTCACCACAATAGGAATTTTTAATCCAGTTCTCCATATACCACCCTCATGGAGCAGTACAGCAAGTTTTTTTTTTCTCAAGGCCAATGGCTCAAATTTGAGTTTAGCTAAAACAGCCAAAGCAGAAACTGCCTTGCCCCTCTGCCACAGCTTACTGTTTCCAAATTGGTATAGCCAAATACTATACCAGCTCCTTATCAGATATGAGCTGCTACCATTTTTCACTAGCATTATTATTCTTGTAAACTACCAAAATGGAGTACACAACCCATTCAGTTATCCCCAGCAATGACCCCAGTGCAGATAAGTGGAGCTAGTCACTCCATCAAGTGCTCTCATTAAATCTGCTGCCAAAGATAAGTCAACAACCTGGATCTCTTAGCAGACAAATAGAAAGGAGATGCCAGTCACTGACAACCACAGAATCACCAGGCTTTTTTTTGCAAGAGGGATGGACCTCACTTAAAACCACAGAGAAGTATTACCAGGAAGTACAGATTTGACATTTTTTCACCATATCTTCACAGCATGAAGCAATCCTTTGCATTCCATTCCCTGCTTGGTCCAGTTTTGTAAAGGCCCAGGTTTTTCCATGCACCATGGAGAGAAGCATGCTCTTTTCTGAAATTGAAGTGAGAAGTTTCCCATTTGCCTCTACCTCCTTGCCTTTATTCCACTTATTCAAGCTCAGTGTCCCTCTCTATTCCACTGCATTCTTCAAGTCTCCATTTTAGTACAGGTACATTGTAGCTCAAGAAAAGACATGAGAACAGACAGTATTTTGGAACAAATACATTTTTAATGATTTAACATACAGCATAGACAATTTGAACAGCTTGACAACCAGGGAGGGAAAATGCAGTTTCTGTCCCAGTGAATGGTCAATGGTCACAATGCATTTCTGATCACATCCTGTTTCTGTGAAAGAGAAAGGGGCCAGGAATTCCTACTAACATTCCCTGAATTAGGCTGGTTCTTATGATTTCTCAGTTACTGCTTCAAGCAGTGGTATCATCAGCTAAACAATTAATAACAAGTTGGAAAAGAATGAAAGAACAAGCCATCAGTATCTTGATCTTAGTGCAACAACATGAAGTGCTGGCATACTTCTCAGTAGGAGAGATAGTACCAACCTGATGGTCTTTCCTGAGAAAGACAGTTATAAAATGCTGGAACAGGGGCAAAGAATCTGTTTAACACTGAAAAGATAAGTGAGTGATCTGCTACCTTCTCAAGACAGTATTTCACACTGCACCATGTCTGCTGCAGAAAGTTGCCATAGGATGGCAGCAAAGGGGAGACAGATTTCCAGCTGGATAAACTGCTAACACCAAAGCTTTTGCAGAAACAGGATTTTCAAGAGAATCTGCTGATGGGAATCATTATCTCACTTGATGACTTTTGGGAAAGAACAATAAAAACAATGCAAGTGTATTTTATCAGATGGCTGATAACACTTGTTTATATCACATCTAATTTTAGCTAGACGCACATGAGAATATCCTGCAATAGCATTGTACGGATATCTTTTGCCACTGTGCTTGTTTTTTCTTAATAAAACCTCTGTAGATTGTTTTATTTCAGTCAGGGAACAGGAAGTATCAGTTTAAACAAGCATACACAAAGTCAAAATCACAAGTGCCCTAGCTGGATGGAGATGGCTAGGGGAAAAACAAGGGAAATGAGGCTCTGCATAGAAAAGAACAGCCCAGTTTATTCTAGCACTTGGGCTTCACATAGCAACATGTGGGGAGAGCACAAATTTAGTCAATATCTTACAGGTTTTCTACCCATCTTTCCTGTATTGAGCAACCTTACTTACAAGGGAAACAAACTGAGATTTTAGAGCTGTAGGAAACTGGGAGAACAAACCCTGCTCTACTGCCATTCAAAATAGCAGTAAAATTCAGAGTAGCAAGTATGTCAAACAGCAAATCAAAATACCCTGATGGTTTAACTGAACTCATGCAACACAGTTGTCCTCAGTGGAGGGCTTGTGCCACGTTCTGACATTCCAGCATAATTACTTTGTGTACAAGGAGATCATTAAACTGGGATCCTAGAACAACTCCACCCTTTTGCCTCCTGCACAACCAGGAGTGAAGTATAATTGAGCTACCAAGGCCTGAACAAGTTCAAGCAACTAAATTTTCAGTGCTTCCTGTGAGAAAGTGGACTAGCAGTGAGCTGTTTACAAAGCTAAGACTCCTCTTCGAGGAAACCTTTGCAGAGTACTAAGGAAAGCACTTACAGACAAACGTCCCATCCTGGGCAGATCCCTGCTCTTCTCTCATGCTATGGGACTTTGACAGAGTAACAACTCCATTGGAGTTCTGAATGCTTTAAATTCACTAAGAGGAACATAAGCTCTATAGCAATGAATCCCAATAAAAATCCTTTTGACTAAGGAGGAAAAACACCAACCAATTTTAGTCAGGATGTAAAATATCCTTTCTACCTGATAGAAAGAAACAGGGACTGAAAGGCATCAACAACTAGCTATGCAAAGCATCAATACTTTCAGCTAGTAATCCATATAAATTGAATAAATAATTCATAATTACCTATGTAGCGTACACCATGCATATCAGAAAAGCACTCCAGAGAAAAAAGCACAACAGGCATGCTTTACCCTCTAAAACTAAGAATCCCCTCATTATTACTGTCCTTCTGGAAAGTCTCTGGACTGCAGAGACAACTCAACCAACAGGTACAGCTGCAAAGCTACATTAGATGTTTTTCTTATATTTTATAGATCCACTCCATGCATCCTAAAACACTAGCTGTTGTAAGAATTACTCAAAGAATTCCCTTCCAGTGCTCTAAAGCAGGTGCATAGCATCAGCTGAAAAAAAGCAAGATTCAAGTCCACAGAACTTAAGTCCCTTGCTTACACTGTACACCTCCTGGGTTTGCCGCCGGAAACATCATAAACCATTTACACCGAGGATCTTGTAAAGCAACAGATCTTGTCTTCCTTTTGGATTCCAGTCTCCAGTTCCTTCCCCTTGTTGTTTAGACCATGCAGCTTTCAAACAGGCAGCAGCTCTGGGGGATATTCGCCATAGCAGTATTTTGCAATTGGATCTCTGTAGGTGTTTTCATGCTGCACGCTCTGTTGGGAAGAAGAGGAGAAACCTTAACAATACACACATATTGAAACAATACAACCCTTTGCTGAGGGTCAAAACCCAGAGGGCTTATGTGCATACAAAAAAGCTTTCAAATTCTTCTGGAGTCAAGCAACACTGCAGTCCCAACATATACGAACACAGCTGCTAAGTTACAGCATTTTCATGTTGAACCATAACCAGAAATTCATTTTCTGAAGACTACCCAAGTTAAGTGAGATCATATTCGACATTCCAAAAAATTATCTATGCTTAGGAAATTGAATAGGGCAAAGCCAGGTTCTTTTCACTGGCCAAGTGGCAGGACAAGAGGCAACGGGCACAAACTGAAACACAACAGGTTCCCTGAGTTCAGCGTGTAAACACTTCTTTACTGTACAGATGACTGAGCAATGGACCGAGTTGCCCAGAGAGGCTATGGAGTCTGCCTCCCTGGAGATACTGAGAAGCCATCTGGACGTGGTTCTGGATAACTGGCTGTAGGTGGCCCTGCTGGAGCAGGGTGCTGGACCAGATGACCTCCAGAAAGCGTCTTAAGCCAGCAAGGCATGAAGTTGCTACTGGAGATGTGCAGGATTTTGGTAGATAAAACTAGAGATCAGATACTGTGGGTAAAAATAGCTTTGAAGACATTTGGAACTATAGCCTTTACTTGCAACTCATCCCTTTAGATATTTTAAGTACCAAAGCTGCATGACATCTCTCTCTTCTTTTTCTAAGAGGCCAAATGCTCACTTACACCAAAACTTATGATAAAAATCACTGCATCTTTAACGGGTAACAGAAGTTCACCTCTTCTCAGAAGCAAGAAAATACCACAACATACTTTTTGAGTGACTATGCAGTGGTAAATCTAAAAACACAGCATAAGGTAAATAGCATCTCTGAAGCTATGGGGAACAAGTCACATTGGTCTCATCCTTATGAGATCTTCCCAGTCAGTAAACTCAGCTGGTCTTTTCAGTTCAGTGCCTCTTTTCTAAAGAGATGCTAACCAACTCACCCTGCTGTAAACCTATGCTGCGCTCTTCATTTACTGTTGTTACTATTTTACCTTACAAATCAGAAAATTGCCCTCAGACGAGCTCTCAGCTGTAACTTCAGAGTCTGAGGAAGTGCCCATACACACAGAAGCAAAACAGACCAACCATTCTTAGAAGAAGGGCACTTTTTCTTTTTTGAGCCCTGGACACATACTAGTGGCTTACCTGTGATGAAGTTCTACATTTCGCCAGACACAACTCAAAGCGATCTTCAACTGCCATGAAGAGGTTTTGGAAAGCAATAGCTGCCCGGTTCAAGAAACGCTCCAAAAGATGTTGCTAAAATAGCAGAAAAACAACAAACTAAGACTTTAATTCAACAAAGAGTAATCAAAACCTACCTTAATCTACACAGCTCAAATTTCAGAGGAATAGCAAGTAACTCCCCTTAGATGTTTTAAGGAGCACTGAAAGGTTAACATCACAAGACTCTCATATAAGAGAATCTAGAGGAGCCTTACACTGTGCTTGACTAACAGAATACATGAAGTGCTAACTACAAAACCGATACTGTCTGGAATAGTTTTTCTACAATCACTTCCCTTCAGCGATTGCAATTCCACTGACGCTGAAATACTCTGCAGAGTCCCCAGTACTTCCTCTTCTCAAAAGTGGAAAGGATGGATTTTTTTAAAAAAAGCTTTTGTTTATAGCTTGCTACACGTTCCTTGCAGGCTTTTCTCATCCTTCCAAGAAAAGGAATTTATCCCCTCTAAGGAAAAAGCTCCTGCCAAACAAGTGCTTTTAGCCACAAAGAAACCTGACCAACTGAGAACACCTGAAAAGCCAAAGACAGCCTGTGCACCTTGTTGGGCTGCAGGCAACAGGACACACAGTACTCATACACACTACAGCAGCCGTTGGGAAGGCAGCTGTCACAGCTGTACAGCTTTGTGCTGGGCACGTTGACATTACAACAGCCATTGACCAGTAAGTCCTTCCTCTCACAGATGTAGCCTGAAAAACACAAACAACAGTAAGAACTGTGAAGACTTACTCCTTTATACATTCCATAGACATGCTATAGGAAGAAACACATTACTGACAGTTTTATCATTTAGTTTGTGATCCTCCTTAATTTGACTGAAGTCCTAAGTAGCAGTTCTTCCACATGGCACATGGACATAGAGCTGAGTTTTACAACAGCCTGGTGTTATCTGCACAACTGTTATGTTCCTACATGAGAATAGCATATACAGCATCATTCTTTACATGCCTAATATTCTAGTTTGTATTTCATTTTAGTATAGTTTATTGTTATGACTGGTAGGGGAAAGGACATGCGTGGTGATTATACTGGAAAAAAAACTATGACATGTTCTTTTAACCAGTCTGTTATCTGGGTAACTCTTTTTACAGTTGACTATGATGAAGAGTCCAATTTATCCACACAGAGGAGCTGTAATACTCACTGTTTATAGGAATCCTTAATAGTCTATAACCAGAGTATTTCCTTATAGAAGCTGTACTACTACCACAGAGTTTGACTGTGAAAGATATCACTGATTTTAGAGACCTTGGTGAATCATCAGTAAGCATTAACTCAGGCAGTGCTCAATTTTAATATTTGTGTAAGTCACAAAAGATGTGACTTTCCTACAGCCTTTCACTTCTGGCTGAGAACAGCCCAGTGCCTGAGCACCAAGAAGCACTTGTCCATGGCAGGAAAGGTTCCAAACACTGAAAATAGGTAGTTAATTTGAAAACCTGCAGCAAAGATATCCTTGGGTTTACAAGGGTCAGATGAGCTTGTTAGCTGTGACTGAGCACTAATTATACCAATCCTGACCTGCCTGCATACAAGGCCACTCAGGTCTCCCTAACATACCTGCCAGTAGGAACACACTGCAGGGAGATGCAAGCAGCTCTGCAAGCAAACACGCTGAGTTCAGCAGGACCCAATGTTTAGGTGCTGCATAAAGACAGCTGGGGTTTGCTGAATCTGAGGTGGTCCTGCAAATGGTACAGCCATGCTCAGGAGGTACTGTGCCTCAGCTGAGCCCAGCTGGACCCAAGCCTGCTGTGCACAGAATCAGACCAGCAGTGTCTGCAGCCACAGCAAAACTAACACAGTCTGACCATAGCAACGCCACCGGTTGAGGTTCTACAGGAATAAAGCAGTAATAAGGAGCAGTTATTGCTTGGAAATCCCATCAGCAGTCAGAGAGGCAACAGAGCATTCAGCAGCACAATACACAGAACCTGTTCTTGGTGCTAAGCATACCCAGTTCATCTGTGATGAGGAGCTTCCCCTGAACAGAATTCCGGCACTGGTTGCTCAGATGGCTGCTGTTCCCTGAGCTGAACTGGTCTTTCCACAGGATCGGCTGCTCGTGCTCTTGCACTTGGAGGAGGTTCCGATCTCTCACCGTCCTTTCTTCCTGCAAAGAAAGGCAGTAATGCAACCAAACACATGCGTTCCTTAAAAATACCCAGCAGTTTTAAATTCCACGGCGCAGGAAACTCAAACGTCAGTGGAGCACACAACGTACTGCTTGCTTTCTTTTTGCTACACATCTTAAAAATAACATAACACAATAAGATGATGGGATGCAAGTTCACCACAGGCTCAGCTTTCACAGCTGGACTCAAGTCACTGTAGCTACAGAAGGGACACGTAGCGTATTGAATAGTTGTAAACACACACATTTCTTTGCAGAGTGCTTTGCTAGGGGAATTACAGCTTACAAGAGAGATCACAGCAGATCAAGTCCCTACAAGATTTTCTTCCAGATTACATTCCAAAACACCGTTGTTGTTAACCACAGCACTTGGCTAAACACTTGGCTAAACCCCGAGCTTTTCAAAGCTCCCTTCTTAGCAATCCCCCCTTACTTGAAGGGCAGCGCTGCGGGGGCTCCCCAGTCGCTCCGGGCATACTGGGGGGCTCTGTCCCCCACCCCCTCCTGCAGGACGCGGCTGGGGAGGGAAGCACTGACCTGCTTGAAGGTGCTGGTGAGGAAATAAACGAGGGAGAGCCCGAAGACGACGCCGAGCACCCAGCGCTTCCGCAGCAGCCGCCGCCACAGCAGCGCCCCGCAGGGCACCATGGCGCTCAGCCGCCCGCCGCCCGCGGGCCACGGCAGCACCGGGCCGGGCCCCGCATCTCCGGCTGCGGCTCGGGGAAGGAGAGAAGGAAGGATGGGAGCGGGGATGGCGGGGCCCCCCGGTGAGGCCGAGCCGCTTCCGCCGGCGGAGAGGCGGAAGCCGCGGCCGGGCGTGCGCTGAGGGGGCGCGGCCGCAGCGCCAGGGCGGCCCCGGGCCCGCTCGGCAGGGAGCGGGCTGCGGCCTGTGGGGCCCGGAGCTCAGTCCCGGTTCCTGCCTCATCAGTCCCAGGTATCTGCCTCCTCAGCCCCCAGGTATCTGCTTTCTCAATTCCCGGCCCAGCTAGGAGATAAAGGCCTGGCCTGTGGATATGTGTGTATGCATACAGCTGTATTTACAGGCATCTGTCTGTATCTGTTACATACTATAGCATTTATATTGGTTTAATCTCTATATATACATGTTTCTCCGTGTATATTAATTTATTTCTTACATGCATGTCACAAATGCTGATCGCAGCCCAGCAGGTACCCGGGGAATGGCTGTGCGCTAATCCCAGAGGAGAGTGGCCGCATTGGGTGGTGAGCCTTCAGGGACTGGTGCACCGAGGTGCTGCTCCTTGCTGTCTTTCCTGAGGAGGTGGAAAGGTGAAAGTCCCTGTGCTATGGTGAAAATGATTTTGTGTGTGTGCTTCTTACAGGTGCGCCTGTTTGAGCACCGTGATCCAGGTGCTTTACGCTCAGCTGGCTTGGAGGCCCTGCAATGAGTTTGCAAGTTGGACCGTGTTTGGAGTATCTGAAGGATTCCATGTGGAAGGTGTTTGCACCCTCCTGAGCTGCCGTGTCTCCCACTGTGGCACCTTACACCTCTGGTTAAACCTGTTGTTCAGGTACTGTCAAAGTGTCCAACTGGTGAAAGATGAAAACCCCTAATCCGGAAAAAATGTAATCGTTTGGTACTGAAGCTGAGTGCCTTTTGGAACAATGCCCATTTAAATTGTATGTGATCTTAATTCTGGGGGACTTCTGGATATAATACCTAAGTTTACATCTTATGAAGTTCCATGTCTTCAATACTTAACATTAATGTCACAGTCCCCTTAATAGCTGATGACAGAAGAGCAAGTCTTTCCCCATATAGCTGTGTGACATTTTAAAAGCTGTTTTCACTCCATATCGCATTCTAGTAGACTTCTAATGGTTTGGAAGGAAGTGAAGGATTTTTCAAGTTTCAAAGTTATCTCCACACTGACTTCAACTCAGCTTGTAGGCAGGGAAGGCTGGCAGATTTCTCTGTAAGCAGTGACTCCAGCATTGTTCATAGGTAGGACCTTCGCCTTCATGGGTGAGCCTGGGGCCTTGACCGTTTAATCATATCTTAATAATTGTTTTGATTAAAAGGGGGATAAAATTATATACTCAGTCAACAGAGATACTGTCAGGTCATGATTAGATAACACCGCAGGGAAAATGTAGAAGCTCCCTGGAGAACTATGTGTTGTCAATACAAAGGCAGCTTTAAAAAAATCTGGGAGATAAGTCTCATATATATTTTTTATTTGATGAAACTTACAAATACATGTACGACAAAATTCAGCCCTGAAAACACAACCTAAATTGAAACTTACATATAGAGATTAAAAAACAGTTTGAAGTTACAAGATCAAAAATTGTATTTAGGAGAGTGTTGGTAACTTACGGTATCCAAAAAGGTTGGTGAGAATTAGATTTCTGATACTCTTGGTGGCTACCTGTATCTTCTCCATAAAATGCGTTAAAAGTGACATTCTTCTTGCCATATGTGATTGTCCCAAATTTTTATTTGCTTGTGTGTATTTTATTTACATGTGTATATTTATATTAACTGTCAAAGGGATGTCTAAAGTTGGTGTCTCATATTAAAACCTTGACATTTTCTGTCATCTATGACTCATCCTGCATTGTCCCAGTTCAGCTCACTTGATGGGGGTCTTGAAGATTGGATGGTGCAAGCCAAGTGTCTTTTTTGTGTAAACATTAACGTTTCTTCCCATCCTTCTGAAAGTTCAATGCAGTTTATCTGTGTGATTTGTGGGTACAGGGCTGCACACTTATTTATGTATACATGTACTCTTGTATACACGAATTACATGGATTCATGCCATATAAAATGCCACAAATGTTACCGCTTTTGATACCCGGAAGTATTTAAAGTCTTTTACATTTTTATTTAGTAGCTATTTTAGTCTAAAGCTGAGTAGGATCAGATTTATGTATTTAAACGATCTCTTTCTAAATCTTGTATGATGTGCCATTAGGAATGTGCACAAATCACTTGCAAAAATTGCCCGTGCCTCAGGTTTTATATAAGTGAGATACCTTACACTGTGTAAGACCGTTTGCCATGTACTGTGTGCTATGCCGTGATGTTTTTCTGTTCTTTTTTGCTTTTGAGTGGTCTTGATTTAAAAAAATGTAATGTGTTGGAGGTTTTTGCCCTAAAATTAGCCACTTGAAAGTAGAGATTTAAGTAACTAATTAAAGAATTTCTCTACTTGTCCTAGTAAAAGGTCCTGAAGTTAATACCATTTCAAAGCTTTTTTATTTCCTGTTCCAGACCTTACTTTATTTTTGTTGACAGTTCCAGAATGAATGGGACAAGAACATGTGATCTTTTGCACATGTGGATATCATTTGTGGCCATTGTGCAGAGTTTGCTAATGGCAATCCGTGGTTTAAAAGGAAGGGGTTGCCTGTTTAAAAGAATATTGTCATGCCTTAATTGTATTTTTTTTCATTAAAAACGTTTATACGTTTTCTTTTTTTTCCCTCAGTTTTGCTTTTTATTGCTCTGGAAATTTCTTCAGAAGAGGAGGAATGCATTTCATTTGCAGAGAGCATGTGTTGATTCACATGTCACGTCTAGAGCTACTCTGTCAGATGTCCTGAAGTTCCTGTTGGAGACCATGCCATCATACCTGTGTACTCGTGACTGCAACATGCTGCAGAAGGGGATCTGACTCATGCCTGCCCTGCTTGCTCACCTGTTTGTGAGCACTCCTGTTTGCCATTAGAAAGTTGCTTCTTCACAAGTGAACTACATAACAATTGCAAGCTTCTCTTCCAGAGAAGCCACTGATTTATTCCAGCCATGTCACTAGCTGAAGGGGTTTCACAGCCCTCTGACTCTGTGGACCTTTGTTAGTCACACTGAGAACTGGTGACCTACAACGTTAATGTTGAGCGTGTTGTGTTTTAAGGTTTTGAGGAAAATGCAGAGACGGCATAGCAGCAACACTGACAACGCTCCTCCTGAAAGGTAAATCTTTTCTCTTCCTTTTTCCTACATTTTCCTCTCCAGGTGGCAAAGTTCTGATTTAAGTGTATAGTGTGTTTCATGGTAAGTTTTAGAAGACAAAAGCTCAGAAGTGAGAAAAACATAGACTTCCTTATCCTGTGGATGTAATGTGGCCAGGCTTTCTGCTTGGGTTTAGGGACAGATTTACTTCATATCAGTTACTGACTGCTGCCAACTACATTGTTTCAGGTTTGATGATCGGGTATGGCACATACAGAGACAGCTGGCTTAGTATAGGCAGGATGATGTAGAATTCTAAGAGCTCTAGAAGAGCAATCCATGGCACAGTACTGTGGGGATATTGAGCGCTGTCAGACTGAAAGGGCCAATCAGTATGAACAGAGCCTGTATATATTTCTGTAACACGGTATTTTATAGAGATTTAGGATGATTCTTTACATCATCCTAGAATCTGTATCTAGCTTTGCGTATGTGAATAGTTAGAAGCAGAATACTGCTAATTCATTTCTGTAATTATAACATCAACAAGGGAGGCTTGCCACTCTTGTTGTTCTGGTAATAAACACTCCCTTGTGCTTTCCCAGAGTTAGTGCTTGACTTTTTTTTCTTTCTATTTTATTTCTTCTAAAGAAGAAACTAATCTAATTATTGAGACAAAGATGGAACTAACAAATTTCATTGCTCTGGCTCAGCTGAGATTATAAGCGAAAGATCTGGATCATAAGCAGTCACTTAATATTTCTTAGTGGTTTTGCAGGTAGAGGGGAAGCTTGATGTCATGACCACTTTTACCACAGCACCATTCTTAATTTGAGGGCAAAAGAAAAGCATCTTCAACTTGTTCTGTGTGATGCCACCCAAGCCTCAGTGCAGTCCATGAGTTTTTATCAGCAGGCAAGCCTGGGCCTTGAGAAGCACATCAGATGTATTTTGCACCTCTCATATGCAATGTAGAGCTTCTTGAGCCTACAAGCTTGTAAGACACTTTGGGATCTGCTTGAACAGTTAAAAATATTCAGGATAGTTATCTGTTACTGAGTGCAAAAGATGCACAGGGTAATATCAACTGGTCTTTATAAATGTTTTGTTTTGTTTTGTTTAAAAAAAAAAAGAGTAGATACATGTCAGTAACATCAACTGAAGGTTTTCTAACTGTAGAATGAAATTCTTTTGCCTGTGACATTGTGGTCTTCACTTTGGATGACTTCATTACACTCAGATTTTCAGCTGTGTATATTTGTTTTTCAATATGTGCCTGATTAATTCCTTCCTGCTGAAAGCATAGGCATGTATCCTAGTACTATTGTTGCAAACAATACTTCTGTATTTGTCTGTAACACTGAGTTCCACCCAATGTGTTTGTTATGTTCCCAGACGTAAGTACAGATCTGTCACATTATGTCCCTGTCTTGTGTATACATCCCTGAGCTGTAACATTAGGTGTAAAATTCAAAATCTGTTGATGAATATTTTGAACCAAAGAAAGGTGTGCCAAATCTTGTTGACTTGATTCCTTGCTGGAGCCTGTGGAGAGACGTTGGGAATGGGGTGTAGCTATAAAAAGCCTTATTAGGAGTTTACTTAGTGGGAAGGTCTCTCCAGAGAGGTTTGAAGCTATCTCCAGAGTCAGATGAAAGGCAGTGATCTGTGCCCTGTAAAATGCCTGGGGAGGTTTTTGAGCCCATGGGAGAGGGAAGGTTAAGGGCTCTGTATGTGCCTGCATGTGCTGTCTCAGCTTGTGACCACTGTTTCTAAAGTTAGACATCTCCAAGGCTTAAAACCAAGAGAGACTGGAGCTCTGCAACATGCCTTATTTGCTGGCTATGCCTCTTGCTGCACATTATTTATTCTTTACTCTTCTTTTTGCAAGGTAGAGAGGTATTTGCTGCCTGCCAGGCATTTGTTCTCTAATGGTTGTTTCTGCCTGTTACATATATTGTTGCCTTTCATCCAGACTTTCCATGTGTTCATTTCAGTACCATAGAATTGAAGATATTTAAGACTTTCTTTTGGAATCTGGCTGTAATCTACCCAACAAGCTTAGTAAAGAATCAGTGCCAGACCTAATTCTGCGCAGTGCCCAGTAAATCGAGTACCTCCAAGCCCATTTTGCTGAGAATATCAAAATAAAACAATTTCTCTGTAATCCATCAACACATCCTTATTAATATTTGTTGGAACAGGGACACACAGGCAGCTTGCAACACTTCTCTTCCACAGCTGACTCTCTCGTTTGTGTTATGCATCAGTGGGCAAGTACTGATCATCCCTAAATAGAAGATCTTGGGGGTAGATCATTTCCCTAAGGTAGCCTGATTAATTTGTATGTATATAATGTGTCCTGGCTTGGTTGCACTGTGTAAATTTACATGTTTTTGTATGTGTTTTTCTTGAAACATTGAAATAATTATTGAAGGTGTTGAATTTGATATGAGATGTGTTATATATATGTCTCCTCCAAAAATAAAGGGAACGTTTGGGAACTCTGATCCTCTGATGAAGGAACTGGTGCATCTTGATCAGTGCTTTAGAAATACTCTGATCTTATTTCAGGAGTCTGGTTACTGGTCTCCATTTCTGCAGCTGTGACTTTCCAACAGCAAACAGAGTGAAAAGCATCTGTTATCTGGAGACCTACATATTCTGGCAGTGCATGAAGAACTCTTAAATGATACAGTCGGGAGCGGTCTGAAAGACCAAGAAGTTCTGTGGCACTCATTTAATCACTTTTCTTTAATCTCCTTCCACTGCAGAAACCGGAGCCAAACAGTCAGTTCTGAAACCAGCGTGGATGAAAGTGGAGTTTTTGAAAGTCTAAAGGCTGAAACTTCCTCACCACAACAGCTGTTCTCGGGCCTGGCAGGTATCCCATCGGGTACCATCACAGCCACGCCGTTCCAGTCAGGTTTGGTTCTGGGCTCTTCAGCAGGAGGTGGGGAAGTATTCATTCAGATGCCAACCCCAAGGGAGGAAGGAAGCAGTCATACCGAAGGAGCCCCGTTTCACCACCGGCAACAGTCCCATCATTTCCACCACGGCCATCACCGGGGTTCATCCCTGCTGCACATGGCTGGGGGGGACCGCCACGGGCATGCTGAGGAAGGCAGTGATGAACAGGCCGGGACTCCAGCCCCAGCTCTTTCAGAGTTAAAAGCTGTGATCGGTTGGCTGCAGAAGGGACTTCCATTCATCTTGATCCTCACAGCTAAAGTTTGTTTCCAGCATAAGCTTGGTAAGCACATACCCTTTTTGGATTGTGAATGTATTAGAGGGTGGGTGGGAAGCTTCACCGTGCTGTGATGTCTGATGCATATATCTCTGTGACAGTGTCTAGAGCTAGAGGTATTCTGACATGAAGGGGACATATTAAAATGTGTGGGGTAACTAACGTTTACCTTTGGGGTAACTAATCCTTTCACCCGACTTTCAACACAAGCTGTTTTCATCTGTGTTAGTCCCATCTGTTTCCTATCCTGACAAGTGTAAGATCATTTCTGTACCTTTTCCTAGTCTCTCCATGACATTCCTGTAGGGGCTGAGGATGTTACCAAAGCTTCTCAGTCAGATCTCTCTCTACAAGAGACGGAGAACTTACATTAGTGACTAGCAAAGGCTTCTGTGTAGCACAGAAGGTCTCAGGGGATGAGACGCTTGTACAGCTGGAACAAGGGTAGTTGTGAAATCAAGCCAAACAGCATCAGCTGTTACATCTTACAGTCAAGATCTTCAGAGTTCCTTGAAGAGTATGTCTTTCCTAGTTTCTTTCATGGGATTTTCATACCCTAAGAGGTCAAGTAAAATCCACTCATGTAATCCTTCTCTTACTGTGAAGTTTTATGTGTGGCACATCTGAGGATCCTTACTCATCTGGGGAGTAGTATGCTGAGATTATTGACACAGGGAAGCCAATAATGCCTAAGTTTACGCTGCTTATAGCTGCCGGTATTCCCCAAAAGAGGCATTGATTCATATCTGCAACATCTTGCTCTTTAAACCTGGTATCCTATATGGTTTTGATAGTGTGCCCTATAATCTAGGATGGGCTGAACTGCTGCTGTAATACTGTCTTCTAGCTGACTTCTGTTTGCACAGTGCAGCCACAGCTTGCAGCACTTCTGTTCTTTTTCAGCACAGAACCTGCTGTTGGGACAGAGTTTTGGTATTTGGCTGGGTGGCAAGTGCTGACTGCAGCAGCTTCATTTCAGTTTAGCTTGTATTTGAATTTTGAGTCCAGACTTCCCAGTTTCAGTTGTTTAATTCCTAGTGCATCCAGAATATCACTCAGTAATATTTTTCAAAGCTCAAGATGCTTCTCAAATGACTTAGGACTGAAGATTCTCCTACCTGGCCCTTTGTACTCTGACAGTGTCTTTTCCTGCAGGGATTGCTGTGTGCATTGGTATGGCCAGCACGTTCGCATATGCCAACTCAACGCTCCGGGAACAGGTAGCTCTGAAGGTGAGTACAGCATCTTACTCTCTTTGGCTTCCAGGTGACATTGCTCTTTGTATATAAAATAATGCCTGTGCTGAAAATTTGTTTGCAATCTAGGGTTGAACGCCATTGTATGTATACAGATCTGTCAGAACAAGAGTAGTGTGACAAAATCCTTACTTCCTCTGCCTACTTCTTCCCAATGATGCTCTCCCATACTTTGCATTCTGCACTTCTGTGGAAGTATGTTATAATAAATACAAGGGAGGAAAAGTTGTTAAGATTGTAATCTGCCTCTGGCACTGCACTGGCAGCTTCTCTATGCCTCAGTTTCCTATTGTGTATAGTAGAGTTGCTGAAACCAATTTCACAAGTTAATAATGATATTTAATTTATTAGCATTTAGATGTTCAGCTGAAGGGGTTTGTGGATATGTTACCTGTTAGTGTCTTTTGAATTCCCTCTTGATTATACGTTTAGAATGTAAAGAAACCAGGAGATTTTTTCAGGTATCATGATCTTCTTCAGTGTCAGCAGGATACTTCAACAGCACTAAAAGCACAAAACAAGAATTGCTTTTTTGACAAAATGACACGGTGGCACAAGCATATAAGTACATGTACCAGCCGCAGTAAAATAAAGGTGATACAATGCTAAATGAACAGATGAACTGCACAATCGTGTAATGGATTGCTGTTGGCTTTCACTTTTCACCTCTGTCTTTCTAGCAGCATGCCCATTAATCCTTCTGCTTTAAATCTCAACCTAACATCCCTGGCTGTTGAATAGCTACAAAGAGCTATATTCTTAATAAATCAGCCTGCAAAAAAATGCTGTTTTTTTTTCCTCCCAAGAGTAAAATTTACTCTTCAGAATTACACCAGACCAAGACCCAGGACAAGATCTTCTGTCTTCCACCTTCCATCTATAACATTCTTTGTGCTTTAAAATGTAAAATTCTCACTTCTTCTGACCTTTAATTATTTATTGAATAATTTTTTTTTTCATGGAACCTTCATGTATTCAAATAACATTCATATGTGCTGTATATAGTTGTGATTTATGTTATATTCGATTTAGCTAAGCTGTCTTCTAAGTGACTATGGATCTATTTGTAAAACACCCATTTCACAAAGTGTCATTCCAGACAGGTGAAAGCTCAGAATTGTAGTACAGTTGTATACAACATATGGTACTGACTTTTTCAACCTTGTCAAGTTGCAATTTAAATATCAGGAGAACTTAGTTGTCCCAGGAAAAATCCCAACTTTGAGCACTGCTCTGCAAGCAAGGCTATCATCTTCGCCAGTGTGTTTCCATTAATTTCTCTAAAATTCCTTATTTGAAAAGCTTAGGTGAGTGCTTTTGTTTATAGTCTTTACCTCACAGCCTATTTGTGAGTCTTAGTCCTGTGTAAATAACTAATTACTGAATGCTTAATTGCATATTTGTATCTCCTGGGTTGGCCGTGCATTTTTCTGCAGTTAGAGGCTCAGTGCAACCCTTGAGAGTTTGAATTTATCTTCTCTGCTTCTTTTTGTTGCTCAGGAGAAAAGATCAGTATTGGTTGTCTTCTGGATCCTGGCCTTTCTCACTGGAAACACCTTCTACTTGCTTTACACATTCAGCTCCCAGCAGCTGTACAACAGGTGAGCAAAATTTACATTGTACATGATGAAAGCAGTTGATAACTGCCAGGGAGAAAAAGAACTTCAGGTGTCTGCTGTCTCTGTTAGGTTTTTGTAATAGCTTTCAGCGGACGAAAAGAACGTGTGTCACTTTTACCAGTGGACTGTGCTCCTGTCGATAAATGACATAACCAGGTCTGAATGGGCCGGCTATGATGATACACTACAGTTTCTGGTTGAAACGTGTACACTTGCCACTTTCTCATGTGGGACGGATACTTGTATATAATGGGACTTCTAAATTTCCATTTTGATCACTGTCTAAACATAAAGCGCAGGTGTTGGAAGCAGATAAGAAATAGATCCACTGTTTTGACTTTTCCTATAATATTTTTTCTTTTCAGTCTATCCAGCTTTTAGTCTGTTACTGGAGATAAACTGGAGATAAAGTAGTAGTATTTTACCTCATTGTACTCAGGCTTGGAGGCATCTGAGTCTGGTGTAATTAAGTCTCCACTTTAAAATGCTGACTGAAGCGGTTCTCTCGTACAAAAAAGTTAGTATCCATGGATATGGCTGAGTACTATCCCTGTTCATTGTAAAGGAGGGATTAAATGACAAATAGGAAGCAAAGATACTTAAGCAAGGGGACCTTAGCAGAATAAACAAAAAGAAAGAGAGCAATTATCAAACCTAGTTACTTGAGAAAGTAGTTCTGATACTACTAGTTAAAACCATATTGATTATCTTCTCAATTAAAACTCAGTCCCATTGAAGATGACTTAGAAATTCAGACTGAAAATATTTCCTGGAAAATACACTGTGCATAATATGCATCAGTTGGGCTGTGGCTAGATGGCTCTTGAGCATTTTTTTCTCTCATTTATTTCATTGCTTCTCAGCTTCTTCCCATTAGTGCTGTCTGTGCAGTGAAAGAGTCAAGAGCCCACAACCCTGGTACCCTGTGGAATTGTCCCTAACAATTTTGGTTTTGATCACTGGAAAGCAGTGCATGTAAATGCTTTCAGGAAAAGGGAGAGATGAGAAGTCTTGTATGTGTGGGTTAGAATGAGAGATAGTGAACTATGGGGTTGTATGTGGTTTGTGGGAGGGAATGGAAGAGTGGAAAGAAGTATGGCAGAAAGGCTTTAGGAAGTTTATTTCCACCACAGGGAAACAGTGTGGCTTTAGGAAATGGGTTAAGGTTAAACAGATGAATGGGCACAGTTTAAAATAAAAGATAGGTCTCCTACAATAAAAGGGTTTCAGCAAATTGGGGCCATCCTATGCATTGTTTAGTGCATAGTTTATTAACTGTGAACAGTCTGGGCAATGGCTTCACTGAAAAGTGGCATTCCTGCAAGTGATCTAGTGGTGCATGATGTGCCATGCTCGGGCTAGTGGATCTGTTGCTTGCTGTGTGGGCACCTGTGCCCATACATGAAGCAGGCCTGTGAGAAATAGCTGCTTTCATTTTGTTTCTTGCTCATCTGTTTTTCATTTCCTAATTCATTTACTTTTTGCTTGTTTTTAGTGCACGGATAGTAGTAAAGTCTCTGATTCTGTTTCTGTTTTTAGGATTTAATTTTACCTGTTGTGCTGTGCCAGTGTTGTGAGTATTTTTAATTCATGCTCAGGCTTTTCATTCTGGGTTGGTTATCTTACCTTTCCTTTTATATTTAAGTTTTTGCTTTCTACCATTAGGCTTTGGTAGGTAAATATCCTGAACAGGAGTCCCATTCTTTCAGTCTGAGTAGGGTCCAGACCTCATTGCTGCTCAGGTCAGTAGCTCCTGCCCATGGCTACATGAAGTGCTGTCCTGGACTCCCCTCCTTTAAAGGCCAAATGTTCAGCGCAGTCAATAGCATCATGTAAGGGATGCTACCTTTCTGGAGATTTGGTTCAGGTAAGAGTTGCTAACTAACACAGCCCAGTGAGCCACTGTTGGAGCATGACCCTCCTGAAGTTCTGCCAGAATTCTATCTAATACCACGTTTCCTTTGTCACCCACTTATTTCACATGCACGAGTAGCTTTAGAGATTCCTGCCCCTGAAAGTAGCTCTAGTCAGCGAGCCGTGGTGGAGAAAGACATGGTGGACTTAAGTTGTCCAAGACTTTCCTGTTCAAAGACTGCTGATGACTGAGACTTCAAGGGAAAAACCTTCACAGGCAGGCCTGAAAGAGTAAGCCTATGGACTAAAGGCGCTGTGGTTAGACCAGAGGCTCTTTTCTGGTGAGGATTGTAGGTTTTGAAGATTGCAGTCTCAAAAACATATTTTGTAAGTGTTTGGGTCTTGTTAGCTGATAGTGGGCAAACCTGCTGACCTCAGTAGAAATGGGCAAGAACAGACAAAGTCAAGAGGCCCAGAGGAACTGTGGGACTAATTTGCATGTCTCATTCCTGTTGCCCCTGAGGACTTCACTGAAGTTCAGTGGATTTTCTAGGCCTTCTTTGGCCAGCAGTGGACAGAGCTCGTATCAAGAAGCCTAAGTGAGGTTCTCATTGGTATTTGAACCTTGTTGTCATGCCTTTCAGCCTTATATTTCTGAAACCCAACCTTGAGAGACTGGACTTCTTTGACCTGATGTGGATTGTGGGGATCACAGACTTTGTGCTGAAGTATCTCACCATTGCATTGAAATGCCTAATTGTTGCCTTGCCTAAGATCATCCTAGCTGTCAAGTCAAAGGTAAGAGCCTCTTCTCTTCTGGATGTTTGAATGTTTGTCTTTGATAATCTGATACCTTTACAACATGTACAGACAGTAATGTGGGTGGAAGGACAAAAATAAGAGAATACCTGGTAAAACTTTAGCAGAGTCACCTGGGTAAGTTTTGGTTTTTGAACAATTGCAGACCTGAGCATTGATTTGATAATGCCAGCAAGTGATTGAAGTCTAGAGAGAGAGAAGTAAACATTGTTTAAGAAGGAGTGAGTGCTAGCAGTGAGATAAATGCTTTGCTGGTTGACGTTCTAAGTCTTGTTTTCTGAGCAGTCTTTGTCAATAGATATTTTTGAAGCACAAATTTCTGCTTGATAGAAAGAAGAGGCAAATGGTGATTTCTTTGGGTTTCCACTTGGGTCAAAAAAGTAACAATATTAAATTGAAACTACTTGTGCCACACAAAGTGGATGAAGAAATATTAGAAGCAAACAGGCTTGGTCTACGTATGATATTGTATGTATTTAAGTATTTAAACTAACTTTAGAAACTTTCTCGCTACACTTTCTCTTGTTAACCTTTCATATTTAAATATATATATTCTTTTACTCTTCACAGACCTGTCATGCTGTCCCTTCTTCCACTTAGTAGTGTCACCATTTCAGTGGCAAAGATAGCAGTGTATACTATTTGCATTTGATAAAGAAACTTTCTGACAAGTGTTTGGATGAAAGGCACTGTATAGATGCAAGATACCATCATTAATTGCAGAAAGTCTCAGGCAGGGCACTTAAGGGGATATCTAAACTGGGAATAGTTTTGCTTACAAATGACATGGGTGGCAGGGGAGTTGAGCAGTTTGTTCCTGCACAGCAGGACTATTTGAGATGGTTATTAATTTATTTCTGGCGAATGTCCAGGTCCTTTTTTTTTTTCTTCTGTTATTATTATTTTATTTTGGGAGATTAATGTGCTAGGTCAGAGCATAATCCAGCCCAGGGAGGGGAGGAAAAAGTGATGTGAATAGTCTTCCCAAGATAAATTGCAGCATTGGAAAAGGTTCACAGCCTTTGCTTGCTTGTCTGAGAGCTATCCCAAGTACTCATTAATCCTTGTCGGGAGAGAAGAAAGAGAAGGGGTCTTTATTTGCAGCTACAGTGGGAGGCTGGTAAGATCACATCTGTCACGGGCCTATAATGACTCAGAGCACAGATGCTTCATTTTTAATACCTTTTTCTGGATTGCAATATTTCTCACTTTTTTTAAGTCCCTTTTTGTCTTAGGATGTTGTTGATGGTCTCACTGTCCCTTGACATCTGAGACTGTTGTTACCTACTGCTATGGATCTGGATTTATTTTTTATCCCACCCTCTACACTGCATCCATTAAGCCAACTAGGGATGAGATCTGGTGTAACAAATTAAGTAAGATCAAACTGGGATGGGAGAGCTCCAAGAGAACCCCAGGATGCCATGGAAATTGTAATTGGTAACCATGTAGCTGAGCTCTTTCCTGGAACCTGGTGACCTAGCTAGCTTCTACAGGCCAGCACAATTCTACACATCTTATTTTTCAGATGAATTCTTTTTAAAAGAAGTATTTTCTGAGTTAAAACAGTTCTGATGCACTTCAGACATTAACTTGACCAAATTCTTACCAAGGTATTTGCCATCTGCTGTCTTAACATTTGCCAAAGTTGCTGTTTTCCTCCCCAGATGCTTGCAGTAGTATTTCTGCTTGAAGCCCAGTGAATAGTTTGTGAATTTCTGGATGGCTGTTGGTTAATCATGGCAGGTAACAAGATTTTGGAGAAATAAACTTAATTTGTAGGGTAGAGATATAAGGTGTTGTTTGTTTTTTTCCAGGAAATATTTAGTGTTTTTTTTTTTTTTTTTTTTTTTTTTTTTTTCCTGTGGATAAAACTAGTTGGAACAGCAGCCTCTAGCTCCTTATAATACAGGGCCTGAAGAGGAGCCTGGTGCTCTGTCAGGGACAGAGTTCAGCACAGCTGTGAATGGCTTAGAGGTATTTAATCTTGAATTTCCTTTCAGTACCTTCTTGCTGGCAGTAGATGATAAAACTTGCCAATGGGTGGGATATCAGGGTCTCTGATCAGCTCTGAGCAGGCCAAGATTTTCCTTGTTCAAAGGCACTTCCAAAACTAGTCCGGATTTTCATACTGGTCCTTGAGATTCTCGTCTTCTCTATTACGTGGTTTGAACTGATGCTTGTGTACTCTTCCTAGTGTGAAGCATCACCTCAGAATGGCCTTCTCTTAAAGCTCTTACCTCTCTGTGTCCATTGTGATTGAAGCAAGATCAGATTCTTTTATTTCTTTTAAACATTGAAGCCTTCATATACCCTCTCAGTCTTCTGTGTAGAAGAAACAAACCCAACTGAGTCTTTTCTCAGACTGTCATTCATTCCAGAACTTTGATTTTATTATTGTTCTCTGCTGGGCTGTCTTTGGTGTTTCTTTAATGAATTTTACCCCCATGTTTTCCAGATAATTTCTCTAGTCTGTCAAGATGATTTTTGAATTATAATTCTTTCCAATGTGTTTCCTACTTCAGTGTGAAGTGCACGTTTGATAATGATGGAACAGAGTAAGCTTAAGGTCATTAATGAAAATAATGAAAATAGGACCAAACTCCACTTAGCTCAGATGCATTTTTTTGTTTTGACAGTGGACATATGAAAAATACAGGCTAGCACACTCAGTTCTCCCAGTCTAATGTACCTGGGTGATGTACTCTTAATATGGCCCCATCACATCAAGAACCACCGTGGATTTAGTACAGATTTAAAAGGAAAAAGCAAAGAGGCTTCCCTTCAGCAATGGGACTGATACTAAATATATATTTATATATTAATGTATAAATATTTTATATTAATATTTATTAATAATATGTATTAATTTTAAATATAATAAATGTAAATTAATTGTTAATATTTATAAATATAAATTAATTATTAATAATATGTATTGATATATATTAATATATATAAAATAAATACTAAAGCCTGATCCGATGATGTAACTGAGGAAAAAAAAGCAAGCTAACATTAAAAGGAAGAATCTCTTTGATTTGCTTTTTCAGTCTGAATACAGGCAACAGTACACATCATTTTGGGCCAAAAAATGGTTGTCAGGAACCAAAATTATACTTAGTGCTGGAATATGAAGCATGAAGTCTGCTATGTCTACCCATAGTTCTCCAAGCTGAATATCTCAGAAATGGAATATCTTTGCAGGCAACCCAACCAAAGACTGAGGGAAGATAGAAAATTTAAGAAAATCCCAGACTTTCCTAGGTTCTAAACTAGCCTGGAAAAACAGAGGTGTCAAGAGTGTAAGACTAAGACTGCATCTAAGACTGCAATCAGGTTGGAAAGAAGGGAAAGAGTGGCTTGAGCAGGGGGGAGAAAAGCAGCAGAAAAAGGAAGGTAACCCAAATCAGTCTGATCTTGTACCTCTGCAGCCAGAGGGAGATTATGGGAGAAGGAGCATACCTGTGACTAAAGATTTCCCTTCCTCCCCCATGAGCTGCAGTGTACCCTTCAAAGCTGGATACAAGTTTTAATAGCAGCTGGGCTCATAATTTCTTTGGGAGAGGGGCTTGGCTCCCACCCTGCATGTTGAAGGCTCTCCATCAAAAACAGCAAATAAGATCATTTGGTTCAATATAAAATGAATTAAAGTAAATTAAACTGCAGGAGCCATGTGGCCTGCAGAGGCCTCCATTGTTGTGCACACATAAATGGCAGCTTTTCATTTTCACTGCTAAGAAATGACAGCTTGAGAGGGGTGGAATTAAAAATAAGGAAATAAATAATAAAAAGACATTTGCCAAAGATTTCTGTTTAGGAAATCCCAGGTGCCTCTAAGTCTCCCATCCCCTCCTCATGCTGCTGTCAGTAATCTAAGCTGATATCCTGAGGAATGGAGTGAGACATGGGGGAGGCAGTAGAGAAGGAAAACCAAAACAAAAAAAAATATGTAAGAACCTTGGATATAGAGGAGAGAAAGGCACATACCAAGGACACTCATTTCCAATCATCTTAATGGTTGGTGCATAAAAAAAGCCCTGAGTAAGAATTTTCTTTGCATGTTCAGTACAGGTGTGCAGCCAAGTTACAACACCAGGGAATCCACGCTCCGTTTCTAGAAAGTTGAAAATTCATAGGGAAAAGAACATTTGTTGAAAATGTAGCATGAAGTTACTATTTGAATAAATACTCATGAGTTTTTGGTTTTGTTTGAAAGGTGGATCTAGACATTGCAAATTTGTTTTTCTGAAGTCTGTGGTGATACTGACATTACTCATGATGTTTTTTCTATATGCTGTTCAAGTTGCATTAGTGGCAAGTGTACAAATTAGCACCACTGACTGCTCACTGCATCTATGGAAGTAGCTGCTTGTTTTCTTACTTGTTGGTTGCTTGTTTTTTCTTTTTTTTTTTTTTTTTTTTTTGTACTATCTCAGCAAATCCAGCTGGGGAATACTTGGTTTGTGTGTGACAGCCGTACTTTACATAGTTTTGCACTTGGACTTAGGACTAAACACCCTTTTCAGGTGCACCCCATGTTTCCTAGCATGGGATGCTTAGAGCTCTACCATGGAGACTAGCACATTAAGCTTTCCATATTCCTTCTGAAGCTGCATTTTGGACTTGAAAGAAATACCATAACATCTTCTGAACAAGGGAATGTGATCATTGAACTGAAGCAAATCTTAAAGCAGTACATAACCATGCAGTTGATCAGTGGTAACTTCATTCTGAGTCTGAAGCTAGTAAAGCTTAATTCTGAGTAGCCCCAGTGCTCTTCCATGTTAGAACAGAGCATGAGCATGAGTTACTTCAGTTATCATGTTTCTTTCTCAGTGCACAGTCATGTATAATAGATATTGTAAGGAGAATGAGCATTTACTTTACAGTGATTAGGACTTTTCTGCAGCCTGCTTCCATCTCCTGCCAGAGCTCAGCATCACAGGATACCACGGTTCAAAATCATGGGTCCCTGCCTCTCTCACTGGTCAGACTGACCCATCTTTCATCACGCAGTGAGTTGTACAGACAGCTTGCATGTGCAGAGGTTTTATGTTCCTTGAGCACCCAGCTCATCTTGCACACAGCATTCATGTAGAACAACCCATCACATAGAACAGGTCCATCCTAATGGCTCATGGGGAAGGAGGGCAAGCTGGAGCAGCTTGCAATTCCTGTAGGCTTCAGCCTCTTCCAGAAGGCTTATATTAAGAGAAGATGCCAGAAGGGGTTTGAGTTAGTTGCACTGGTGATAGCAACCCCCTTCTAATGTCCTGGCAGCCCCTCTTTCATCACAGGACCGGATACATATCAGGCATTTAACAAGAAGGTGGTTAGTATGTTTTTTCATGAGGGGAAAAAAAAAAGTCACTTGGAGTATTTGAGTCCTCTAGATGCTGCTAATGAAAAAGCATTAAAACAAGTCACACAAGCACTGGGAATTGGTACATAAGTGATGTGTTACAAAAAAGGTCAGTAAGATTTATTAATTAATCCTAATCTTCTCCAACAGTGTAGGTAAATTGGTGTTTCTAGACAGGTGACAATAGATAGGCCTATCCTCTTGTTATCCTCTCCTTGATGATCTTGGATGCTCTTTGGGGGGAAACTCACTCAGAAACAAATCACTCTTCTTGTAGAATAATCTGAGCCTTGATACTCTAGACCATAGGAACTCTGTGAGGGTTTTGTAAAGGCTTTTCCTTCTTGCAGCCTACAGCAGGTGTGGCATCCCAGAGATGAAAGGAAGGGATTAAAGAACTAACTTAAGCATGCAACTAAGTTCTGAGGAACTGGGACTCTTTCCCATCCCTCTCTCTACCAGGCTTTGAAATTCATAGCTACTAATTTTTTCAGAAGAAACACTGCTCTTAACTGCCTTCAAATTTTAACTTTCCAGTTTAAGCGATCTAAGGTATGACTTTCAGAAGCACTGCACTAACTATAAAATCTCACAGTCCCTCTAGCCCCAACTTGAAATTGCTTCTCAGTTTGCAGACAACACGCTGGAGGGAAGGGATGTCATCCAGAGGGACCTGGACAGGCCGGAGAGGTGGGCCTGTGCAACCTCATGGAGTTCAACAAGGCCAAGTGCAAGGTCCCACATCTGGGCCGGCGCAATCCCAAGCACAAATCCAAGCTGGGAAGAGAGTGGATTGAGAGCAGCCCAGAGGCAAAGGACCTTGGCGTGTTGGTTGACAAGAAGCTCCACATGAGCCGGCAATGTGCACTTGCAGCACAGAAAGCCAACCATATCCTGGGCTGGACCAAAAGCAGCGTGGCCAGCAGGGCGAGGGAGGGGATTCTCCCCCTCTGCTCTGCTCTCCTGAGACCCCCACCTGGAGCCCTGCCTTCAGCTTGGGGCCCCCAGCACAAGAAGGGCACGGACCTCTTGGAGAGAGTCCAGAGGAGGCCACAAGCAGGATCAAAGGGCTGCAGCACCTCTCCTACAAAGACAGGCTGACGGACTCGCGGTTGTTCAGCATGCAGAAGAGAAGGCTCCGGGGAGACCTTACAGAGGCCTTCCAGTGCCTAAAGGGGGCTGCAGGAAAGCTGGGGAGAGGGACTCTTTGTCAGGGGGTATAGAGACAGGACAAGGAGTAATGGCTTTAAACTGAAAGAGGGTAGATTTAGATGAGATATAAGGAAGAAACTCTTTCCTGTAAGGGTGGTGAGGCACTGGAACAGGCTGCCCAGAGAAGCTGTGGATGCCCCATCCCTGGAAGTGTTCAAGGCCAGGGTGGATGAGGCTTGGGCAACCTGACCTAATGGGTGACATACCTGCCCTTGGCAGGGGAGGTCAGAACTGGATGGACTTTAAGGTCCCTTCCAACCCAAGCTATTCCATGATTCAATGATTTTCACCAGCACCCTCTGTGCCACAGTGCTGTTTATTGCTCCTACCCAATGCTTTCTGATATTGGCAGTATGACCTGAAATCTCAGCAGAGCCTGCTCTCCTCTGATCCAAATTGCCAGCAGGTCTCAGTTTTTCTAGCATCTTCCTGTTTCAGTATATGTCCTAATGCTGCTGGCAGCAGAACAAGTGAGACTTGGAACTTCCCTTGAGTGCTAATCACAACTTACAGTTGCCTCATTGCAACTTGTCTCACTTCTTACATCCCATTTTAATTCTGCCGTGTAAAACCTTAGCATGCTATTCTCCATTTCCTTCTGTGAGGCACATGCACACTTTTACAAAGCCTTATGTCAAATAAGACTACAACATCAATACTCAGGCATTGTGGCAATTTAGCATTGCTTCTGCAGCTGTAATTTGCCCCCCTTTGGTGTTGCATATGTTGCGATTCATTTTTTAATTACATGATTTCATGTTATTTTTCTGTGAGACCTCTTCATCCATCACCAAACACGGTGTACTGTGCCCCACAGATGGAGCAAGGTAGTATATAGAAAGAAGCTGGTGTAGAAACTGGAAAGTACGTAGAGAACAAAGAGACCATTGGAAGAAGAAAAACGCTCTAGAGGTTAAAGTTGAATGCTACACTGGAGAATTAAATTCCATCTTCTTTGCCAAGTAATTCCTATGTGATTGTAGGAAAGCCATGTACAGCTGCAAACTGAAGTCAGTGGTTTTAAAGGTAATGTGATCTATAAAATTGGATATATTAAAAATACTAATCCCAGACATTTCAGGTTGAACACCAAAACCAACCTTACCTTAACCTTACCCTTCCTGTGTCTCAAGTTTTCATTTAGAAAAAGCGGGTAATAGCTGTCCCTTATGTCAGCCAACAATGCAAAAAAAAATTTGAAACTCTTATACTACAGTGGTAATGTCATAAAAAGAGACTCAAGGAACTTTAGTAATTTTCTACTCAGAGCTTGAATAGCACAAAATGATAAGATGCAGATTTGCCATCATCTAATGAGTGTATAACAAAACAGTAAAGTCACATGCTTAATGAGTACCACTCACCTTCTGTGAAAACAGTGGTCACATTGTTAAAGACTATGTAACACTGCATCTACCGAAGGAAGATTGAGATTGTATGAGAATCCTGAACTCTGCTCTTCCAAAATCAGCACTGGATTTAAAGTATAGAAATTGTCTTTTAATATGATTGAGGTAGAGAAAAAGGGAGGCTTACGCAAGTCACTGACTTAGTTTTTAAACAAAGCATTCTGGAAAAAAACACGACTCTCACCATGTGGCATCACATGGCTCATCAGCAGCATTGGTAATAATTAGATCCACAGCACAGTCCTTCGCTGCTTGTGCTAACGAAGTGTTTGACAGCAGTAGCCTGACAGCTTTTACAGTAACTGACCCTACAGAGGTTCAGCAGTGTACTTTCATTTTACTCAGGCTTAATTCCAACCTGTTGCAAGGGCTTAATGAGACCAAAGCCAAGGCTTGTTCTGGTATCTGACTCTACCCAGTGGAGAACTGTAATTTCAGTTAATACCCTGTTTAGTCTGTAGTCCAGTGTGATGATATGCTTGCTCAGGGACTGGGTCCTGCACAATTCAGCCATGCATCACACTCCGTAGAGTGCCTCGGTTTACATGGATTTTTGTGGAGTAGGAAAAGTCACCTAACAGAAGCAGCCCTATCCTTATCTCAAGTTGTTCCAAATCGGAGGTGCACAGGAGAAATAATTGTAGTCATGCTTAATATAATAGCTCTTCCTAATGTGGATGAGAACTAGCTGAAATGCTTTAGGTTGAAGTTCTCAGACAAAATGCAGGTTAAAACAAGTGTTTAGCTTGAAAAACTTCAGTCTAGCCAAGATATAGTAAAGCTGGAGAAGACAGAAAGGAATATTGGATGCATTTACAAATGATGGGTGCTACTAGCAGTGAGTTACTGCTGTTAGAAAGCTAAATTCTGCTGATAAAATTGTAGGTTACAACCTTGTTTTCTAAGCTTCTGGCTCAGAAGACCCCATTTATTCCTGGCACAGCCCTTTGCAGAATTACTTCTGATTTTCTAGGCACTTTTCCTAGCTTAAAAAAGGGCTGGTGTTGCACTGACAGGCTTGACAAGCCTTATTTTTGTAAGCATTTACTGGAGCTGTAGTTCTCTTTTAAATGCTGCTCAGCTGTCCTTGTATTGCTTCCTTCCTCCTGGCTGTAATCACTCTGAGGTTATCAGAAGACCTCTCCTAAACGGTCAAGTGGGTGGTGGTAATAGACTGGATGGAAGGATGCCTCGACCGAAAGGTTCAGCTGCACTCCTGTGAGGGTGTTAAGTATCTAGCTGCTAAGAAATCCCAGTATCTTGTAGTTACCAATGAAAACAAGGCTTGCATCATAACAGAAAGGAATTTGGAAAGCTTCACAAAGGTATGGAAATTTTGTGGCTAAAAAGAATTTAAATTTGTTACTTGCTGCACACTCACTTTAGAGCCCCCACTCTTCCACTTCTGCAGCCTGTGACCCCCCTTTCCTTACATCGTGCTATGGGCTTCAGTGTTTCAGCGTGTCAATGCTTTGAGTTAGAAGAGTTTCAGCTTTGCCCTGATTTCAGGCTTCAGAAGAAGGAGCTCGCAGACACCCTGCGTGCTTGATCCAGAAGTTCCATCTGATGCAATGAGAGAGTAAGCAGTGACCTGTCCCAGCCCAGCCTGCTAGTGAAGCGAGGCTAAGTAAAAGCTGAGTGAGAGCCTGTTGGGAGGAAGGAGTCAGAAAGCAAGCAGCTTGCTGCCTCTAGCTTGCTGGTAGCTTTCATCAGAGCTGGCTGAGGAGGGGGAGGTGGAGAGCTGCCTGTGTGAAGGGAAGGAAGTGACAGCGTAGTCATTAGCAGACTGCGACCCTCTGTCACAAGGGCTCCAGAAATAAACGATGATTGTATTGAAGCACGAGGCTGGATAGAGCCCTCTGTGCTAATTTAATAAATTGCTTGCATTTAGGACCCCAGATTGGTGCTGTTACATTTTTGCTATGTGATGCCACCTGGGATTAGCAAGGAGGAGGGGATTGGGGGAGAGAGGAAGAAAGCAGCCCAGGTCCGTTAGCAACTGCTGGTGTGACCTCACTCCTTGTCCCGGGGGGAATATGAGATCATGAGAATGCCAGAGCTCTCTGAAGGATTCGATTTGTTCGGTACGGCAGGATGGCCTGCCGAGTGATCTCATCTCTGAGACACAGGGGAAGGGCGCTGGCTGCTGCTAGCCTCGTGGACCAGAGAGGACTTAATCCCCTCTCCAAATCTCACCAATTAACAACTGACCTGTGATGACATCACTGATGACAAAGCTAACTAGGACAACACAGCAAAATTCCAGGGGAATTTCCCCTTCTCCCTGATCTTATCAAATAAAAGAATTTTGACATATCAAAACAAAATCAGTCTGGATAATGTCATTGCAGTTTAAGCATAGTTCTGACTCACAGCTTGCCCTGACCTACTCTACTGTCACTTCTCCTTTTAAACCATGTGGGGCAGAACAAATACCCTCCTTGACCCTAAATTAGATAGTCTTATTTAGCCAGTTTGTTGATCCTAGTTTTAGGTGCTTTAAGATAGAGATTGTATTGTAGGAAAATTTGAGTTGTACCCCATGGCTGTGGTAAGCCAGGAGGGATTTTATTACCTTGCAAGTGGCCTTCAAGGAAGGCAAGCTTTCTAATTGGAGTGAACACCAGAATGGCAAGAACAGCTTTGGCAAAGATTTGCAAAGGGTGTGATCACATCTTTGAGTCTTTTGCAGGAAACATTCCCACCAGCATGCTTCACACAAACACTTTCCTTCCGTAAGGTCCCCAGGAAGGTTTGGCATCTTTGAGTTTAAAACGCCCTGATGGTTTTTCAGAGCCAACCTTATCTGTGCACTGTAAGCACTGCCATACCAGAGTAGAAGGGGAAGGACATTGGGAAATAGGTAATTAATCTGATTTTTTTGGGTGATCTACAGTGTTGTCAGGAATACCAGTGTCATCTTACGTTTAAATCCCTGAACCTTCAGAAGATGTATAGCATGTAAAAGACCTCTTTTGCATTCCCTTTCTCATTATTTATAGTGTCTACATATTAATGCCAGTAAGCCTTAACCTCTACTGCTAACACGCTGCAGCACTGTACAGATATGCGAAGAGGTATATATCCATAACCTGCTCTAAAAGTTTGTGACCCAGAAGTTTTAAACAATAGCTGGATAAGGCAAAGAACAAGGGGAACACTAAGAAACAGTGATGTGGGTTATCCTTTCCTGGTACTGGGATAGATGGCTGCAACGAAAAACGTATCTTATGAATACATTGGTCTTTCCACCATTTAACAGAGTGCATAGATAGTGAACACAAGTCCTATAAACCTCAAGCTCTGTACATGTTAAATGCTCTTTTAATTTCCTGATAGTAACCATTTATCACTTTTTTTAAAGGGAAAATTTTATTTGGTTATTGAAGAGCTGAGCCAGTTGTTCCGATCCCTTGTCCCCATCCAGTTGTGGTATAAATACATCATGGGAGATGACCCATCCAGCAGCTACTTCCTAGGAGGGATTCTGATCATCCTGTATAGCCTCTGCAAGGTGAGTACCACCTCAATTAATATCTGTAGCAAGAGCAGAGCAAGAAGCGCAGCTGAGGGGAATAAATACACCTTTAAATGGTTGCCATCACTACTTAGGAAGGAAAGCTGCAGCAGCTGAGGACACTCTGTGCTTCAGTTGTCAAAATATTTTGCTTTACCACTATGTGGGCATTGGTGAGCTAGAGAAAGATGTGTGATTGCTCATGCAGTGTTGCATCAGGCTGATGAAGTCATCGCTGCTTTCTAATCCCTTTCTATAAAGGCTAGAAGAGAATGGGAGTGGAGCCTTGGGGGACCAGTATCAGAAGAGAGGTTAGCTATCGCCAGATTTCTAGGTTCAGCACTAAAATGGAGGGTTGCAACAGTTACATGTTTCTAAGTCTCTGTCTTTTGAGGCAGAATATGTACTCTGTCATTCACAGTACTGAGTGCAGCAGGCAGAGTAAGGGACTTCCAAGTCCTGCCTAGATAAAACGGGTAGTTCTGGCCCCAGCCTAGGTCCTGGTGTGGCTGAGACAGGTCCAGGATCTCAGTGACAAATGCCATTGACATTTGGTCAAAAGCAAGGAGTTTTAAAAAACACAGATTCTGCCTGTAAAATTGTAAATGAATAGGTGTGACTGACTTAGACAAGTCACAAATCTGAGCTCTAGAAACAGCTGTATTTCTAATTACGTGTATTCAGCTCTGCCTAGGGTTGCTGTCTTTTGTTTGGTTATGGCTGAACTGGGAACTAATATTCCTGCCCTAGGCAGAGCAGTAGCTGAAGCAAAAGATAGACCTGTTTTCCATTCCTCTGAAAAATCTCAGAGAAAAGCCAATTGAGTCTAGCTTGCTGCACCTCTGATGCTTGTCTCACCCTAGGAGAAAGGGACTGGGGGGACTGAAGAACTGAGAGAAAATATCTCAGCTGAAAAGAGCTCCAAGAGGCTAATGGGTTACTGAACCATGTAAAGCCAAACTATATCTTATCTGAGATATGCCTGTATATGTACAGAAACAGTGTATAAACCCTGCTGCAGAGGAATTTAGAGCTTTTATAGAGATAAGCAGGGGAGGTCATGGGAAGCAAGATGGTCACAGACCCATTGCATCCAAGTCAAACTAGAAACAGAGCAAATACTGCCAGAATTCTAAACGTATGAAACTAGTGTGGTTCCCCACACACTCATCCTCACTCTTAGCTACACGTTTCCTATTTTGAGCTATGGGAGAGGATTGTTGTCCCTTTCAAAAGCATTATTGTCTGAATCTCTTCTAAAGAACCGTATCCCACCCCTGCATGCCCATCTGGCCTTGTGGGGGTCAGGCAGGCAGATCACAGATGAAGGGCAGACTTCAAGTGATCTTTCTGGCGGCCCTTCTTGTGAAAAGGAAGGAACACCTGCAGAAGGGATGTTTACCTGCAGTTCTATGTGCTGTCTTTTGCATCTGGAGAAATCACATCAGTATCAAGGAGCAGTGGGGGCCAGCTGCTCCCTGGGAGAAAGGGAGCTGAGCAGAACACAGGTGGCAGGACAAGGGCCTCACCAGCTAGGGCTGAGGAGCCCAAATCATCAGGTACATATATTGTGGTGAAGCAGGTACAAGATAACAGCAGGAAGTTAATCCACAGGTCATGATCAGAGGAACGCAGCCAGGGTCAGACATAGTCCCGTGATTGCTGGGTGTAGCTTTAGTAATGAGACAGGCCCATGGTCAAGGTTGGAAGTTACTCCATGGCTTGATAAGCAAAGATAATTAGGATCTGTAGGTAAGTACACACAGCTGAACTGGAAACTAACATTCCTACAGCACAGCTTAAAGAGAAACTGAAGGCACAGAGCTGAACTTAAATAGAGCTTCTGAGCCCATGGGCAGGGTGTGTGGGGTGGAGACCCCAGGTGAAGTTCATGGGGATATGCCATGAAGGCATATTAATGCACTCAGGACCCTTATACATAGGTACAAGCAGTCCTGTATTGATTGATTTGATGCTCTCTCTGTTGTCCAGGAATATTACTGTCCTTTGTTGGTGTGTGGAGGTAACTTAGTACTACAACTGTGTATGGGTTAGGGTTAGACCTGTCCCTGTTGGAGACTTTGCTTGGAAGTGAGAGAGAAAAACAGGAGTAATGGGAGCTCACTCTTCCAATGCAGGTCATGAAATACTAGGTACGAGCACCCCATCTACTATCACAGGAGCTGCAGGTCTAATTCCTTGCCTGAGACACTGAAAATATACCCAAAGGAGTCCACATTAGCAAAGCCACAAACCACATTAGAAAAACCACAGAAGCCAATTTGGCACTCAGACCTTCTGTGCTGCTGGCAAACATCCAGGGCTTAGCTAGGGCTGTGTCCCCTTTCCCCACACAAAGAGCAGACTTGGCTTTCCGAAGATTTCATATAGTGCAGCTAGTGGGAGCTGTCTTGGTGTCTCTGACGTGAACCTCTGATTTTGGTGAAGAAATCCCAGATGTTCATAAGTAGGGACATCCAGGTCTTATATTTCCCTGTCCTGGACAGAAGCATTTGACTGAGTGTAGGAGTGGTATTGAGGGGGAGAAAATGGCCAAGTGGTATAACAGTAGGTGTTTGCTTTCTTCAGGCTGTGATTTGAACCCTACCTCGGACACATGCTCTTCAGCCTAGTTCGAAGGGGTGTGATGGCAATTAGTTCTACAATAGCTCTTCCATTGACAAGAGAGCAGGCACTGAACCCAGCTGTTGCAGTCCTATTGCTAGAAAGATAACTGATGCAACGTAGTCCTCAGTGCGTGCGGAGATAAAGGGATGTTAAAGGAACTAGTGAAACATGCATTTTTGGGGGGTATGGGAAACTCCAGGGGAAGTAAAATTGAAGGGGGTGAAATGGACTGGGAGAATCGGAGACATCAGAACCAGGGAAAAGGTGTTAAAAGTCCTGTTATAAGCAATGCAACCAGAAAAAGCTGGAACTGTACAGTGGGAGAGAGCTGATCCCTGTCCGTGTTAGCAGATAAAAAGTCTGTAGCAGTCGGCAGCCTCAAGTGCTAGTTGCTGACTGGAAGCATTACTGGAAGGACCCTGGGAGCCTTTTACATGCTGACTGGAAGCATTATTGGTGCCTTCATTTGATTCCACGTCTATTGCACGATGATCTCATTGGCATTCCCTGCAGTGAGCCCACTTAATCATGCTAGCAAAAAAAAAAAAAAAGGCATTTTGCATTTTGGTGCCTCTGTACTGCTAGTCCACCACAACTCTGCATACTCTGCACCGCATCTTCCCCTGCCCTCCAGGCTGCTCCTCACTCAGGTTAGAAATGGAAAGGTCCCGTTATGTTGTCTGGCCCTTTTCCCAACTAATGCAGGGCTGTTCTTTGCCCGATCTTTATATCTTGTCTAGCTCATGGTATCTTTCTCTCTGCATCCTGCCAGCAGACAGGGAAGATGGCAAATTGGATTAGGTTTCCAAGCTGTTTTCCCTTTTAGTAGTACTCTGTCCTCACTTGAAGGATGCTGTGTGTCTGCTCTCTTGCTGAGCCCCCAGATATTTGTAGGAAGTTTATCATCTTTTCCCCACACTTCGGTATTGCTTCGCCAAGCTGTAAATATTTATGTATTTCAGTCTCTTTTCAGAAATCAGTTTCTGCAGGCTCATTTGCTGCCCTTCTTTGAACTGCTTTTAGTCTGTAATGAGGAGCACTGCTCTCCAGATGCAGTTACATCATGTTTGCTGGGCAGTGCAGGGAGGGGGAAGGAGAAGGACCTGGTGCTGTCCCTCCTCTTGGCCATCTTTGGCTGTGTGCAAGCACCAAGGTGCTGGTACCTCATTCCCTTCCAGGCATTTAAAGTTTCTCACTCCTTAAGCAGACAGGAGCAAGCCAGCCTCTGTCCTGCTTCACATTCCTCAGGCTTTTCTTCTCTTGATAGTATTTAATCACTAAATCTGTCCCTGCAGCAGGACAGGTAATTCCCACTCCTTCTCTTTTAATATCATCTGGGCCCTGAAGTATCAAAGTGTGTGGCAGAGCCCTACAGCCCTGGAAATCCTCCTTCTCTCCAGAGGCTGCAGAAAGCAGTTTCTTACCTCTTCCATGTAAAACAGCAGCCTCTCCTTCCCTCTCTCGCAGGATAACCACAATGTCCTCTAGCCTTATTTCTGGGCTTCTCAGGGACTCAGGATGGGAATGGGTGCATTTTAGCCTTTTCCCACCTAGGGAAGGTGGGCAGTTTACCCTACCACTACCCCATAATCTCTTTTTGTACTTTAAAGTTCCTGATTTGCAATCCATTATTACCAGAGCTTTTTTTTTTGGCTACCTTGCTGCACCATCGATTCACCTTTACTACGTATTTCACAATCACCATCAGATATTTTTGGCACCATTGTTATCGAGGATCTTTGTTCCCACTGAGAATCCATTTGCAAAAACTCTGCCACGTGCATCCTGGGTTTCTGAACTGTATACACACATACACGTTTTGTGAAAAATATCTAAAATGTAATGTCTTTATTGCAGTCCTTTGACATCTGTGGTCGCGTGGGAAGTGTCCGGAAGGCACTGAAAGTCCTTTGCACCCCCCAGGTAGGTAGTCGTAGGTTTCACAGAGCAGTTTCCTACGTGAAACCATGTTACTAATGAATGATGGAGTTGAAAATTGTTCAGCATATCAGGATCATAGAATAAAATAACTTCTTGTCCCATGGCTCAATAAGCTGGTGTCTGTTGTCAAGGGTGTTAGGAACTTTTTCTGATATCTGCCCTGTCCCAGCTACATTAAAGAGGTTGTTGCAAGTCTGGCCTTCCTAGTCTGATTGGAAGCCCTGTGCAATAAGGATTAATATGTTGACATGAAAGCCACACAAGCTGGCAAAACTTTGAGCTGCAGAGTGTGGGAAAGATTTTAAATAAATGTACATAGTGCCTGATGTGCAGTGCCATTAAAAGAGATGCTACATTGCCTAGTACTGACATTCTGATCTGTTGCAGTAAAACACTGAGATTTGTATTTTAAAATGGTAAAACCAAAGACTGTAGAGGAAGGGAACGTAACATCATATAAATCTGTTAGAGTTTGCCTTGCTTATTCTGGGGGTTTGTGCTGGTCATTTTTCCTCAGCATGTTTCCATTTCCTCTATTACTGTTACAATAGGAGAAGCAACATTTACCTTCCAGTATTTAAGAAGAAAAGTGGGAAGCCTGTGGGTGCTGCTGCTGTTATTCTTTCATCTATTGTCTAACTTGCTAATAATAATACCTCCCACTATCTAAACACCTCTGCAAATGATGCTGAATTAATCCTTTCAGCTCCCTGTTGAGCTCATTAAATTTCATTATCATTGCTCCGTAAGTGGAAACACTAAAAGATGGAGTCAGCTCGAGGGGGTAACAAGACAGAGAACACACAACTGCAGTTTCCCTGTGTTCTGCATGCTGATCCCTAAATCTCCCTTCCCCGTACACAGTGGAGTAGCACCAGTTTCCTTCCCAGGTCATGCAGGGAATCTGTGTATGAAAATCATGATCTATGGGTATTCTCAGACACAAACCAGGTTATCTTCAAACCTCTTGACAATGGCTTTATTTTCCCTTTCTTCCTAACAGACCTATGGAGTTCGTGCCACCAGCCAGCAGTGCAGTGAGGCAGGTGACATCTGTGCCATTTGCCAAGCAGAGTTCAGGGAACCTTTGATCCTTATGTGCCAGGTAAGACCCCAAGCTTCCCCCGTCAGGTTCCCCTGTTGGCATTTCTAGGCACAGTTAGCCTAGGTAATTCTAAAATCTCTTGCTGGGTCTTGGTCTAGACCCTAGTGGATATTTATCGCCCTCTTCCAGATAGCCAGTGATTCATGAGAGCTGAGCCATGTGAACTCCACTCTGTAGGGTCTGATTATAGTTGTTGAGATGGAAAAGATCAGCCTTGTAGTCCAGGGACTGCCAGTTGGCAGTCCAGACCTTGGCTCTGGAATGCAAGACGTTTTTATCTGACCCTTGGGGAGACTGACTAGTCAATAGGCCAGCTGAATTATGAGCGAGAGCTCTGAGAGGGGAACAGATCCAGAATGAGCCTGATAGGGAGCATTAATACTGGTGCAGCACTGTGTAACCGTGGTGTCTGAACACCTGGCCAGGAATACAAGTAGTTCTGCCTATAGAAGTTGGTCACCCCTGCCAGTACGTGGGAATTGTTCTGGTTCTCATTTGGTAAACCCTGGCAAAACCTAAAGCTTACGAATGTCATGCTCTGAGTAATGCAGCAGTCCTAACCCAGTGCTGTTAAAACTCTGTGAACACACCATGTTGACATATTTTGGTCATCTGTCAGAGGCCAACTGAAGGCACTCCCTAGTGGTGAGATCGCTGGTGCTTCCCCAAGGTTTTCTCTTGCCTGTTGGGGTTGAAATTCTGCATCCTGCAGATCATCTCTGGGTGAGGTGTGTATGTGGGGGGCGAAACCTTGATGGAGCCGCATGCTCTCTTGCGATGTCAAAATAAAGCTTTAGAGCCCTTGTTTGAAGAGCTCTAGCATTCCCATCCTTTGGAAGAGGAGGTTCAAATTCAAGCAAGTAGGTCACCTGTGCATCAAGCATGTTTCTGTGAACATCTGTGCAGATGTTACCAAGCTGTAAGCCCCAGAGGAAACTATTTTTGCATGTGTTTGTGAGAGCTGAGATTCTGATGAGTAACATTTCTGCTGACTCCACATGTGTTGAGGAGGTCTCAGCTTCTTACTCCTTCTAGAAATCCCTTCCCCCTTCCTGCTCTTCCAGTCTGGGTCTAGCTGGGGTTGTGTCCTGGACAGCAATCCCTCCTTATCTCTGTTTCAAACCCAGGGCAGGCTGGAGGGAGAATCCTGTTGTGGCTCAGGATGGAAATGAGAGAAGATAAGGGGCAAAAACTGACTGTTATAGAGAAGGGGAAATTGGGACTATGGAGGCTACTGACTAGGACTGGGTGATGTGAGCAGAAACACGTGCCACAAGGGGTAGGAGAAGGAAAGGAAGTTGTTTGACTTGTAAAATAATCCAGGGATCTGAGGATTGAAACAGGGTAAAGAAAAGTGAGAAAGAAAACCTGTTTCTGCTCTCAGTTACTTCATTAGCCCAAATGTTCGAGGCTTTTTTTAGTGTTTCTTTCTATTGATATACTAAGAAACAGAGTAATATCTCATTAGCTTTGGCAAACTGATATACTAATAATGCTGGGCTTTATTGTTCATATCACTTGAGTACTGCTAGTTGGCTGCACTGTCCATGTGAACCTGAATGGTTCCTTGGTCTCACAGCTGTGCTGTGGAGTGTGCATGCTTAGGGACAAGTAACCTGCCTGCATCGTGATGTTGCCCTTTTGTCTCCACAGCATGTGTTTTGTGAAGAATGCCTCTGCCTCTGGTTTGACAGGGAGAAGACCTGTCCTCTTTGTCGTTCTGTCACAGTAGAAACCCTGCGTTGCTGGAAAGATGGCACCACCTCTGCTCATTTCCAGGTGTATTAAAACCAACACATACCAACAAATGGACTGACATGGGGAGAGAAGAGAGACAGGAATCTGGTGATCCCATGCCCCTATTTCATTGCCTCGTGTTTCTTCCAGCTCTGCTTCTCCAAGAACCAATAGAATAACAATTGTTACTAGCCAGAAGTTTTACCCTCAAAGGCAAGTAAGATGTGTCTTGTGTTGTGGCAACCTCCATGGCTAAGTTACAGCCAGGATTTTTTCCTGAACTTACATGGTTATAAACCGCTTGGTGTTTTTCCTTTTTTTCTGTCCTTTTAGTGTAGGTAAATACTGCATGTATAAGGAAAGTGTACTGTCAATTCACTGCTGCACGTGTATAACCTGGTGTACTAGAAAAACGCTGTTGTTCTCTGGCTCAAAGCATGGGTGAGATTTTTCACATTAAATGTCTCTAACTTCCCTGTATCCGTAGCTTCATAAAATTACATAGTTGCTGTTACATTACCAGTTCAGAACTCTTCCAAAACACCACTTCAGAATTACATGCCCAAAGATTATTTGGGGGTTGGAGAAATGTCATTTCTCAACAGCCATGTTCTTATATTAATTCCACAAATTGTCGTCACCTTCATGACAAGACCATGCTATTGACTCTGGAACTGACACTTGCTTTTCTTGGGAGTGTTTTTCCTCTTTAATCTTCATGATCAGACTTTCTAATTTCCAAGCACCCGGGGAGAACCATGGGAGGTAAAGAGAGATTGAAGTCATTTGATTTGACTGTGTGAGAAGTTAAGGTCCTAACCAAGACCCTCTCAAAACTTAAAGTATCTCTGCAATGTGCTCCTCAGCATAGCCACCTGGGGCAAGGCTTACTGGCTTTAAAATCCAGCACCCCTCAGCATCCAGTGGGTCCAAAACCAGAAGTGTACTAGTGTACTCATGCAGCACTGAGGCCACATAGTGCTGTTGCTTCCAGAAAGGCTGTGGCACCAGGATACAGGGCCCCCCGGAGAGGCTGGATTTAGTGAGATGTAGTAGCTGGAGGGCAGAATTATACAGAAGCAGCTGCATTGCTTCAGGAGCCAGCCTGGTTTATACACAAGCTGGATAATCCACCTGTGAGGTGGAGACTTGATTGTAACACCTCCGCTTCAGAAAACGCTCTTTGAGGAGATGCTTTGTTAACAGAATTAACATACTTTGTAGCTGAGGAAGAAGAGATTGCTGCAATTTCCATCTCTACTGAGGGTGCTGCAGGAGCACTTGCATGCAAATCGAGTTGCTGTTCCTTTGCTGGAGCCTTTTCCATCACTAAACAACCTCTGCTTTTTGCTGCATGCCCAGAGAAAGTGCCTCATTAGGCAACTGTGGCATCTTCCAGTGCTCATTGCTATGGAAATGGCCGTAAGGTTACAATCCCACTTGAGTGGATAATCAGGAAGAACTGTACCTGGGGGAAATGAGCCTATGTGTGTGTACCGACTGCCGCCTTCCCCTCCTGCTGTGAAACTCCACAGGGAGAAGAATTAAAGCAAACAGGAGCTAATGGTAACAGGATTAAGGCTCAACATTTCTTTGGAAATAATAGTTAAGTATGGCTAGAGGAGAAATGATGAGAGGCAGAGCCTGAGTGGGGAAGATAGTCCAAATCTGGTTTGAGAGATACAGGGAAGTAGAGGAGGAATAGCTTTACTTGATTCTTGTCAAATAGATCCCATGACAGCGGAGAACTGAGCCAAGGAATCCAGTGGCTGTCTCCAGTGAGAATAGACTTTCTGGAATGGAGAAAGAGAGTTCAGGAAGGAAGGAAGTGAGGTTTTCAGTGGGCATAAAAATGTTGTTCTGCATGAGTCTGGTATATTCACCAGGAAAAGGGAAAATTCCTGTCTGCCGACAGACTTTAATTTAATATGAAAGTCTCGGCTTCAGTTCTCAGTGCTATGCCAATTAATTAAAAGGTTGGTAGTGTCTGCTTTTGAAATGTTTGAAAAGCTACCTCTAATTCTGATGTTTTTCTAAATGCTCTTGGAATATGTATTTGGAGAGAGTATGAAAAGGTCAGTATGAGCCTAAAACTACAAATAGCATTTGGAGCACTGGTTCAACATTATTTATGTATTTATGTTTAGTGATAAGGTAACCAACAAGAACGTATGGGGAATATATTTTGCCGTTCTTATAGTCCTTCTTTTTCCTTACATTTTTGTCTTTATTGGCCGTTCTTTCCCAGTCAGCAATCTGAGTAAGAAAGAGACTGTTACTGTCACATACTTCAAACCCTTTGCTACAGCCCAAGGACTCAGAAAAGATCGTGTGGTAAGACTTGATACTAGCACAAAGTGGAAAAATTGCCCTGTACCTTGCATGCTTGTGGTACCCATATAAGAAACCCTGCACTGGCACCACAATTTTTTGAAGAACTTCTACTGCTTAATTTTTCATTTTCTTCATCTCAGAGATTCTTGATTTTTGCTTTCCCCCTCTATTATAAAGCAGTGTTCTGGTTCCCGTACAGATGCCTGGCTCCTCTGGTGTTTTGTTTCAATGGTATCTGACACCTGTGTGCACCTAACTCATTGCAGTGCTCCATTTTCTTAATACAACAGAAACTCAGGAAAGCTGCTGTTTGGCTAACCTTTGAGACAAAAGGCTTTTGTTGCTATTTAATGAGTTATATCAGTGACAAAACAGAGCACTGCTATCTGTACGTGAGGCCTTCAGTATGGGAAGAGGCTGTATTTGAGAGGGCACAGGTGCCTGAGACTCTGTGGACCATCCAGCACTCCACCTCTCTGTTAAGATTAATTAGTGTTAAATATAAGGTGAAACTTTATGCTGTGGATATTTATTCTGGTGGAAGCACAGCAAGTCCCGCAAGATTGAAGAATTCACTATATGCCACTATTATGTAGCTGTTAAATTAAAACAACATCCCTCTGTCCCTATTTTGGGGTCTGGACACTGGAAATGACAGCTCTGTGGGGTCAGCAGTCTGCCAAACTCTCCCTCCTCAGCTAAGTTACAGTGACGGTTTTGTCGGGCAGGATAATTCTACCCTCCTAAAACATGACACATGACCTTAAGATGTAGAGGGGTGACAACTGATGAGAAACTTCTGTTGATTTCCATGGGAAGACAGGGTTGTGAAAGGAAATTATTCTCTCAAATTTTAGAGTGGAAAATAAAAGCCGGATCCTTTTTTTGCCATTTAACAGTAGTTTTTCTTTTTTTTAATAAAGTCATTATAAATATGTACAAAGAGTCTCAACATATGAAATTCCTTTTACAAAAGAGAGAAGCCACATCCAACTATAAACAGGAGACTTTGTGAATTTGTATCAACAGTAAGCGTAGGCTTTGCTCTTGCTTTTATGAGGGTGGAAACTTGCACAGTGACTCTGCAAGAGTTTACATCCAGACAGTACTAAATCAGTAATGTGCAAGGAATTGTGTATTCACTGCATTTCATCAATTTTATTCTGTTAGAAATGCATCTGGGAGCAGACTGGAATTTTTTCAGATGTCCTAAGGATTTAAGATGATGGGGAGATTTCTTCCTGCAATAAACTGCAGTCTTCAAATTGCTTGGAAATTTTATGCTGTAAATATCCATGAAAATCCCATTGTAGTTAGGTGGCATCTGTAACCAATAATGCATGGAGATTGACAGTTCAATACCCAGAAGCTTTCAGTGAATATTTGTCAAGCTCCAAAGTCACTTTCTGTAAATATTTAAAAACTTGTGAAATTCAAGTACTCAAGTATTTATGCAGAGTGAATGCTGAAGAAGTGTGATTAGAGTTAAGTGAAAATTCACTCTTGTTTTCAAATAAATATTGTCAGAAAAAATATTCACCTTTTTTTTTCAATTTTGTAGTTTTCAATTTATCTTGCAGATGGGGAATGCAAATTCTGTACCTTTGGAACAGTCAGTTTTTTCCCACAACTGCTTAGGGCAGAGCTGTTGTTTGGAAGACCCGAATCTGGGAGTGCATTTGGAGTACATGCTGATGGAGATTCTTTTTATGCAGGTGGAACATGGTTCAAGCCAGTAGGATAGGCAGAGGGAAAAAGCGCTGAAGTGTCTTCTGCCAGGGACAGGAATAAACCTGTACTATGAGCAAAGATAGCCCTTTGAATTAAAAGGTCTTGCACATTCAGACCAGCATGGAATCAGAAGAGCAAGATAGAAGCAACATGTGAGGATTCCTCTCCTCTATTCAGACCATTCTTTTCCTAAGATCAAGTCCTACATTATTTAGACTTCCCTAGGCTTTTGGATTTTGAGTTCAAGTGCCAGTGTCTCCTAACCTGTTGTTGTACAGAGAGAGAGGAACAAGTTTAACTCAGCGTGCAGAAAGCAGTGAACTTTCACAGTGTTACATTGAGGCAGAGAATGAGGGTGAATTTTGAAGCTTGGATTCAAAACCAAATTTGCTCTAAGAACAGTTGTTAAGGTATTGTTCAACCTGTTGTGGAGGTAGAATATAACCAGGAAGTTTTGGTGTGCCTACAAAAAACGTGGGTTTCATTGGGAGCCACAGGTAGTTTGTTACATACACCCAGGCTTCTGTTACGATCATGGACAGCTGTTTTCTCAAAACCATTTGTAGAAAAATTAAAAGTATGTATTAAGGTAGATGTGTTAACCTGTCCTCACCGTTAGCCATTTTGTACACGGTATGGCAGAATTTCAGAAAGGGAGGATCTCCTTTGGTTTTGCTTCCCCTTTCTCCACTGCCTCCCAGAGGGAGATTCTCCTCTGCCTGTTCAGCCTCCAAGGGCTATTGCAATAGCAGTATTGAACAAATTGTTTCATCTTACGAGGCAGCACGGGAAGTGCCTGGTGCCAAGGTGTTTGTGGACACAGAATCTGCACCAGTTTAACTAAATCTGCTTCTAATCATTTTCAGTAGAAGATACGGCTTCTGGTTTTGCAGTGAAGTTATAATTTTAGCATGGTATAAAAACAAAACAAATTCACAAATCAGATTAAACTGATTTAACAAGTGTTTCTGATTTAAGTAAATTGCTTTAGTAATGGGCTTAGCTAAATTAGGATAATTTCTGCATGCCTACATGCTCTAAAACAGAAGCACGATGGGTTTCTCATTCCTCATCACTGGCAACTCATTGATTTGGGTGATTTGCTCTATGTTTTTATTGGGTGATGCTTGTCCTAGGCACATGGAAGTGTGCCTCAGGAGGCACTGCTGCTCCTGTACAACATAAGAGGTAGAACTGGTCCCATTCCATGTTTTCTTACCTACTTAAAGTAATTCTAAGAAGGAACCTGGAAGCAATAGGCTAAATTCTGTCCTGGGTGTAACGCAGCTGTCTGTAATCAGACAGTGGTGATATCCTAGAATTTATTTGGCTAAGTGACTTCTTTTAACAGTCAGGGGAGGGGAACTGATTAGTAGTCCATGCTGTACTGCTTTTTTAACTTGAAATATGAAATTCCAGTATGTGATAGGAGCTATCTTGGTGGAGTGCTGCTTTAAAAATTAATAAAGACTTTCCTCACAGCCACATTATGTGGTGTTCTATATAGACTATGATCTCATAACCTCCTCCTCTGGCTTGCACACGCACCGTCTGCTGAAACCTAAGATGAGGTCTTTTTTTTCATTTAGAGAGCACTCCCCAGTCCTCACCAAGGCACAACTGCGAAGCTAATCAAAATCAATGACTTCTTGGCTGCTGTAAAAAAAAAAAAAAAGAGAGAGAGAGAGAGAAAGAGAGGAACTGTGCTGGTTTCCTACCCATTAGGAAGGTACAGAAACCCCCCACCACCTCACACAGCTGTTGCGATGCAGTATGAACAGCACTAGGGGAGTATACAGCATGCTTTCTTTTCTAGTACAAACATCAACCAGGGTTAAATCAGGTATTTTAAAAAGGATAAAAACACCCCTTTTCAAAAAATGGAGGCATTCAAGAATAGCAATTATACCAGAAAATGTAAGGCTTTGACAAATACATACCCTCTATTAAGTAATTCCATTTATGTACAGTGAATGCTAGCTATAAAGTGCTGGTAAGCTGTTTCTGTAGCAAAGCTTGCTTGACCCAGCAACTAATAGATGAAAGTCTCCAAAAGTTAACCCTTGGTTCACATCAAACATCCCACTTAGAACTACAAAAGTGAAGCAAATCAGGATTAAAGCAGGATCTGGGGGCTGTTCCTGCTCTTGTTTATACTTGGGAAGCACCATAGATTTGGTTCTTGTTTCATGAGAGTAACAACAGGCAGCTTGCCTTCTGCCATTTTGGCTGAAAGTTGGGAACAACCAAGGAAGAGACTGATTCCCTGGGAGTTCTGTTTCATTTTGTTTGGTTTTGGTTTGGTTCGGTTGCTTGTTTTTCAGAAAAGCTTGTCCATGGTGAGTTAGGACTCAGGAAGATGAGCCAATCACTGTGTACTGAGGTTGGTCACTGATTTAAGGGGCTTTCCCAAAGGAGTAAGAACAGAACTTTCTTTTTCTTTCCTTTGCTGTGTGCTGCAGTGTTTCAGGGGAACTGCCTCTTTGGGAAAAATGCTGCAAGGAGTCTGAAGGCTGCAGACCCAAATAGCCAGCATGGCAGGAAAAACCAGTGGTAGTGCAAACCGTATGCACAGAAGATGCAAGGGAAAAGTAATGCACGTTCCAGGTTAGTAGTTTATTAAACATTCAGATCTCAGGAGCTAATAGTAATTGTTAAGGGTGAGGAAATGTGAGAAAGCCCTCATACTTGCACTGAGGAATGTAAGCTAGCTCCTCTGTTGGCTGCGTTGTCAAAAGGCTGCCTCTGTGTATGTGGGGTACACACACAGGGTGAGAAAAGGGGTAAAGGAAAGGCCCCCTGCAGGTTATGTGTCCTCTATAGCAAAGTTATGCATCCAGTCTTCCCAACCAATTATTTTTTGTTCGAATTTGACTATTGTGCAATACAGGAACACACAAGTTCACTTCCTTGTTTTAGTGATTGTAACAGAAGATTGTATTTTTAAGACTATGCCTGATCCAGCAGTCACTAATCAAGCACTTGCAACCCTGCTGAAATCAGCCAAGGCTCCTCCATTTGCTAGAAGAATTTTTGTTTTGATCAGAGACTGAGCCAGGAAGGAATACAGGATGCCTAGTGGTAGTGAGCATCAGGCCAAAAGTGGTAGAAAAATGTTTTATCAGTGGATGTAGTCCCTGTGGTTCTGAGGCCATCCAAACTCTATCAATAGACAAAATACACTTAGCTACATGATCCCTCCCACCACTGCACATAAGATAAAGTAGGGCAAGGTTATTCATTAGCAACAATTTGCTCTTTCAGTGTAGCCCTTTCTGCTGTTTGTGAATTGACTTGGATCAATAATTCACAAGAATGTGTGTGCAGGTGCCCAAAACACATTGGTGAATATTTGATAAAGAGAGAATTTAGCTTTTAGATTGCCTAGAAACATTTCTCCTGTGGTAGTGAAAAATGCAACATTTGACTGGGACATAGCAACTGCTTGGTTTGTTCCTTGATTGGGCAGGGGTTAGGAAGTATTTTTAAAAGACAAGGAACCAAATTTTGGAAATTGGAATCTTGACATCCCTTTATGCCTTTGAAAATTCACCCCTGCCATGTGAAGGTTAATTTTGTGCTGCAAATATCTGAAGCCAGGAAAAATGTTTCTAAAAAAATGTGCCTAAGAATTACCTTCTGGAAGGTATCCTGAATCTGACAGGTAGTTTTGGCTGCAAGAAAAAAAGTGCTCAGTACTAGGCTGGGAAAAGCCTCTCGACTTTTAAGGACAAGTTCTCCTATTATCCTCTAGTCTCCTGATTAGTCTAGATACAGTTCTTTTCTATAGGTTTTTTCTTCAAATCCTGGTTAACAGGATTTGAGACCACTTCAGTCACCATCCAGGAGAACACCCAGCTCCAGAGCTGTACAAGATTCTGCATGAGCAGATCTATGTACACTGCAGTGAAAGGAGCTGGTGTGTCTTTGCCATCTCAGCGAATGCTGCTTCCCAAGCTTAAAACTGACAAAAGAAAAAGAACTGCCCCAAAGAAAATTAGTTTTATAAAGTTCTGGGCTAGATTACTTTTCTGACTTAATTTATGCAGAAGTTGAAAGAAAGAAAAAAAAATAGCACCTTCTTGAACAAGTATTATTTTTTGCTATCTTGTGTATAAATATCAATAACCAAAATAGATTTCTCCTTGTCCCATGTTTCAGAACATCCTCTTGGGGAAACTGTAGCACCACAAAGAGGCAGTTTAGCCCCAGACAAATAGTAAATGTAGCACCAGAGAAACAAAAGTCTTAAGAAAAGCTTATCTCACCTGGTGCTATAGCGCTTAATATATACACACACAAACTGTCTGTTGTCCAAGCTGCTAAGCACCTCTTCCTCCGCCACCAAGGCTAGAACATGCCCACTTTGCAGCGAGTTTGGTCAAGGTATTATTTAACTCTGGATGTACAGATAATTTTTCATCCTGCTGCATTGAAAGGGACATTTATGTCACCACAAACAAGGTGCAGTGGAGAAAATGCTAGCATTACAGCAAGGATATCACTAATCTTTTGACTCAGACTGCAGGAGCACGAATGCTCAGACCACCATCATCTACAAGGAATGTTGCTTACGTTCTCAACAAGGCATGCACATTTTAACGTATGCATACAGGAGGGTTTACATTCTTCTATATATAAGCATGTATGTGTCTCTGTTTTGCTGCTGGGCCCTTGAACAGCTCCTTCAGTGCAAATCCTTCTTCACGTTGCCCAAAGCACTTCCAACATCTTCCACTTCTTTCTTTATCTCCAGTCTTCACAGCTGCTGCTCAGGCTCTGGATTCCCTGTAGGAAAAGGGGAAACAATTTCTCCAAGGGCACAGGGCTTCCTCCAGCCTAAGAAAGCAAAAGAATTGTGTTTGGTTTTAATTATATTGATGCATTGGTTACAATAAAAGCTTCATTTAAATTTATGCTTGAACCCTCCTGCTAAATTTACGGACTAGAAAGGTATATAATTTATGGGGAAGATGGTTTTGTGGTTCAACACAAGAGATGACGCCTTTATCTGCACTGCTGCAGGAGTTCTGGTGAGCTCTCACTTTGTGAGGCTCGTTCTTTTGGGCGATCCATCTTCATTTACATCACGTTAACAAAAATGTTAACTTTTAGGGAAGCCATTAATTTTGTTCCAGGTAGGCAATGGGGTGCACTGAGTATCACAAGAGACTGGAAGAGCTCGCTCGCTCCTGGTTCCGCCACTGATTAGATTTGTGGCCCTGGGCAAACCACTTCTTGCAGTTGCTGCTGTAAAATGAGGGCAGTAATAACTTATTTGCCTCATAGGTGGGCTGCAAGCCTTAATTAATAAAGTGCTCAGAGAAAGGCACCCATCTAAGTGCAAATTAGCAGGAGAGGTGCCCAAGGGGCATCGACTGTGAAATTCCCATTTCCCGCATTTGTACCTAGATTTGTTGATACCAGCATTTGCTGGGGCAGGTCCCAACTTTCAGGCTGTGTTGTCTAGCTTGCAGAAACTGTAGCAAGGAGTGATCTTACAGAAATCTCAGCAGAGAAATCTCCGCTGGCCTTCGTGATGAGGTGACTTCAGCTGGGCGGGAGGAGGGCGGGGGGAGCAGCTGACTCTGTGACTGCATCAGCCATGAAGTCAGAGTGTAATTAGGGCTGGCAAACAGCCTGGGGGCAGATTCGGATCAGCGTTTATGTAAACCCAGGTGTAAACCCAGAATTACTTCCCTTCCTCCTGTACTACTGCTCCGCACACACCACTGCAGAGGTTATCTCGATACAGCAGCACTGCCCCCAAGATGAACTGAAACCTCTGCGGAGAAGAAAGTGGGCAAAAGCCGGTACTGCAATGGGCTCCAAGTAACCTAGAACATCCCTGGATCAGCCTCCTAAGATTTATCCCTATCTGCTTTATCCCAGGTACTGCCAGCTGCCTGGTGTGCGCAGGATGTGGCAAATACAACCTCTCCCGCTCTTGGTTTATGGCTTTTGCTTTCTAGTTTCGAGGCAGCTAAAGCAACAGTGAAAATAGCATGAAGGACAAAAGCCAGGATGAATCATCTAGACTTGAAGCACATTTTCACTTGTCTTGCTGTGATCAAGGCTACCAGCTAGCCACACGGTTTTTATGGCTTCTATATCTGCATGTGCACAGACTTCACACACACACCCACTCTGGAAGTACTGGAGACAGTTTTTCTTCTTTTTTTATTTTGCAAAGCTACTTATTTTTTTTTGGCAGTAGGTAAATGGGAAAGGTGTTTACTACGTGAAAAAGTGTGAACATGATAAAACCAGCTACACAAAAACAGCCCACGGAGCACTGTCTATAAACAGCCACCAATAGATATCCCAGAAGTTGACTCGTGTCCCCGTCTGGCCCCTTGGCCTGGCTGCCTGAAGTCACGCACCCGCCTGCCGCCCAGGCTCCCACACACATCTCGCTGGCATCTCAGCCTGGACTTCCACACCGCACAGCCAGGTCGCAGCTGATGCTGAGCACAGACAGACAGACAGTGCCACGGCTCTCTCCAGCCTCCTGACATTTCACAAGGAGGAGATTCTCAGCATCTACATTTCTCGCAGCGTTCTCAGCGTGTCTTTATAGAGAGCTCTCCAAAATTAACCACATCGGCTGGGGTGGGAAGGGAAGGCACAACCTGAGCTGACGGTAGGGCTCTGAGAAGGGCTGGCAATGCTGAGGAAGAGCCCGTGATGTCATTGCTTAGAGAGGTGAAATATTTACTCAGGTTACCTCTGAATTAAGACTTAGGGATTTGACTCAATGATTTCTTCCAAAGCAAAGCCGCTTAATCCTTATTTATAGTTTCTCCTGTAGCAGCACTTCCAAATGCCAGCTATGAACCCTTGCCCTGCTGTGCCATATCTGGCCTGCAACAGATCATCCACGGTGTCAGAAGGCTTTACAAACGGTCTCGCTCTGTCACTTAACATACAGAAAATCTTTAAAAACCCGTAAAAGTTGATAAATCTTAGAACATCTTGAACTCTGAGTGATAAATCTGCTCTGGGGCAGGCAGAGAGCTCAGCGCGATGTTTATGCATCTCACGAGCCCTGTTTCTGAGATCTTAAATGGCTCTGAAGTTCTGCATCGGCCTCGTGCTGGCCTTCTGCATAAAGGTGAATTTCATGGAAAGAATAAAAGAGAACCCCAGAATCCTGGCCTTCAGCCCGCCTTTCAATAAAACAATTTTGAATATCCTAGGCTGTGTTAAAGCCATTTCTGGGTGCATATTGGCTGCATTGCCAGTATCTGACTCATTAATGGAATATACTTTGAGCCAAATTCTGATCTCATTTACAGCACTGTAAATCCAGGGCAACCCAATTGACTTCAGTGGAGTTACTCCAAATTTCCCACAATAGGCACTCAGCAGATAGATCAAAATTTGGTACTTTGGGTCTGAAAAAGGCTCAGCAAAGCCAAACTACATCCTACTTGTAATACTGGGATGGATAGTAAGTTGAGAAGAGTGCCAGCATATTCACTCTGTAGAGCTGCTGAAAATTTGTTTACTTTTAGGTGTCATTCATACAGCATTGAAACTTCCTTGAGGGACTGTCCACTAGTACAGAAAAAAATCATTTATTCATGAAAAAGAGGAATTACAGCTGACTTCCTACAAGAAAAGCAGTGTCTATTGAGAACAAGGATTGAAAACATGATAAAGAAAATAAAAATCATCTGCTTTGAAATTTTTCATGGTAGCTAACGTTCCCTTTGGTGACGTATCCCCCTCTCCCTGGTCACCTGAGGAGATGCAGCCTCTGCTCAGAAAGTTGCTCTTACTCGTTTCATCGATTAAACAGTAAGTTGTGAGATGACAAATCATGTTGGCCGATATTTGCAAAACCATCTCAGTCAGCCTTGACGCATCCCATTGCTTTTAATAATTTGGACATCTAGACTTCTCAATTATTTTGACCTCTCCAGCCTTAAATTCTACACTTTTATCACACAGCCTGCTAAGGTGGTGTTTGTGGAAAAAGAAAGGTAGAAAGGTGCTCTTCTCCGGGATGCTGCATAGATTGGGCACGAAACGACTCGGGCAGGGGGTCCCTGGTCTGATCTCAGCACTTCTTTAACTAATCTTCATTCAGCGGCACGACGCAGCGCCACAGTTGGGTACCACCTGCACAGAGCCATAGGAAAACCTGAGCTCGTGCCCCTAAAGCAGTTGGCAAAAGGAGTTCTGCTCACGGCTAACGTGCCAGCATGTCACTTCTTGATCTAAACGGCTTACACAGGCAATTCAGCTGGCACCTGTTCCACTCCTAATAAACAAAATAACAGTTATGAGTATATTTAAAGAAAAAAAATATCCAAGGGCTTGGGAAAGCTGGAGGTAGAGACAAAGCTCTTGCTTCCTCGTGCACCAGAAGGTTAATGAGGAAACAAGGGCTGGGCAAGAGCCCTGTCAAATTCCCCAGCAGCCTGCATCCATGTACACTCACACTTCATTAGCATCTCTGTGGGAGACAGAAGGGTAACTTGGAAGACAAAAAAAGAAAAAAAAAAAAAAAAAAACAATTAAGAGGGGGCTCGGGAGGTAAGAGGAAAGAAGAGCAGATCTACTAGAGAACTCGAGGAACAGTGCATCTGGGAGGTCTGAGTGCCGGAAGATTTAGGAAGCCAGAGAGGGTAAAGAAATAGCAGGGGCTCACCTCTTCCCACGGAGGAGTGGGCTGCCTGGCCACAGCCTGCCCGGGGAGAGGCATTTCTGGGCTGCTGCTTATTTTCGAAAACTCTCACTGCTTGTTCAGCATGAAAGTTCACATTTAAGGTTTTCCTTGCACAATTTAATTGAGGCAAGGGGTGAGGGGGCCCTGTGGGACTTGTGAGCAGGACGCTTGCCAGTAGGACGAGCAGGCTCCCTCATCCTCCTCGCTTTGCGGGAGGACAAATGGCAGCGCTGGGCTCTTTGTGTCAGGGAGGCAGACAGGGTGCGACACGCTGAATGTTTGTCCTCGTGCAAAGCCGCAGCTCGCTGCTGAGCCAGCCGGCTTCCCCCCCGCATTAGCAGTACTGCCTCTGGTCCTTAATTTTCTCTGCACTCCTGCACAGCTCAGTGTGACATCTCCAGAAATCTTATCAACCCAATTTTAATACAGATAATTAACTGCACTGAGACTTTGGACAGAGTGGCTCTGCGTGAACCTAGCAGCAACCAGCGGGGGGAATTACTGGCAACGCAGTGGGCGCAGAACCAGGCTGGCGAGGCTGGCAGGGACATGTAGGGTTTGATTTTAATACACTGCCACTTCTGAACTAATAGAGCAAAATACAAGTGACATCCCATGCCAAACTGGCACATGACAACTATACTTCATGCCCTGGCTGGATATTTGAAGGTGATGTCAGATTATATATTATAAAACTGCCATTTGCAAAGCATTCATCCCCAAATCCCAGGCATGCTCCACAGATACCGAAGTCGGTCACATGCAGCAGTCTAATCCCACTTCCAGTGGCATCATCACCTGGGGGCTGTGTGAGCAGAGGTTCCCCAGCATACAGGATTATTTCCTGAGCCTCACAGCTGCGTAAAGCCACAAGGAGCTGCGGGAACAGCCACCAACCCTCTCCCTCAGAAACAGTCGGTGCGCTCCCAGCAGTCAGCACAAACGCTGTCACTGCTTGAAAAAGCAGGGGGGGAACTCAAGTCGTTAGCCAGGTTGAAAGTGGCCCTTTCCTGTAACTAACTTCTCTGTTCCTTCCGTGGCCACTAGATCACAAGCTAAATGCTGACTTGGCAGCACGCTCATTAGGTGCACAAGTTACTCTCCTCGTATGAGCCATTCTCTGAAATCCCAGGATCACAAGGTTCCGAGCCTGGACTTCCCATCCTGTTGCAGAACAAAGTTGTTACCACTATGCAGTGTCTCTGAGGATGCCCTAAAAATACTTGTTTTGTTCAGAAATACTCTGCTGAGTTAATAACACTCTGCTGTCTTATCACATCTCTTCTAAATCTAACCCATCCTCACTTGGGCGCTGAGGCGCTGCAGATGATCAGCTGTCTCCACTGGAGCAAGCAAAGCGCTATCCAGGAAGACTACTAATGAAAATAAAGTGGCAAGAATAACACAGAAACCGAGCTGCAGAGGATATATTTACTACTCTGGGGTTGCACTGTGTTTCCATCTGCAGCTTGGTCACTTGTGCCTAGAAGCTTGCCAGGAGTCGGACAGGTCTGCCTGCTGTGCACGGGGCAGCCAGGAGACTTAGGAGCTTCTTACTCTCGCACCCCTGCCTGCTGTATCCCCGAGACTGCTCCACGTCGCACGCAAGGACCTCTGCAGAGACTGACATTTGTATTTGCGTCCATGAAGCCCCAGAGCACTTGGAGGCAGCTCAGCACGTCCTGTCTGCAGCAGCCTTTGAAGCTGCGAGGAAGGGCTGTGCATGCTGAAGGAGCCTCGGCTGCGCTGAGGACAACGCTCTGCTCCTCTACGGCGTCATCAAAGCACCCTACCAGCAACTGGGTAGTGCTGGGCCCGAAGTGCAGAAGGACAGACAGAGGTGAGGGCTCCACAGCACGAGATCAGGGGAAAAAAATCACCCATCTAAGCAAAGCTATGCAAACCTTCACAGAAACTTAAAATCCAAACAGCCTTGGTCCCGTGGGTTCACCGGGAAGTCCCGGCTGTGTGTGCGTGGATCCACGGGGCCAGGCGCAGGCTGCTCTGCCAGCCCTTCTCACCTGCCACCTCTCTGCCTGGGATCAATTCCCAGCCTGCGCAGGGAATTCCCCAAGCTGCTAAGAAAGAAAAGGCCACTTGAGACATTAGGTAGGGGAGATCGAGACAAGAGATAAGGGAGATGGCTGCAGTTCCCCTCGGATTTCAACTTTTTTTGAGCACAAACAGACAAACAAGCGAGACGGGTGGGTTTCATTCCAAACACTACAACCACACTTGCCACAAAGTGATGGGAAGGGAAGGCAGAGCCCACGGCCCCACTCCCGACCACTGCCCCACACCGCTGGCACTGAAAAAAAATAAAGACTGGGGTTGTTTTCGAAGAAATCTTTGCAAGCAGCTGAACCCGCTGACAGCCACAGGAGCTGTGCCTCAGCCCGACAGACAGCAACAAGCCCCGTGCACACGCACACTGTGCACACACACACACACCTGCTGGAAATCCTTCCTTTTAAACTCTGCAGATAACCACACTTTTCACACATTATACAGGCATTTTTGACTACATTTCATGCACCTAAAAAGCACACAAGACCTTTTGCGGTGTAAGTAAAGCCCTGACTCCTGCCAGACGAGGTCTGGCCCATGACCACACACAGCCCAGCTAAAGCTAATTGTAGGAGGTCGGCCACAGCACTGGTGGCATTATTTGGCCACTTTATTTTAGGGTCTTGTCTAAGTCCTACCTGAGCTGGAGGAATACGACACCAGAGGGCATTCCAAGATGTAATTTAAAGCACCTGAAACAGGAGCCCCTGCTCCTCATGTCTGCGGGGGGAGGTCCCTGTCCCAAAGAGCACCTCTGAGGCCACCAGTTGCCCCGGGCTGCACCTTACGGTTTTTGGCACCTGGGACCAGCTCCCCGCATCCCTGTGGGATCCCCGGGGCTCCTGGGGCTGAGGGTGCAGAGCTGTCCCCACCAGCCCTGGAGACGATGAGGGTTATGGGACCAGGCACCTCCCGTCTCCCTGCTGGTTTGCTCGGTGGCTGCAGGGCACAGAGGGGGCTCTGGGAACCAGAAGTAACTGCACTCAAACGTTTTTTTCCCTGGCTTGTGGTTTGGGGCTCCCCTTGGGGAAAGCTTCCATTACTGGGCAAGGTACTAACCAAAACAGAGCCTGGTGAGGCTGGGCAGAGTCCCGGGCTGCCCCTCTGCGTGGTCCTGTAAGGAAATCCCAGCACCCAGGGACCTCAGTGGTGGGTGTCCTGCAGCACTCGTGGCTCTAAAGCCCAGAGGGGATGGCAGGACACGGGGAAGTTCCTCCACTCACAAGAGGGTGGGGGGCTCACAGGTAAGGGGCAGGAGGCTGCAAGCATCCTCCGTGCCCCTGGGCTGGCACGGGACATGATCCGATCCCCACCGGGATCTCAGTGCGGGCACGGGGACAAAACTGCCCAGCAAGAGCACGGGTGGGCTGGGGGGGGAGGCACGGGGCTGGAAGCTGTGAAAGTTTGGGTAAGGGGAAAGGGGTCGTTTGGGGACTGCTAGGAGGGGGGAGCAGGGGGAGAGGAGAGAGGGGAAAGAGGGGAAAGAGGGATGAGGAGAGAGAGGGGAGAGGTAAGAAAGGGAAGAGAGGGACGGGGAGAGAGGGACGAGGGGAGAAGGGAGCAGGGGAGATCGC
>CM021745.1:5594050-5730850 GCA_011075105.1 Heteronetta atricapilla | reverse complement strand
GGGGGGCAGAGGGGAACACGGGGCAGAGAGGGACAGGGGCAGAGTGGGATGGGGGGCAGAGAGGGAATTGCATGAAGGGGACAGAATGGGATGGGGAGGGCAGAGAAGGATGAGGCAGAGAGGGAATTGAGGGACGGGGCAGGCAGAATGGGATAGGGGGTAGAGTGGTAACTGAGGGACAGCGAAAGCAGTGGGATGGGGAGGGAAGAGAGGGAACTGAGGGGCGGGTGGGACAGAGTGGGATGGGGACACTGGGAGGGTGCTGTGAGAACTGAGGGACAGTGGCTGTGGGGTGAGCGGGCAGGAAGGGAGGGATGGAGGGGAACTGAAGGACGGGGGGGTCATTGCGGGATGGGGGACAGTGTGAGGACAGAGGGACAGTACGGGGATGAGTTGGAGAGCGTAGGGGTTCAGGGGCAGTGCTTGTGTAGTGGGACATTTGGGGACCTGGGGACAGCGCGGGAGTTTCCTGAGACAGTGCGGGAATGGCAAGGACAGCAGGGGGGGATTACACAGGGTTGGAGGGGATTTCATCACCCAGAGCATTACTTATTCTGACCACAGTTTGTGTGGCTGAGGAGGAGCATGCACAGTGTCCCCACCCGCCCCCAGGGACTGACCGGGGGATGCAGAGCCCACCAGCCAGCCCCCGACAGGACACCCGGTAACACATCAGCTGTGGGGACAGCAGTGGGGGCTCCCTGCAGCTCCCCACAGGGCAGCAGTGTCTCTATAGGGACGCATTTCCCTGCTCCCTGACAGGGAGGCTGTCACCCCCACAGCAGAGCACCCAGGTATGGCACAGGGGGCTGTGGTGACCCTCCTGGGGGTCTTCTCCCCCCCCCCCCCGTCCTCCCCCGAGCAGTCCTGCTGCAGGGGCAGCTCTTCCTCTGCAGTTCCTCCATCACAGGGCTCCCCAGTTCAGAATATGTACCCCACAAAGATCCTCCTGCAGAGATCCTCCTCCAAGTCCAACAGGGAGCTTTAAAGGCAATGTTTATTTACTTATGTATTTATTTATTTATTTAGGTGAAGGGTGGGTGTCTAAATACAGCATTCCCAGGATGAGGTAATCCACAGGAAAGAAAAAAAAATCCCCGGAACTAAAATGCCCCTCTGCTTGTGTTGATTTCCTTTAAGCTGCTCCTCTGGACTTCCTGAGGTAACAGCAAAACCTTGGCCGATGTTTCAGCAGCTGCTTTTAGCCATCACCTGAATCATCTTCAAAGCAGAGCAGGCTGATACTGGGCAGACTTGGGTGGACATCGTTTCCTCTCCGACCACCCTTTCCTCCACAAACCACCTCAGAAGTCTCGTGCTGGTGGGGTGTGAAGGCAGCTGAAGCATCCCAGCTGCAGGTCTGTGCTGACTGATGTGTCGGACCTCAGCATGGAGTACTGAATGCACTGCTCCATAGCTGTGAGTGTCACTGAAGGGAATCTAAGGGGCATGGGGCATCTGGTGAAACCTTGGCCAGTGGCACGTGTGGGAGAAGTGGGTGGCATGGAGGCAGCACAGAGCTCCCTGTGAGACCCCTGCGAGACCCTGTGAGAGCCCTGGGAGCCCCCGCCCCCCCTGTGACACCCGCAGAGACCCCTGCAAGCTCCTGTGAGACCCCTGAGAGCCCCTGTAAGACCCTGAGACCCCATGAGATCCCCTTGAGCCCCCCGAGAGACCTCTTTGAGCCCCCTTTAAGCCCCTCTGCTCCCCCCGTGAGCCCCCTCATGCCGAGCTCCTCGCACCTTCCCTCGTGCCCACAAAATGGCGGCGCCCCTCAGCTCGCTCCCGGCCCGGCCCCGGGGGCTCAGCACGGCGGCGGCCGCCCCCCGGAGCCCCGCTCCCGCCGCCCCCATCCGCGTCCCCCCGGCTCTGCGGGAACGACCCCGGCCGCCCCAAAACGGCGGCGGTGGCGGCGGTAGGAACCATGGCGCTGCGGAACGGGCGGGCGCGGGGGGCGGTTTCCGCGCCGGGCCGGCGGGAGGCTGGGCCGGGCCGGCCCCGCCGCCATGGCCGGGGGCTCGGCGGAGCTGGAGCTGTTCCGCCGCCGCTGGCGGGAGGAGCTGGCGGGGGGCGGCAAGCGGCGGCGCAGGGAAGCGGCCGAGCCCGGCGGGGGGGAGCCGAGGGAACCGGGGGAGTCGAGGGAACCGGGGGAGCCGAGGGAACCGGGCTACCTGGTGCTGGCCCGCGGCCTGCTGGATGGAGGCGAAGCCCCGGCCCGCCGCAGCAGCCCTCCGCCCGCCCGCCCCACTGAGGAGGCCGCGGGGGACGGAGGCGGGGATGGCGACGACCTGCTGGGGCAGCTCATCCGCGACCTGGTAGGACGGGGACAGCCGCGGCCCGGCCGGGGCTGAGGGGAGGCGGCGGGGGGAGAGCTCCAGGAGGGACCCCGAGGGTCCCCCGGCTCTGGGATCGGCCCATGAAGGGCTGGGGTCTTGCTCTCAGCCCTCCCGGGTCTGCCTTCCAGCCTTTGAGGCGGTATCGGGGCGTTTTCTTCGTTTAAAATAAGGTTGTATTGTGCTTTTTTTTTTTTTTTTTTTTTTTTTTTTTTTTTTTTGCTTAATCAAGCTGTTTGATGCGCGTTTTGTAATTAAGGCTGTCCTGCCCTGTGACGCTGCAGCGTAGTAGGAAAACAAGTGTGGATTCTTTACGTCGAGGAGTTAATTGGGGAATAGTCTTAAACACAGATCTGAAGCAGTTAAAAGTTACTTTGGTAAATGCTCTAAATGCAATAGAGATTTTATTTACAGCGTAGAAAAACTAGGGGGGAAACCCATTTTCTTGCTTCTCGCTAACCTAACTGTGACTAATTACTCTTTGCTTAAAAAAATTAAAAGGAACAGATTAAATTTCTGTCTGCAAGGCACAAATTAATCCATTTAAAGAATTAGCGTTCCATTAGTACACAGGAGCCCAAATCTGTCTCAGAGGGGATGGCAGTATTTGAGTTTTGGATTCATTCCAGTAGACTTGGAGTCAGGTTGATGCTGACTTAATGCTACCGCTCGGTGAGCACCGCACTAAGAATGGGCTGTGGGGGTTTTTGGGGTGTAGGAAGGGAAGACCTGGATGCCTCCCTAGCATTGAGATTGCTTTAGGATGGAGTTAGTGTGAGCTTGTGCTTTGTCACAAGCCTGTGCTTACAGTTTGACTATAAGCACTCCTACAAGTCAGTTTTAAAATCTGTATAGCTGCTTTTTTCTTTCTTTTTTTTACTTTTCCACAAGAGAGCTGTCAGTCTTGAGTGCTGCGCCTGTACCGGCCTGTGTATGCAGCCTGGATCCACTGATATCTTTTGGTACATGCAGCCAGAGCAGGTTCTGCTGGTTGGATGCGAGTCAACTCCCATTTGGAAGCAGTACATTCATAGTGGTGCTGTGCCTGGGTTCATAAGCCTAGAGCTAATAAGCCTTGCCGAATGGCTCATCTTATTTGTTTGGGCAGCGCGCTGCTCCAAAACGGTTGTGTGGCTCCTGGACCTGGGCTGGTTCGCATCTGGCCAGCTCGGGGTCTGCCTGCATGTGGCCGTGGAAACGCACTCCCAGAGCTCCTTTATTTATTTAATACTGCTTTGTGTCCCCTTTGGAAATAGGTCCAGTTTAAACCATGTGAAAACAGTGTCTGTGGAAACAGCAGGGAGTGGAGCCAGCGGTCCATGATCGGAGGGCATTGAGAAGGAAGGGAGAGGAGACGGGGATGATTGTGTAGGAGGCTGATATGCAAGAAGGGACAGGAGCAGGAGGTTTGGCAGCAGGTCTGTCCTCAAGTAACTACAGAAAAAGTGCAAGGTTCCAGTGTTTATTATAGACAGCAGGTGTCTCGCTAAAAAGGCCTAATGGGAACTTTGCCCATCGTTGTGCCATCTACACACTTGTCTCTAGTGTGGAAAAAGCTTTGCGTTAACATCTTTCACTTTATTATACAAAAATTTGCCTGTGCAAGTGTACTCTAAATAGACCCATTATTGCCATCTTACTGGTTCTGCAAAGAATCTAGGTTTAAACGAGCAAGCAGCTCTTATAGAGGATACCTACTTAAAAAAAAAAAAGGTATCAGGGCTAGAGAAGCACTAAAAAGCAGAATGTGGTCCTGATTTGGAGCCTGCCTGACTTTCTGGTAGCGGAGAGTGGAGGGTGATGGAGGACAATTGGGAGTTCTGACACACCTGAGAGGGAGGACGTAGACACCTGGGAAAAAAACACTGGAGCTTACAACTTCAGAGTGACTTACTGAAATGCTTAGAGGGGGTTGATTTTGCTCTCTCTGTATTAAATAGTGTAGAAAAATTAGAGTCTCCAGAAAGAAATGCAGGAGAGGACAAATTTTGATGCAGCAATTGCAAGAGGATTTAATAATGAGGTAGTTAAGGAAAAAAAGCCCCTCTGGGGCACGCGTGTTGTATTTAGTTATTTAAGTAAGTGATGAATTCTTTGGTTTAGAAGTGTTTTTGTGATAATTAGCTAAAGCAGCACCTCTCTCAATACATTTCCTATTAAAAATGAAATTGATGTTCCTGACAAAGGACAGAAACAGACAGTAATGTCATCTCCATTCAGTTTTTACATCAAAATGGTACTTCCTTTTCCATCATCTGTTTCTGGTCTTTTTGACTCTGAAACCTCAGAGAAATAGTTGTATTGTAACTTGTCTTGCCTTTCTGTGCCATCTGACAACAGACAAGCCTTTCAGTCCTCTTCAATTTTCTTTTTAGTTCCCGTTAGCAATATGATTCCCGTTTACCTAATGCAATTCAGGGAGAACAGGGAATAGCTCAAATATCTTCATGCCAGCATGATCCGTCTGATGTTGCACCATTACGGGATGGAGATGGAGAATTCTGCCTTTTTTATGGACCTGTGATGACTCTGAGGATACAGTGTCCTTTCTAATGCCATGGTAACTTTTAGTGTTACCTAGTTGTGCAATAAAGCCTAACATATTTTTTTTATTTTTTTCCTTTTCAGAATGAAATAAATGAGGTTCCTTTCTTTGATGTCCAGCTGCCTTACGAACTGGCATTGAAGATCTTTCAGTACCTGGGCAAGGCTGAATTGGGAAGGTGTGCTCAGGTAAGCACTGCTGGCAGTTTGCTTCCCTTATTCCACGTGCAATGGGCAGACGTTCAAGCAACAGTCAGGCACTTTGATGCGAGGAAGGTGTGCATTAGCCGTGGTGGCTCAGCTGATTGCGCTCTTGGAAATGCTTCCAAAACTGCATGTTGAAAAGCAGTCATAACTGAGCTGGATTTATGGCCTCCAATTGAGTATAGTTAACCAAAACATTTGTGACTTGCACATAAGTGAAACCTTAACATTTAAAAGAAGTGCTTGCAAAGATCTTTTGATTCAAGCAAGTGTAGTCAGAAGCAAGTGACTATCTTGCTGTAATATTTGGAGCTTAGCACTTTGCAGTGAGAAGGGAAAGGCAACAAAGCTGCTCCCCCCACGTTTTAGTGTGAGGCTTGAGCCATGGAAAGCTGTGACAGGTATTGTAGAGAAAAGGGGAGTAGCAACTCTTTGTCTTTAGGTAATTTCATGTGAGGCTAATTCCTGATCCCTCCATTGCCTTATGTTATTCTCTGGCAATATTTTACGATAATGCTTTCACCAGTCTGTTCTCAGATGTAGTTCTTATGTCATTGTAAACGGCTTCTCTCTTCACGTGGCCTTACTACCATAAGCACACGTGCACATGTTTATACTTAGGTCTGCTCAGCCCACGTTACTGAGCCTCTGCCTTCTTTTTCCACACACTGAATGATGAACCTCCCCTCTGAACGGGTCTCCAAAGCAAGCTTAATCAGCACGGGCTGATTACCCTGTGAAATAGAGTAGAATGTTGTGGATATGTGTTGCCAACTTCTCCCATGATTGCTGTTTAGTGTTTCCGGCTGGTGTTTATTGAACTGTGATGTACAAAACACACTGCAACTTCACAAAATTCAGTCAGAATGGTTCTTTGTGTTATACCCGAAGTACTCCCAGGACTGTTTGTAAGATAAATGTTACTGTGTAAAAACTCAGAAGTGACAGGAACTTCTGTAGTGGATGGTAAACTAGGCACAAATATTAACCAGATTGCACACACATTGAAATTAAAATGGGATTTTACCTTTCAGTATAAGTCGTGGTTTTAAATAGTTAGAGGTCTTTATTCCTTTAGTCTTTGACTTGCTAATGCCTTTTAGGATTGCAGACTGGTAGAAGAGAAATACTCTTGCCAGGCTTCTGTTGCAGAGGAGAAAAAATCTCTAGAACTATTTTTGGTGCTGTCTAGAAGGAAAAAAAAAAAGCTTTCAGATATGCTTGAGTTTCTGTTATTTGACATAGAGAGGTACAACCTGTAAAGGCCTCATTCCACAAAAAGGGGCAGGATTGCATTTTTGGAGTGGATTACTTTAAGATTATTCTCTCTCTTTTTCTTTCTCTCAGGCATGATCAGGTTACCTTATGGATAGTAAAAGATGGGCTGCTGAGGGGCTGCTCCTTTTTTCTACACTTGAGCTGTTTGATTTTTCTCTCTCACGTTTGTTTTTAATTTGAACCTGCTCTCATAAGATGTGTGTAACACTTAAGAAATTTTCCACGCTTCTTATTTGCCTTCTAAGGCTGAGTCAGTTGGACTTAAGTGGCAGCTGACAGGTAGCTGAGCAAATGCCCAGTGTTTTACGAGGTTTTCCGAATGAGATGAATATCCAATTCTTTTAGTGTGGAGCTGGCTTCTTTTTGTGTGTTTAAATAAAAAGCAAAACAATAAAAATAAATACCATTTTCATTTTTCTCTTGATGATTTTGTTTTTGAAGAGGGGGAGGAAGCCGTCTTCTGTTAAATGGAAAGCCCTGCTGCTTTATGGTGTTATCATAGAAAGGTTTTGGTTTTTTTTTATTAAAGCACCTTGGGATTTTAGTGAAATTGGGCCAGTTAGTGGAATTGGCATCATGAACTATGTGAGTGCCTTTGGAGACAACCTGTTTGCTTAGTTCTTTATGCCAAATTGGTAACTGACGAACAGTAAAGTAGCCCAACTGCGGAGTGTCTTTGAGATTTAATCACACCACAGACTGCTCTGGAGAACTTTAATTTCACCCTGATATTTGCTCCTCCCCCTCTTCCCCGCAGCTTTTCTTTGATTTTTGGAATTAGTTCCATAAAACACAAGCTATCCGTATGGCATTTGAAATACTAACACTGTGTGCAGCCCGTAAATTAATGGTGTCACCGGTTCCTGAGCTCTGGTGGCTTCGCAGTAGCTGTGTGATATTCGGTAGGACCCAGTAGACCAGTCCCAGCAGGTATCCCCTATATACAGTCAGAGGAAAAAGGTGTCTGGGACTTCATGTCTCAGCAGAGTAGCACCACTTCTCTTCCCCAGCTTTGTGTTGCCCCTACAGACTATTAAGAGCACCTTTTGACTTCCCTTCTGACCACTGGAGGAAGGATCCGTGCTGTGAGCTGCTGTTCGGTGACTTCTGCGATGAGGATTTGAGAACAGCCTCTCCTTCCTCATGGTCATGATACAGAGGAAAAAGGAAAACAATCACGGGGGTCACTACAAGCATGACACGTTGGAACAAACTAGAACCTCTTGTGGTATTTGGGGCTGATGCTGCAGGTATCTGGGATTGAATTTGCTCACGGCCTTAGGATGCGACCTTCAATCTGCCGGCTTTGTGGTGAGGTGCCGTGTTCCATCTGGGAAGTTCTGTGTGTGCTTACAGCTCTGTTACTGCTTTCTCGTAAATACCAAAAGCTGCATAAATGATGTGTTGTGGTGTGAAATACTTCTGGAGAGCATGTATTGAATTATAGCAGTGCTAGGGCAGAGGTGTGAGCATTTCCATCTCAAGATGATTTAGAAACGTTTCCCAACACCACTGTGTGTGTATCTAGGCCCAGGGAGACTCATTCTAGGAATTTAAGAATGAATTGCATAAATCAAGAATTACAGATGCTTGCTGTTAAAGCTTCTGGAATTGTTAAACTGGAAGTGTTTAGACATTTGAAAAATAAAATCTCAGTTATTTTATGAACGTTCTTTTTTTATCATGGTTGTGTATGGGTAAAAATAATCACCCATCCTCATAGTTAGGGGAGAGAGAGCGCAGAAAAGGGTGGATAAGGATTTCCTGATTCAGGGGCTCAGAATGAGACTTAAAATAACATTATGGCTGTGAATTGAAAAGATGAGCAGCTTCCACCTGGTAAATGTGCATCTGAATGGCTTTGGCCATGCTATTTGGCGCCAAGCGTTGTACTGAATTGAAGGTCCAGATATTTCTAATTGAGGCCCCTGGATTCAGCAAATGAACCTTGAATATATCTTTGTGTGACCAGGGAAGAAAACAAACCTAACGAAACAAAGACAGTTATCAGATGGGGAAGGATGAATAAACCTTCATTAGGACTTCAGCCAGTTGATTAAGACAGGATTAGAAAAATTTAGGATTTGATGGAAGAGGTGGGTTCATTTTAGTTTCTTTGTTTTGCTTGTTTTTGCAAAGAAAAAAAACACAAAACCACATAGCAAAACCTATGTCAGCAAAAGCCTTTGAAGTCCTTCTGAGCATTATTGCTTGCCGAACTAGAGATATAAAATTGTTCCCGTGTAGAGCCCAGGGGAAACCGAAGTTTCTTTACTGAGAACAGTTGAGAACCGTAGTAAAAGGATAATAGGAAAGCTAAGGACAAAATTTAATTGGAGACTCTAAATCTATAAACAACCCTGTAAGATGTTGTCATTGATCATTGTTGGAGTTTGTGTGTAGTGTAGATTTGGAAATAATTATGCTCGTAGTTTAATAAGAGCTTTGCGTGCCTCAGCTCCTCTCCAACAAGCAGGATGTATGGGTGCATATAAATAAAGCTGTAATACTCTGGCTCTCAGTGCCTCACCTGAAATCGAAGTCAAGCAGATATAATAAAGCTGACTTCAAGCCAATGGCTGGTTTTAATGCAGCAGCTCACAGTGGTGCTGTAAAGTGAAATGCTTGAGACACTTTTATTAGAGATTTCTTGCAGCTGAGGCTCGCTCAGTGGGGCTTTTACAAAGGATTGTCATGCCAGTTTTGGTGCATTAAGAAAAGGCTGTGTTAGGGACCCTTTGGAAATTCATGCTTGTAAAGCAGCAGGATTCGATGTAATTTGATTTAAAAAAAATCATAATAGGATAGGATCTCTATTCCCCTTGAATGTTTATTCCTGAAAGTTGAATAGGCAGTCTAAATTTTATGTAGTCGTCCTCCCCTCTTCTTTTTTTTAACGTCTTTATAAAACGCTTTTAAGACCTTGAAACCAGAAAGGTTTGTACAAACACCGTCTGTTTTGGCAAACTCCAAAGGTCCATGGTTGTTTGTTTTTTTTTTTTGCTTTGCCTTTTTTTTATTATTTCCTTTAAAGCAAGTGGGCATAGTTGGGCTTTGTTTGTTTCTGTTTGTGCATTAACCTCCTCCATGTCAGCAGAAATGTGCCCCTGTTTTGAGGGCAGAGAGAGGTGCCTTTACTGTTCACCAAGCTTGGCGAGGGTGCTCAACTACTGCACAACAGCTGCTCAACCTGAACGTCCAGGTTGTTCTCTTTTGGTGATGGGAAAGGGTGACTTCTTCTGGTGACTAACTAGAATGTTAGCTCTGCTGGACTTGGATATTCCTCTTCAAGAGCTGCTCTCCTGTGCAGATAGAATATAACAGAATATCCAAGGTGGAAGGGACCCACAGGATCACTGAGTCCAACTCGTGGTTCCACACGGACCACCCAAAAATCAGACCACATGTCTGAGAGCATTGTACAAACGCTCTTTGAAATCCAGCAGGCTCGGTGCTGTGACCATGACCCTGGGGAGCCTGTCCCCGTGCCCGACCATGCTCTTGGTGAAGAACCTTCTCCTGATACCCAGCCCGAACTGCCCCTGTGGCAGCTCCAAGCCGTGCTAAAAACATCTGTATGATTCTGTCTTCCCCCCAGTTTTTTCATGTATCAAACCCTTTACTTAACTCCTGGAAGAAATGGGTCATGAGATGTGGTGCAGTTCTTGATTCCTAATAAGACATTGTTTTTTTGACAGCAGAAATGTTACACGTGCCTCCTTAGAAGAACAACACAGAGAGCACAGTGTAAATAAAACAGCTAGAAGCTTCTTAAAGTTTCCAGGGAGAGATCCGTTTGTATACGGTGTTTTTGCACTCCTGTGACTCAAGGAGACCTGTAAGACAGGGTCACATTAATGGGACCGAGCGGTTTTCTGAACCTCAACCGCTCTGCAAGCCACACTGGCACTCTTGGCTACTGCAGTGGCTTGTGCTCTGTGGCCTTACTGCGCATCTGTACCAGCTAAAAGGGTCTTACGCTTTCAGTGCTCCTCATAGTATAAATGGTTTTGTGAAGCTGTGCTTCGTAGCTAAAAGCTGTGTTTTTATGAAGTCTGATGCAATGCATGCATGCAGATAACTAAATATAAAAGGAATTAATCTCAAAAAATACAGAACAATTGAAGGTTTATTTTTCACTCAGTTGCTGTGTTTTACTGGTGTATAAACGTGGAATGAATGGCAAGTAAACGTGAGGAGGTGGTCCTGTGAATTTCCTATGAACAGGAGACCTAGATTTTTAGGTGCAATCCTGGGAGTGAGACACAGCAGCTTACAAGTAAGCATCCAAAAAGTGATGTCAGACTGAGAAGGTTTTTTTAATCTTCCGGAAACAGCGTGTGATTGGTTGCTGCTCTCACTGGTAGCAGCTTTCATTGGTTAAACCTGTTGTTTTTTTTAGAATAAGAATTACAAATGCTACCTAAATTGCCTATTACCTCTTGAATCTTTAAATCTAAGCCTGCAATTAATTATGAAGCTGCACCCTCTGAAATGAACAGCAACTTGAGGCTACTTGAAAACCTATTTATGCATGCTGTAATAAAAAAAAAAAGGTGCTTTCTCTCTCTCCTAACCCCAGCCAGCACGTAGGTCCAACAGCACCCCACCTAGGGCTGCCATGAAATAGTGCTCACAATGGACAACTTTGGGTAGCCCTCATCCTTTGGCACTCCTTTCCCAACCCCACTCACAAAGGAGTCTGCACTTTCTCTCCAAATCCTAACCATGACCCTGCTTAACCAATCTGCTGGGCAGGGGGGTTGGATCTCCACAGGTCCCTTCCAACCTCAGCCATGCTGTGAAATCACTGTTGCCACCTAATCAGGCATTGTCAGTAGGACAGTGGTGTGATCTGCAAGGTTTTTCTTACCTACAAGTATGAAAATAAATTCATATTTTTTCTTGAAGCTTACAATACTGCCTTAATCATTTTTTTTTTGCTTTTTTTGCCTTACAGATTTTGTGTGACGCTCATATTTCAGGTTAGGATTGTGGCTGCTGAACACTGGTGTGGAGTTTTAATGGATCAGCAACCAAGTATTTTGACTCAGTTCTTCTCAAAAGAACAAACAGAAATGTTACATTGTTTGATGTAAAATTGAACTTCTACTAATAATTTAACATATAATAATCCTATATACATATATATATATATATATATAATACATGTATTTGATTTCTAGGTCAGCAGAACATGGAAAGTACTTGCAGAAGATGAGGTGTTGTGGTACCGGTTGTGCCAACAGGAAGGATACCTACTAGATACAAGCATCTCTGATCATTCCTGCTGGAAGCTCGCCCTCAAGGACTGTCGTGCCAAAGAGCGCACTTTGAGAACCAACTGGAAGGTAAAAAGGGAAAGATTGGTTTAATGGGATCCAGATGCTGTAGAAAAGTGGGAACCTTGTTCAAACAAGTGGCGGTGAAAAGCTGGTCTTTTGTATTGCAGCTCCCATTTGCTAGTTAAAAGGGAAAAGCTGCTGGGGGATTTATGAGACTTTGCCACAGCTGTAATTTTTTTTTTCCTCCTCAGTGACTGATTACTTCTGGGGAATGAGTCTTTCTCTTTGCCATGCTATTCCCTTGACTTTGGTGAAAGAGTGATGGTTTTACTTCAGACATCCTTTGGTAATGACGATCAGCCCTTAAGATGAAGGCTTCTTCTCAGTTCATTACGTATCTTAGCAGAAAGCAAGCTCCATGTCTTTGTGGCGGTTACATTTCTCTGCTTAATGATTATGAATGATAACGGAGAATGATAGCTTCTTTCTCCTTCATTTTCTGTCTGTAAAAAAATCCAGGAGGCAAGCATAAAATAGATCAGTCTCTCTCAGCTGCACTGCAGCTTGTCAGGAGCAATAGAAAAGCTGTTTGCTGTGAGGAAGCAGATGGGCTTGGTAGATGAATGCATCGCGATACCAACACCGTGTCTCACCTTTCTGTGCAGAACCGCATCGGTGCTGTGAGTCAGCTGCAGTATGAGCTGGGGAAAGTTCTCTGTGATGTACATTCTTCTGATGGAGTTGTTATTGCTGGGTGAGTATGTTATTGTGCATTGCTCATTTGTCCTTCACTGTTTGAAGTCTCACGCTGCTTTTTAACAAATTCAAAAGAAGCATCAGTTGAAGCAACAAGGGTGAATTTTGACTGCAGTTCCCTTTTGGGTGAAAAACTTTGACCCTAAGGTAAGTGGTAATTATGAATATCTACAAATCACTTCAGCAGTGCAAGTTTTTGTTGTAATGCTAGCTTACAGAAGTATAGTCCCTGTAAAGACTGTAGTACTTTCCAATGAACTTTCCAATTAATTTTCCAATTTCCAAAGAACTATATCTACTGCTTTACTGCAGAAACACACAGAATGAAGTAGATACGTATTGAAAAATAGTTTATTTTTTTTTCCATTAAAATCTTGTCATCACAAAGATAGGTGTGTCCTGTGGCAAGATAAATTTAGGCCTGCCAGTGTTCTACCCTATTTTAAAAAGACTATTAGGAAGAAAAACATGGAGAAACTCAACTTCCTCTTCTCGTAATATTAGCCGTTGTCAGGACTATGATTTAGTGTTAGTTATTCACTTGTCTTGCACTTTTAAAATACCTCCCAAACTCTTGGCAGAGGTTGCCGTGACTTGCCTCAGTAGAGGTAAGGTTTTACCGTATTGTGCTCAAATTTTACAGGTTCATTAATAGTTAGTCTTCCGGAGTAAGTCACACTAGTAAATAGAAATGATATCATCTTGGGGCAGAGGACATTGTCCTCTAACATACCAGAGTCCCGTATTTTATAGCCCTCCAAGTTAATGGTTTGCTTACATATTGTGGTATGAGAGAAAACTGCCTATAAAATACTGTAAAAGTGACTTGTCAGTTAAAGGAAAAGTGGCTTGGAATATAGTGTGTGTCGGTAACTCCCATATACACTGAAATGCTTTTGCATGCTGTTGGGCAATGAAAGCTGAAATGTGAACTAGGAGACAGCAGGAGTGAAAGGAGAATTTCAATATTTTACTGTGATTACTGTTTACTAGGTGCTCTCCCACTCGTTTTACTTCTCCCTTTGGAGGTCTCACTTCCTGCTTTTTGCTGTCCTATCATCTCCTTGACTATTGCTGCTCTTTCTCAGCTTTCCATGCAATGTTTTTGATGCTGCGATCGGTAGTGTTAAAATGGTGAAAATGCTTCTGCCGAAGACTCGTGTAACGTGTGACCTCTGGAGGGGCAGTGCCACACAGTGGTTAACTTAAACAGCAGCCGTGGGAAGAGGCTTGAAGAACTCGTGCAGCTGGATTACGACAGGTCTTGCATTGGCTCCTGCCTGACGCAGAGGTTTCCTTGGGCTGTGGAGGCTCCTGTAGGACACCGCGGGTCCTAGGCTGCTGTGGGCTGCAGCTGGGATCCAGCTCTGCAGATTACAGTCTGCCTTCTTTTGTGCCCTTCAGCCTGGGCACTGCATTTCCTGGCCTTGGCTAGGGGTCCATGCTACTGTGTCTGTTCCGCTGTCTCTAATGAAACCTCCTGTACTTTTCTGGGAGCCAGAAACCCCAGTTGTCTCCACGTTGCTGCCAAAATCTCCAGCTCTTCTTTTTCTTAATTTTCTCCATTGTGTTTGTATCCAAACATGTGGTACATAGAAGGTAGGCAGAATAATTTCTAAAGGATTAATAAACAAAGGAGGTTTGTTCTGTATGTTAAACTCGTTAGTCCATTTTCTAGTTTGGTGTATTACAGAAGCCAGGCTTATGCGTGGTTTCGGATCATCTTTTCGTATTGATTCCCAGTTCTTCCAGTGCTCTTGATTCTTTTGGTTAGTTCACCTGAGTTGGCACAGTGAAAGGAGATGTGCTCTTGAGGAATTGAGGTTCACAAAAATAAGTGAGCAGGTGAGAGACAACAGAGGGAGAAGCTGCACATTTACCTCCATTGGGAAAAGTGATGTTGGGGTTTTCACTTAAATTACTTTTCAATAATTTCCCTTCTGTGAGAAAATGAATTTTAAGAATGAAGTGTCCTTTTATGGAGCTGTGAGTGTACATTTGATAAAACAACATGAGGAAATCAAATTCAGCTGTTTGACTTTACCTGCTCAGTAAATTAAATGTTTAGGATAGTAGAACACAAAAATTATATTACTTCCTTTGCTGTTTACCTCTTGCCACTCCCTCTGCTCTGATAGCTTGAGATCTCTGCAGGCATCTCGCAAATTGCTGTGAGCCAAAAGCAGTTTTGTATCTTGATCCAAAGAAGGTGAATTTGTTGTTTTGCCAATGATGATCAAAGTCTACAAGACGATAGCACACTGCTCTCCTTCCAGTAATATCTCAAAAACTATTCAACTAATTTAGGAACATACAACAAAATAAAAATAAAAATATGACTACTGGTACTGTTACAACAGCTGGATGTGTCTGCTGCCTCAGGTGTCTTCAGCATCATACACAGGTCATTGTTTCCTGACTGTTTTCTCTTTTCTCATCTTTTGATTTTCACTACCTGAGAGAATGAAGTCTTCAAGACTAAAATTTCCAGTTCATCCCTCTCTAAAAAATAAAACACCTTTTTTTTTTTTTGGCAGGTCTCTGGCAGGGCATACAGATCTTTTCATATTTGTTGTTTGTTGCATTATTTTTGTATAAATGTTTTTATTCCATTTGTAGTAGTGCAGATCAAAGAAGACAGACTTATAGTTAAAACTTACAAGTATATTAGTTGACCCTACAGGGAATTACTTTGTCCATTATGTACATTTCATAAATATTTAGGTAGATTGAAGGGTTTTTTGTTTAAATCCAAACATAACCCAACCTTTTCTCTCCCAACTTACAGTACTGTACTTAATGGCATTGTGCTTTCAAATTTGTCATAAAAGTGTAATGAATCTAGTGATCAATAGTTAGCTGTTGCATTCTTTCAGTATTGAAGAAGTAATTTAATAGCTGAGGTTAATTTTCTTCTCAGTATAAATATCAATTATCTGTTACATTTAATGATTATATCTCTGATTTCACAAACACTTACGTGCTTAGCTTTACATGTGAATAATCATAGGTTACAGCAAGGCTTGCCATGTGCATGCAGCTAAACAGCCTGTGACTTTGCAAGGCTGGAGAAGTTGGTGATGATCTTAAAGCTAATTTTGTGCATTGCATTTTCTATTTTTTTTTTTTTTTGTATGCAGTGGCTTGTGGCATCATTTATCTTTTTTTTTTTTTTTTTTTTCTATATTCAGGTTGCTGCACTGGAGACAAATAGGGCCACTTGGTTTTGAGCAGGTTTTTGATGCCTGACTTCGGGGAGCAGCTGCAGTGCTCTGGCTCAGCTCGGTCGGGCCAGCCAGGCATTACGTTCTGCCTTTATGGCTGGAAACTGTGGCAGTGCGTAGCAGCTGCTCCCTGGTTTCAGGAGGTTCAGCTCAGGATCTTCGGAGATCAGAGAATGGTTATAAAAATAAAATAAAAAGGAGGGGAGAATGAGGTTCCCCAAGAGAAATGTTGTGTATTTTGGATCTTGGAGCAAGCCTGGGAAAAATGGTGTTTGATTTGAACCTGTGCTCTGATAGACCTCATCGTGCATGCTTCATTATACTGCTTCAGACTCTGCTGGAAAGTGGCATGATGCAGCTTTGTTTTAGTTGCTGTAGAGGTTTTGTTTTTGTTTTAATCTTTCCGAAAAGGAATTTATACAGGTTGTGGACAGGGTGATTTATAACAGTGGCTGTGAGTGTAATCCACAGAGGCATAGTTTGCCTGAGCTGGTCCAGGAGTGGATCTCTTTATTAATTTCTTGTAAAGAGGCAAAGATGAGCTACACAGGGTTGGCTCTTCCTTAGAGAAATGTCCCTATTTTCTTGCACTCTCCTGTACTTTCCCCGTGCTGCTGCCAAAGCTCAAGCCAGAAGATGGCAGAATATCAAGGATTGATTAAGTGCAACCTGAGCTGCGAGTCGAAGGTGGCTGCTAGCAGCTCTTCTTTCTCAGAGCGCCTCACATTTACTGGCTGACATCAGATAATTCAATCTGGCCTGCATGCAGAGCATCTTGTGTTTATCATTAAAATTTTATCCCAGCGGTTACGATGCTTGTTTTCTGGGTCAGACCTTGAATCCCTTTTCATTTGAGACAGCGGTGTTTGTGGTTACCTCACTCCCAATCAATGTTGTATTTGCCAGCCTTTCTACAGTTACATGTCTCAAAGGATTTTCTTTAAAGAGATGTTGTCCTCCCCCCTCTCTCTATTCAATTCAAATGTAGTTTCTTCTTTAAGTCAGAGTTTACTTAAAGCAATTATATCTGCTTACTTGGCTCTTATAAGTTACTACTGATGCTTATGTTTGCTCTACCTGATACCGTTGTGTGTTTGGTTTCAATATAGAATGCCTGGATTCGCTCACTTTCTGTTAATAAAACCTTAAATCTGGATTCTTTAAGCAGGAGAGTATTTGGATGGTAAAATCAGTATTATTTTTTCTTGATGGTGTTGACAGACACACTGACAGGCATATATAGTCAGAGGTCAGGTCCTCCTTCAGATGCAGATCTCAGTGTGAACCTGGGGCTTGCTGGTGGTGTCACAGTGCTGCACAGTGGATCTCGTGGTGTAACAGGTCAGTAGTGTGTTGTAAGGCTCTCTGGCTCTGTGAAATGCTCACCTGTGGGTGTCCTTGCACTGCATGGTACACCACTTGCCCTGTGTTGGTGGCTGTCTCCTCACCTCGCGTTGCACTGCGTACAACTACACGTCTGCATCAGTCCCCAGGCTGATGTTTTGTTGAGCATTGTGTTGGCTATTTTTATGCTTGCAGGGAGGATACTTGGGCTTTGCTGGTGCTGTTTGTAGCTCTGAAAGCTTTCCAAGTGAAAGTAACAGAAGAGATCCATAGTAAGATCACTGTTGGAAAAGCCTGGAAATATAAAGATATCTGATGCTTTTTCTTTCGTCTTTTTTTTTTTTTTTAAGAACATGTGGTACATAGTTAAGAGCTTGCATAAATGGAGATTTAAGTGGCACGTGCCTGCGCTGCGCCACAGAGACGTATTAGCAGATGCATGGAACCTCAGCACCCCTTACAGATAAGCTGGGAGTCAGCCCTGGGTTCTTCTCTTTACATTTTAACCTCAGAGCTTTTCCTCCTTCCCCCTGTAAGTGCTGCCTCCTTTCATAGATACGTTTTTGAGGTAAGGGCCAGTGAGATCCATCTGCTCCAAGTGCCCTCCATAAATCTGCAGGTTAACACTTCTTTCAGGGTGGAGCTACCTGGCACAGATGGTGCTTCTCCTTTATTTGGGCAGTGTTGATTAATAAAGGCAATGAGAAGCAACAGAGGAACTCTCTAAATACACTGTGTGGTTAGGGGAATCGTCTGTTCTAGAGGTAATGATACCTTTTGACTCTGCCATACTGAGAAGCTACTGAGAAGTGCACCGAGATAACTAATAAAGTTATCTTCATTCTGGAGTCTTATGGGAGTTAGAGTTTAAACACTGCAGTGTCTTTGAACAGTTTGGGCCTTGCAGTTAACTCACTATAAGCAACATGCAGACTTGAAGCAGTTGCTGGTATATGGTGGATTTCTTTGTTCTCCAAGATCACCTTCCACACTGCTTTCCTCTTGCTCAAAGGTGACCTGCAAATGACTTTTTAACAAATGGGCTTGCCACCCTTTTTAGCTTCATAATGATGTGTGAAACTAGCCCGAAAGGCTTGAAAACACTTTTCTGCACTTTTAAAAACTTCATGTCAACTCTCATCTAATTTGTTTTTTTTGCTATAGGGCTTGTGGGCTATTCTCTAGGTATTTATTATTAGCTCTTGCATCTTAATTCATTGTGCAGACCTGAGGAAACCAAAATATTAATTAGTAATGAAAATGAATAAAAGTTAACAAACCAAAGTCTTAAACAGCCTGAACAAACCCCTTCCTTATTTAATTGCTTAAATTTCACTTGCATAATGTTGTGACTTGGAGAGGTTTCTCCCTCGCCTCCTGGTGGCTGAGAGCCTGGTTGTAAAACGAAGCAGGGAGGAAGGATGCAAAAACACTTGCCTTCTTTCAACCTCCCCCAAACCCTTTGTGCTCTCTTCACTCATTCTTGTCGTTGTTAAGAAGTAATAAGTGTCAGACCTGTTTTTTTTTTACGTGAGTCACCTTTAGGAGGTTGAAAATGGGATGACATCACGAGTTCAGAGGGGTCGGATGACAAACTCCAGGAGTTAGGTAAGGTTGTGTTAAGTGACAAGCACATCGGCTTCTCTGTCATCTGGTGAAAAAAGAGCCTTTCAGGTGAAACCAATAGCAGGATCTTGATACTGACTCTTTGTGACGGTTCCTTTTCCAGCCTGGCCCACCATTAAGCTATTGGTTTACTTACAGGTTTGATTGGATGCAGAAGAACGCATTGCCGCAGTGGGATTTGCTGTGTGTGAAGTGATGCCTGCTGTTCTGAAGTCACAGCAGTTATTTTCGAGCTTGTAAAACCCAGCTTTCTGCTGAGGCTGGACCAACCCCTCCTTCTTCTTTTGCGAATTTCTTGGTCAGGTCATTTTTACAGTTTCCATGATCTACCAGCCTCTGTTGCCATCAGTGCCTTAAAGTTCAGGTGATGGTTTTCCTTTCTGCTGTTGCAGTGTGTTGCAGTTTGCATCCCTTCTGACACATAAACAGATCAATTTACATCATCCTCAAATAGTCTTTTCTGTCCTGTGTCTGAAACCGGAGCCGCTGTGTTATTTGTTCCATTATACAGTTGTCCTTTTATCAAATAATATGGTTGATGTACCAAATCCTTCCCAAATCACATCATAATTCCTCCTGAGTTCTCTTGAAAAAAATTTGTTTTCCCTCCCATGGCAGCAGCCATAGGCAGTACACAGTGTGCTGTTTCCTCGGTCAGAGCAGCTGTTTTTGTTAATGTTACCTTGCTCTTAATGATGGGAAATTCTTGGCCTTAAAAAAGAAACGGCTAGAGACAGTTTGGCTTTCTCTAACTTCTTTAAGTGTTCATTAAAATGTTTTGCCTGCCATATAACCCTTTGGCTTGTTTCTGTTCCCTTGGTATGGCATTTGCATGTGCTTAAAATTAATAAGAAAGTAAGGCACACAGAAGAACTTGGTGAAATGTTAATTTTGTAACAGATAACAGAGAAGAATTTCATGCTCTCTCCAGCAGCTTAACCCACTTTCTAGAGCTATGATTTCCTAAATAAGGCCATGAGAATGAAAGTATAAGCTCTTTTCCAGCTTAGTTTCTGTAAGCGTTCAGGAACTGATTGCAGGGATGCTCAGAATGTAATTCCTACATGTTAAGCCTTAAACTGTTTCCAAACCAGTTTTGGTACAAGTTCAGTTGCTTTTTTCATTGCTGCTCTCGTGCAGCTAGCAACCCAAAGTAATGTTTGGATGGAATCACGGACATCAAGGTGTTCCATTAGTGTTATGATGGTTTCAAGTGCTGGTTTTGTTTACCTCAATCTGTTTTTTCTTGTATTTTTTGTTACAACTTTCCACCACTCTGTGTAATAGCAGAAAAAAATCACTTTTCTATCCCACTTGTATTTCATTTTTTGTCACCGTGTTACATTTATATTCCTGTCTGCCATACAAAGTAGCTTTCTTTACTCCATCATTGCATTCTATAACTGCTACTAGACCTTTTTTCCTGAATCTCTCTTAAGAAATCCCAACCTATCTGTTGGTTTTATATGTAGTGGCAAAATCAGTATCTCTAAATAACTGTAAATGAGAGCACAGGAAGGCTGGGCAGCTGCTACAGCTTTCATCCAGCCTTATTTGTGAGGTGTCTCCGACTCCTGTAAGTGAGCTGTGTATCGTTCTCCCTCACTTCAGGGACAAGCTGTGGGCCTTAATGTTGAGTATAAAGAAGGTAGCAGAATCTGTTTAATAATTTCAGCATCGTGTGTTGCAACAGAGGCATTTTGCAACTTGCAACGTGTTTGATGAAGAGGTTTTTGAAATTGAACGTTATGAGTTACCACTTTCTCACTTGAGCCTTATGGAAAAATGAAGCTTTAGCAGCAGATTGAACCAACTAACAAAGGTGTTTGGACTCGGATTTGCATAGCTAATTGAACTCTATTCTTAAGTCTACGGAGGGGGTCATTGACTAGGTACCTTAATTAACCACATGAAGGACTGGTTAGGTGCTTTTGGTGGAATAAGGATGAAAGGTCTGAGATCCTTGCTGCAGCAAGACAGTGCAAAATACTCATTATTTTACTTGCTTATCAACAGGCATCCGTTTAAACAGAGCAATAGCTGGAGATTGTTACTTGAGCAAAATTCCTACTGACTTCAATAAAATGCATTGACATTGTAAGGACTTCATAATAAGATCTTTTGAGTATTAACAGATGGTCACTGACTGCCTGAAACAAAGTTGTTGGATTTTCTTGTTTTGTTTTGTTGATCACCGCAGGTATCTGGAAACTGAACAGACTTTGCCTTCTGGAAATCAAACCTGACTGTGAAACAAAGGCTTTTCTTTCTCCTCCTTTTTTATTTTCTTGCTATGATTTCTTCAGAGAAAAATACGAAAAATATAAACCGATTTGTGAAGTGTCTTACGAAAAGTCTTGGGCGTTCAGACCAACATAGTGCAGTAAGACTTGCCCTGGAGTGGTGTGCTTGAGGCAGCCTCCGAAACGGACTTACACCAACATCCCTTTTCAACAGAAAGCCAGCGATGGTCTGGTTGACCTGCTTGTTTGAAGTGAAATTCTGCAGTGCCAGCAGTAAGTGGGCCATGAAGGAAAGCGGTTTGTCTTTGCTGCTGCCATGGACTGAATGAGTAGAGTCTCTACTGTTTTGAAAATGTTCCTGTTAACAGTTTTTCTTTTGTGTATTTGTCAGTTTATATATTAGTTGCAGTTGTACTTTGCACAAACACTAATTAGACAGCCATCAACACTCAGGGCCAAAGGCTTACTAACAATGCAACTGTGATAGCAGTGTCTTAATTGGTTGAGTATAATTGTCATTAGGCAACGATAAAGACATCTGGGGCTCTGGAGAGAGATCAGCCTCCCCCTCCTCCTCTTCCCCAAATTTGTTCTGGCTATTGCTATCTAACACAGTTGAGCTTTTTCAGATGAGATTCTGTGTTTTTGACCAGTTTCCTGATGTTTTTCTCCTTATGAAATCGTCTGCCTCTTCAGCACCACTTCATTAGAGCAGTGCCCAGCCTCCATCTCTGCTTCCTCCGACATGTGCTCTGCACTTCACCACCTGCTTCCCAGCCATCGTGGGACAGCAGCAGCTTTTAACCCCCATCTCCTTCTCCTTCGGTCTTCTGCTTTCACTCATGTGAGAGGACACAAGGAAATTTTTCATCTCATTATGACATGACTGTCAGTAAAAAGATGCTGAAATGCTTTTGATTAGTGAGCAGGCATTTTTATTGTAGTATGTTTGTAGATAACGTATGAATTTGATTTTTATCAATTTCTCTATACCATATGCATTCCACCTCTTGTTCTGTTTCAGCAAGTTTATTTTACTCCTTTGTAAAGCTTAAGTTGAATTTGCAGACTCTCTTACAGATGTATATACATATCTGTCTAGAATTACAGCACTGACTTGTCAGGGTGAAGAAGTATAGTTAGAAAAATATAGCTCGTCTTTCTCCAGCTGCTGCTACTCACATGGATACACTGAGATGTTTAAAAGAACAAGAGCAAAGTGAAATGTAGGTCCATCAAAAAAGCTGAGTTACTTGGGTGGGCAGTGTCTGTCGAACACTAAGAGAAAGGTGGCTGCATCTGGTGAATACGGAGAGAAGCATGCAGCCCCAGATCTGAAAGCCAGGTCCTGGAGAAAGTTGGAAGGCATCAGGGCAGAGGGTATCTGGAGAGGGAAAAACTTGGGACTGTAAGCAGTAGTCTTGTGTTGTTCCCTGTTGTGCTCAGGAAAGCAAGGCTTGGAACAACCTTTCTCAATGAAGTAGATCAGGTATGGTCTCTAACAGTTTTATTTTTGTTTCAACTTGAGAACACGGATTTTTAGTTTGTTGTTGTTGGTTTGTGGGTTTGTTTGTTTTGTTTTTGCAGCTGGCTTGTATTAGATATAGTACGTATGTGCCACTGGAATAATCATTTCAATATACCCAGCGTGGTAGGCTGTGGGGGAAAGCAGCAGCTGAATGCTGTTGGTTATTTCAAACAATAGAATGTATTTGTTGTTGTATTAAAAATATTTTATTCTGTCTCCAGCAGAAAGCTCTGTGGGCTTTTCATATCCTTTGTGGTAGAAAAATCAGTAACTGAATGAGTTTGGAGCGCTCTGCCTCTTCTGTGGCAACAGACTTCAGTCTGGGGTTCTTTCATTCAGTAGCTGGTAGCCCAAGCAAAATTTTAATGGGGAAATGTAAAGGAAAAAAAAAAGTTGTGGTAGGAAATAAATAGAAATACTGAAATTATCTAGGAATAGGTTCTGTGCAGTGCAGCGTGTTCTTCAGCCATCTATATTGATATGGCAGATTTGTCAATTATCTGCAATAAAGCAGCCTTTTTATTTTTTTACAGCAAGGCATTGCTTTGATAGTTTAAAAGCCTTTTGTTGCGGTTACAAATTGAAAGTGTGTTGCTCTTTACAACAGCATTAAAAGCAGGGATTTGAACCATTAAATTTTTTAGGTCGGAATTGGACTCATCTGCGTTTGAAACTCTTCCAGTTCAGTTCTGGTTCGGGCCCACCATGTGTTGGGAACCGGTGGCGATGGCCAGCGGAGTGTGCTGTCAGCTGAGGAGGTGCTTTATGTCTCCCATTTCCCCATTCTGATTCAGTGCCCAAGCCCAAACCTACATTTAGGTTTCCAGTGTGGTCTTGGAACACCTCTCTATCGGTGAGGTTTGCCTCAGGGGACTGAGGTGGTACCATGCTGCACTGGGAAGGAGGTGAGTGGTGGGAGGAGGGATGCTGAAGGGGTGGGGGCAGAGATGTCTTACTGCCCTCCTCCCTTCTCTTCCTGACAAACCTAAGGCATTTGTCTTGGCTTGCAGTGCACTGGTGGGATGTCTGGACCAAAAAGCATGAAGATAGTTTGTAGGCGCTGTGTGGTTCTCCTGGCACATAAAATGCTCCATTCTGATGGTACTCGTTAGGTCAGGTTGATGGTTAAACCTGGTGATCTTGAAAATCTTTTCTAACATAGGGGATTCCGTGGTTCTGACAGAACAGGAATGAGCATTACAGCTGGGATCTTCTTTTGTGATATTCTGTAGTATCTGCCCCAAACCCACCAGGGCATACCAGAGGTACGCCTTGGAAGCTCTTGTATTCAGCAGATCCTTGCTGAGAGTGGGAGAGCAGCACAGCTTCATGGTGCAGAAGTGAAAGCTCTTCAGCACAAACCTGTCATCATTTTTGAGGGAATAAGGAATCACAGATATGTGCGATTACCTCTTCCAGATGCAGTTTTTGTTGTGATTCATCTCCAAAGTTTAAAACCTATCTGAAATGAAAGCTTTTCCATACTGCAAATTGGTGATATTTCCTGTGGACTGGTCTGGACAGCTTGTCCAGTCCAGCTTGAAACATCTTGGTTTGCTTTAGGGAAGCTTCTTTCTTGTGGTATTCTTTTCAAATAGTGCTGTTGTAAATTGGAAACAAAAGCAAGATTTATAGGGAGACCTGGGCTTTATCTGTAAAAGGAGGAGTATGGAGAAGTGCCATCCCTCCCAATCCTCTCATTTTCTTCTATTTTATGGTGCAAAGCACTGAAAAGGAAGGCAGGTCACAAGGATGGGTCTCTTCTCTTTCCAGTTCAGTGCAGTGAATCAACATGCGTCTCTTTTCGCTTAACAGTTTCTACCACCTCCTCTGCCACTTTAATCAGGTGCATTAAAATCTGGCACTTTAATCAGGTGCATTTAATGGAGCATTTCCACCCAGAGATGTTGGAAGTAATCTGCTCAAGAGTGTCTGCAGCCCAGATGTATGATACTCCTTGAAGAGCTGGGTAACCTGTCCTGAAGTCCAGCATCTTCTGAACCTTTATTAAGCACCTCCCTTTGCTACCTTTGTAAACAACTCCTTTCTTACTTTGATCATAAATACAGGACAGGCATGTTTCTGCCCTGTAGACCTTTGAGTTTAAGAAGAAACTCTCTTGAAATATCCCTCTCTTAAAAAGCAAGATACAGCAACAAAGCTGACAGAGTGGGAAACACTCTTCAGAATCCACATCTCAGGTATTGTAGAAAAAGACATCTGAGACTGTTTGACTGTTAATTGTCACAGTAGTGTCAGAACTTATCTTTTAATAACTACTGAGCTGTTCCAAATTGACCATATTTTTTGACCAGTCATAGAGGGAGCTTCTCCTCTACTTTGCCTGCAGGACACGGGAGTGATTTTTTTCCATTAATAGGATGTTGTGTGACACAGAACAGTTTTTTGTGTTGCTGTGTTACAGCCTTCACTCTGTTAAATATATTCAGTATTATCTGAGAAGCTTATTTCTGGTTTTTGATTTTCTCGTTAGCAAAGTGTAGTTTGTCTGATGTTAAATTTTTATTTTTTCTGATATTTTGGTAGGGGAGTCTTCTGTGAAGAAAGAAGCATTGCTTTAATTCTAAAGACAACACTTGATGCTAGGAATAAATTAATTAGTCTTCAGAGATGTAGGCAAGTGATCTGTTGATGAGGCACTGAGGAACTTAGTTCTATAGAGAGCAGTAGGTTGGATGGGTGTATGCATGTGAATGCTTGTATGTATGTACATAAATACTCTGATTAAACAGCCTTTCTTTGGCACAACCACAATCAATACATTTTTAAAGACTAAAAGGAAACAGATTGAAGTTTTGCCATGATGTAATTTAGACTCATTACTGATTAACTTTTTTTTTTTTTCCTGAAGCCCTGCTCTCGTTGCATTTTGTCTGTAAAACTAACATTGATAGTTGGTAAACTGTGGTAGCTCAGTGGAGTTGTTCTTGTGGCTCCAATTTACCTGTCTTAGACTCAGTGCTGTATTCAGTAAATGGGAATAAAATGAACAAAGTTGCTAGGGTTGTAAACACGAGGAGAATCAGTCTAGGAGCTGTAAATGGCATTGGGTTTCCAGACAGTTCTTGTTCCTTCCTCTCTTCTCTTGCGGCTACCTCTTTTCAGATGTTTTTGGAATCAATAATAGCTTTCCTTTCCAGATACACATCAGGGGAAGTGAGGTTGTGGGACACGCGCACCTGGGACTACACAGCCCCCATCCTGGAACCAATGCACGGTCCTGGTGATGCTGGACCTCAGCCACATGTCTCCTTTGTGAGGATAAACAGCTCTCTGGCTGTAGCAGCTTACGAGGACGGTAAGTAACCACAACTCTCCTCCCTATTTAGGGGAGGAAAAAAAAAAAAGCTTTACAAAAATGAAGCAGCTGTGCTCAGCTTTTTGTGTGTCTGTAATCCTGTATATACACACACACGCACACACTTGCTTTTATGTGAGAAAGTTGGCCAATAACCCTAAATGCATTAGGAGGCATTGGAACATAGCACCCATTAAAACTGATGTTTAATTCCTACTGGAACTGTTACACAAAGCTTGAGTGCCAGGCTGTAGTCCAGCCAAAGTATCTTAAGCAAATAACTTGTTTGGCTATAAAAATATTAAATATTCTTCCACCAGCATTCTCCTCTGTCCAAAACTCCCTCAGGGTAGTGTGGGGCTTTGTTATGGGAATAGTGGTAAACTTGCATGTCTGATTAGTCTGTGTCCTCTTATGTTCCCTGTGCAGTTTATGGATGCACATTTTCTTAACTAAAATACTGGTTTGCATTGTTAGATTATTCTGTACTTTGATATAGAGACATAAAACTGTGACCTAATATTTAATGAAACTAATAAAATCCTGGTTATTGGCATTGTTTTAAATATCCTTAGATGTTCGTATAAAGGGTAACAAGAGCCATAAGCCAACTACACATCTACTGGACTTGGGGAAAGAAAATAAAAAAGTCAGGGTCGAACAGTGCTTGAAAACTGGAATCCCAGGTTGAGTTGCCCAGGCAGAACTCAGCTCTTAACATCTTTGTTTAGGTTGTGTGATTTGACACTTAAACCTTTTCTTAAGAGTGAATGAAGACAGTGTTGTTTTTATTTTCTTTTTGTGTGCGTTTTTTTGTTTAGTTTTTTAAGTTAGAGAGCATTGCACACATACGACGATCTTGGCATTTTTGCATGTGGAAGCAAAACCAAAAACAGACAATCCAAACAAAATCTCTAATCCTTATGTTCTATTTTATAAGTAAACTATATATTTTATATCTGAAAAATAAGTGGTTAAGATGCTCCGCTTTCTTAGTGTTGTTTCTAGGCAGGGTTGTGCTATTATTGTTTTCTGGGGCTAAGAATTGTTGATAGGAAACGTTTTCTGACAACAGTGAGTCTGGTACTAGAAAACACTCATTAATATTATTTACTTGAGTCATAGGAAATTATAACAGTGAGGGTTTTAAGTGTTGGCTTTTTGTCCAATGTGCCAAACAATGAATATAGCAGAGGTTCTTTTGTTTGTTTTCTGGTCTCCCACTGACTAATCTAATAATCTGTCTAGGGTTTTTTTCTGTCACACTCCTTGTCGTCAGTCCTGTGTGTGCTGTGACTATGCTAGTTTGCATAAAGCTCTGCATCTTTTATTCTTTTGGGTAGAAATTTTAATGGGCTCTGTGATATGGCAGTTACTCTGATTTGAGAACCCTGGTCAGAATAGATTAGTTTCTATGTGAACAGGGAATTGTAAAAACTGTTTTTAGAACTGTTTACTAATGGGAATCTGAAAGCACATATTTACAGTTTGGTGGAGAGAATTATTTTCAACTTGGGGGGGGGAGGGCGGCTTTGAAGATAATGTGTTTGATTGTTCTTTGTTGTACTTTTCCAGCTCCCTTTTCTCTTTGTTTGTAAGTTTGACTAACACAGAGAAACCATCTGCTAGTGTTGGAGGTGGTGCTGTCAGGCAAAGAGTCTAGACTTCTCTGCCGAATCCCTGGCTAGCAGACTCGTTCAGATAACATCAGTTTCTCCCAGTTCAACAGAGCTCACGCAGTGATGTCCTTGGCATCTGATCACAGGGAAGAGCTAACAGGCAGATTCTGCTCATGCCGTGCCTGCCTTGCAGCACTGCTTTCTGGTTCGGTAGTAGCAAACACTTCCCAAGGCATAGGAAATACAGCAAGGAAAAAGGGTTGTCTTACTGGGATGCCTGCATCCAAAGTGAATTGTAACTCCGTGATGGCACTAAAGAAAAATTGAATTGTGACTTTTGGTGAATGTTTTCAACGGTGTCATCCTCCAAGGAACAAGCTGCAAGAAGAGGTAAATGAGAGAGAAACGTATGGGGAGAAAATGAAGTTTCCTCTGCCCATGCCAATACTCAGTGGGGGCACTGCATGTACACCTGGGGCAACGGGACTTGGCAACTTGATCCACAGTTGTGATTTTTGAATTCCAACCCACTGGCCTCATATTTCTTCTGCCTTGTTTCCTATTGTCAGCACTGGCAGCCCTCCAGTTTGATTTTACCACTAATTGTGTTGCACGTTACCGAACTGAAATGAATCAAATCAAAATGCTTTTCCTGGAGCATTAGATAAAGCAGGCGAGGGTTCTGGGTAATGAGCAGATGCTGCTAATGCAGGGACAGTAGGGGCCTTGCCAGGACTCCATCTGCTCCATGCTTGCCTGCCTTTGGCTGCGAGCCACAGCTTTTGGGAAACAGCAGTCTACTTTAGCCATCACCCTCCCCCCGCCCTCCGGAGTCTCATAGTTTGACTTGAAAACAATGTGGTGTGACAAGAGAACGTACTTGGGTGTTGGGTTTGGGGTTCTGGTCTTTCTGGGGTTTTTAAATGCAACGCTTCATACTCGTGTAGGCAAGACGGGGGTGATGCTCCTGCTTATGGGAGCACCCAGAGACCAGCGGGGAGGACTTGGGGGACCTTCACAAGACACAAAGCACCCTGGAGCAGGGGAAGGTGGTTTCTGCAGGGATCAGAAGCGGCGCTTGCTTGTTGGCAGGCTCCAGGAAGGGAATTTTGGCAGCGCCGCTTTCTGGGACTGGAAATCTGCTGTCTTGTCCGTTCCGATGCCCTTAGAGCTGCTTGCGGGTGTTGTCCCTTCTGTACCCTGTTTGCAGAGACAGAAATGAAGTAATATCTTTGGAGTCTTCCCCTAAGTGCCGGGACCTGCTGTGAAATACCTAGAGCAGGAAACAGGCTGCCTCAAACTAAGGACAGCGAGTGTTTGGGGTTTCTTTGAAGAAAACTGCACGTAGCACGCAGCAGTATACTTATTCACATGAGATGTATACAGGTGTGCAGGTGGCTGCCAATGCAAAACCCTTGGCTTGGCTAAATGGTGTGTGATTTTACACCCAGGTCAGGGAAGTGTGCCTCTCGAGTCACCGAGTTGGAAATGAAGCACAGGCTTTGTCATCTGTACCTCCAAATCGTAAGGAAATACTTTTATGCTCCCAGCCTGGAGGGAAAAAATACAAATAGGAACTGTTCTCAGAGGTGGAGAACAGATTTGTTTTGTTTATTTTTTGATTAGCCTCAATCAAAATAGGAAGTGGCAGGACTGCGACCTACAAAGAGGAAAAACGTCACGTAGATGATGGGAATTAAGCAGCTCCTGGCCTTTCCGTGCAGCTGGGCTGTGCACAAGCTGGAGTGAGCGAGCAGGAAAACCAGGAGCGTGTCCAGAGCCCCTGCTCTCGCATACGTATCACTCTGTACTTGCTGTGGTTTGTTTTGTTTTGTTTTTAGGTAACAGACATGTAAATTGTTCTGTGTATTTTCTAGGGCTGTCAGCACTGCTAGCAGCAGCATCGTAACGAGGGAGAGCTGATGTAATGCGTGGCTGGGAGCTGAGCGCAGGATGCTGTGCACCAGGACGTGGCTCAGCTGAGGGCAGCAGGTAGCTGCAGGTAGCTTTTAGGAGCAGGGATGTGCCGGGCCACCCTGGCATGATGGTTGTAAACCTGATTTAACATTTTTTTGCCTCTGTGTTTACACAGCCTTTTCCTGTTAGAGGATTAGGCTAGTTTATAGGAGAAGAGAGGCTTTGTTATGTTGCAGAGGTGTTGGGTCATTATACCGGTGAGAAACCTAGGTGAGGACAGGTGTAAAAACCAGCTGCTTTTGCAGGATGGCTTTGTGCTTCCAGCTGTAAGGAGGGGACTGCACTGGAGCCCAGCACTGTTGGTGTTATTGGAGAGCAGCTTCCAGCCGTTCACCTTTGATAAAGCAGGAGCGTGTGTAATGCTTGCTGAGGCTTGTGAGAATTGGACCACACAGCAGCACGCTGCGTAAGGCACAATGGACTCACAGTGAAATTTTTTATCCAAATATCCTGCAATCAAGAGTGAATTGCAATGAGTGGACATTTCATCAGACCACATCTCAACAATGTATTGGGTTAGAAGTTACAGACCTCGATTCTTTGTGTAACCTGGGCTGAAGTGACAGCCCAGGAGACCGGTACAGCGATTGTAACGTCAGGTGTCAGTAGTTACACCACCTTCATCAGCCTCTTGCCCTTACCTTGTTTCACAACAACCTTTAAGCGGTAATTTCCAAACCAATTTCAGGAGTTACTGTTAGAGTTCAATCCAAACACTCATAATTGCAGTGCAGATTTTAGCATGCTGTGAAAGTGTTACCTGTAACTTTGATGGAATGACTGTCTAACATGTTTAAGATTACAGTATTCACACGGAAAAAGACATGGTATGCTTGCAACCTTAACTTGACCTTAGCAAAGATTTTTGCTTTGGAAATGAACCGGTCACTGCTGGAGGCAGGAAGATAGACTATGTAAAGCAGTGATCTCATCTGCACTGGTAAATCTTACGCCTAATTTTTTTTTTATGTTGCCACACCAATATCTTTAACTATAACAGTGACATTTTAGTGCTATTACACAAACAAGATTAACTGTTGCAAAGGCTTACGCACTAATAAATATATTTTGCTATTTCTGCAAGGAAATAGAGGAGAAAGAATATTGGAGGTAGGACTTTTAGAACTAGTAATAGCTTTACCTATTGATAAATACAATGGAGTATTTGCTTTTTCTGTGTAAAAATATACATAAATATTTTTTTCCTGCTGTCACATGCAAATGAATAAACTTGTTTTGACTGGAAGCGAGGATGGGGGATGTACATACAGAACAGAACACTGTTTTGGAGGAGGGGAAAAGAAAAGGGGAGAAGTAATCCTTTTGTGAGAAAATAGTTGTTCATCCTAATAAAAGGAATGCAAAGAGAAATAACACTTCAGAATTCTTCTTTTTACTCCTTATGTTGTGCTGCCTCATTAAGCAGATGTTAACTTGTGACCTTACAAGTAATTAGTTTTGTTGGTCGTACTAGGGATATTTTCACACCATATTGTGCATCAGGTGTTGCACACTCTGTATTTGCCTGATAAAATGTTTAGGTGTCCTGGACAGATTTTGCTATTGAACATTTGGTAGGAAGCCACGTACCTGTCTTGAACAGATTGTATTATTGCATGCTCCATTTTCACTGTCTTCTCTTTGTGATGTTTGAGGTGCAATAACAACGGCTTTGCTGCCTGGTTCTGGAGAGCAGAACTCTGAATTCCAGGTTTCCCAGTTTGCTTATGTGGTCAGAAGAGGGTTGTGTAACCTGAACATTTTTTGGTATTTTGCAGAACTTTGTGTGTAAAAAACAAACAAGCAAGAAAACAAACCATTAAAATACTCATCACAGAGGTGTGTAAACAAAAGACCCTTCTGAAAGAAAAGCAGCTTCCTCTTTCCCTCCACAAAAGTGATCTTATTTGGGATAAACCTTCTGCAAAAACAAAGTTGAAAGTACCCTGCCTGGAGGAGCTTAACAGTGACATTCCCTCTCCAAGGAAAAGGTCCGCATCTAACAGCCCTGACCTGACAGCACCAAAATTTGGGATCATCCCTTTTGTTTGCTTGTTTAAAGCAGCTGTCCTGAGCTCAGGCTTGACCCGTTCCCTCTGCTGTGGTGAGGAGCTGAGGACTGGCAGCGTAGGGACTGAGGTGCGCTGCGAAGCCTGCGTGTTGGGCAGAGGAGACTGCAGCCCGTGCCATCCGTTTGTATTTGTTAACTTGTTTTAAGTGTAAGTCTGCGTGGTGCAGGCCAGCATTCTGTTTTTCAAAACCAGTTCAGCAGTTATTTACCTTTCAAGCAATTAACATAATTACCATTATGCTAAGAAGTAATTTTGGGAAGTTCTGCTCTGAGCCCTTATGACTCCACTGGGACAGTTTTAGTCGGGACTTATCTTTTTGATGGAAGCCTAATTGCAGTTTTGGCTTTGTGTAAACAAACAGAGGCGGCTAATTGTTTAGGCAAATAGCAGATTAATTTAAATATGCATCCCTAATAAAACAAAAATGGTCCCCATTATGGTACTCATTCCCATGGCGAGGAATATAAATATTCAGTGGGAGTGCCATTAGACAGGGATCTTAAGGATTATCTGCATTATTTCACATCGGTAGCACTTTCCAGATACCAAATAATCTTTACAAAAGCAAACATAAATCAATTTAAACTCATTTAGATACCATTTCACTATGTGCAGTTTCATTACCACACTCTTGCTTCACCTCCTTTGGGACGCGGGAGGAGTGTTTGCAAACTGGCATTGGTGCCCGTCCACAGCTGTCTGTCAGAGCTTTTATGTCTCCTTTTGAAGGAATGGCTATCATTAATCATTTCATCATTAATGGCCGTACTTGAGTAGAAGGAAGGCTCCTCCAGCTCCAGTCCTGTCTATCATGTCTGAAGATTGCTTCTCGGTTAATTCAGTGCAAAGGTGGCCCAGGAGTCTCCAATTCTGTCTGGCCCTTCTGTTCTGTAATACGCTCCTAATTGCTTCAGGTTGCTCTTACTCAGATTATTGCTTTAACGTAGTATGCTTTTAAATAGAGTATCAGTGATCTATGCAGGGAAAACGTGCGATCGCAAATGCATTGTCTCTCGACTTGCACTTCTCTATTCCTTGAGGTTTGTGCTTTTTAGCTTTCTTCTGCTTTTTCTCTTACGCGTTTTCAGTTTTCTGGAGCATCAGGATTGGGAGCTTTGCTGGGGGTTGCAAACTACCTGTAAAGAATGGTATTAACATCGCTGGCCTGACTGCCCTGTATGTAGAGCTTCAGGTCTTTCACTCTAAAACTTTTATGTGTGCAGCAGCAGGACTTAAATTTGGATGTGGGTTCTTCCTCGCCATGTCTGTGGTACTCGAGATCAAGTACGTATGTAGCAGAATAAAGTTTAGGTCCCTCTTAAGGTCTGATCTTCTCCAAATGTGGAAAAGGGAGAGAAGTCAAGCAGATTTCCTCAAGGTAGGTACCAATGTTATCCAAAAGTCACTGTCGTATAGAGAGGAACACAGCCTCTAATGCCTGCACCCATAATTTTGGAAAGTTTTCTCTGAACCTGTTACATGCTGTTAGCAGCATCCTGAAATTCTGTTCTCCTGCTCTGGACTATCTTTTCTGTGTATATGCCTTCTTATTAAAATGTTTACAAGTTTACATCATCTGATGATCTTTCAAGGTTTTCTTGAATTCTAAGATAACATGTAGGTGTTTGCTTTTTTTTTTTCTACAGGAACTGTTAGTGTTTGGAGCCTGATGATAGGGCGAGAGCCAATCCACCGTTACCAGCACAATCAGAGGATACAAGCCTTAGCTCTTGGTTCAGAGGGTGCAACGGTAGCAACAGCATCTGGCTTCGAGGTCAAAGTGGAAAGCCTGGATGACAAGGGATTCTGGCAAACCACAGCAACGTTTGAAATCCAGAAATTGGTGAGTCTCCAGGCTACTCAGCTTTGTTCCAGGAGCTCCTGATGTGCTAATTATTTCTGATATGGTTAAGAGGAATCTTATAAAAATCTTACAGGAGTGTTGCATGAAATAGATAACAGCATTATCAGTTAGAGGCTACGATTTTGTAGCAGGTTAATGGATGAACCTTTCATTACTGAAGAGCAAGGGTGAAATGCTGGCTTAAGCTACAAGTGAAAATGAATAGAAGTCCATATGGTGCAGGAGGTTGGCTGTTTTTAATTATTTTTTTGTCAACATTAAACTAAGTTGGCTCATCTTGTAAATCAGTTTTCTCGCATAGATTTGGAGCTAAAACTCAAGGTCTCATTCCAGATCAACGCTATCTGATTAATTCTGAGGCAGGATACTGCAGATGAGCTAATAGTATCACTTGTGAAGCTGTAACTAGTTGTGCAGCTTCTTTAGGTTGCACCTTCTGTCACTAAAGTTTTGAGACTATTTTAATTAAAAATCAAAAGCTATCCCATTCTCTGAAGTTTTACTGTGGCTCAGAGTATCAACATTTTTGGAAAGGGGAAGGAAGTGTGGTGAGAATAAATTGAGTCTTGCAATTTCTTTTCTGTTGAAAAAAAAAAAAAGACTGCATAGCTAATGGATGTGAAGTTGGGATCTAAGCCATTCCTGATTTATCCCCTCTTTCAAAGCTAAGTCAGTCTTATGGTACTTAAAAATAAATAAAATCCCCAAACGTTTCAAGAAGTATCTCAGTAAAAATGTTAAAACAACACCATGCTCCATCATAGTTGGATCCATTGTACGCCTGCATCTTGCTGACTGTGAGATGTCTGTTTGCAACACACAAAAGAAACACTCAAGATACCACTCCTCTAAGGCTGGATTAGAAATCAGTTGTGTTCTAATGGAGTTTCAACCCTTCCCATGGTAAGACTTTTCTGCGGTATCTTAAGTGTTTACTAAAATGAGAAGGGCCACATAAATCTGGCCAGTGTCACACTGGAGGCCTAATAGAAGATAGGGGGGTTGAAATTTGGGTTGTCTTGTAGTCAAGTCCTGACTTCTCTCTTGGTTTAGGACATAAATACATGATTTCATAAGAGCTAAATTTGCAAATACTCTGAAACAAAATTGATGATTTCAGACTTCATCTGAAATGAATTTGGGATGACTCAGGGTTGCTGATAACCAGTAGTTATCAATAGCTTTGTTAGTTCAGCATATGGCAGTAGAGATGTAAAAGAATTTTAGCCCGAAATAAGAATAAAAAGTCTGCTCTTTTTAGGTCAACTTCCTTAATCTGGTTCCAGATGTTCTGGGGAGTCCGGTGGCAGTGGCAGCTGCAGAAGACATCGTCTATGTCCTGAAAGGAGGAGATCCTGGCAAAATTCTCCATTCTGTTTATGGTCAGCCTGTCACGTGTCTCGATGTATCTGCTCATGAAGCAGCTTTTGGAGTCAAAGCCTTTGGCTGGTTATTGAATGAGCCCAATCAGGTATTTATCTTTTATAAGAATTTTACACCTTCATAGTTAATAAAACTTCCCTGCTATTCAGCTTTTTTCACTGTAAATATTTTGCATTCTCTGCTCCTGAGTCCCAGCTCTGTGCTGCACCAGTGATCCTCTAGGGGGAACTAGTCTCAAAAAAAAAAAAAAATCAAAAACAAACCATACACTCCCCCCAATAAAACAAACAAACAAACAAAAAACAACCAAAACAACAAAATCCAACAGAACAATACCCTCCCTGAACCTCTCTGAGGACATCCTGAGCAGGGTGTCAACCCTTGCACCCGTCCGTGTGCAGTCCTAGGAGGATGCTTTTTCAGTGTATGCACTTCGGTGTTTGAACTAAGCTTCCAAATTGGTGAGAGTGGTGTGACTCTTGTATTAGAGGAAGCTAAATAATAATAATAGGTTTGAAGTCCCTATGACACACACGGCTTCTTTCATCAGCACATCTTAGTGGCAAGATAGGTCAGAACCACACCATTCTGGTAACCCTGCTGAAAACTCATGGCTTCTAACGCAGCTGATCTCAAATGAATTTGCTTGCAGGAGGGGCTTTCGGGGGGGGGGTTTCAGACTCAAACAGGTAACAGAAATAACTGTTTATGTGGGGAATCCCACCGGAGACCACAGGTAGCAGCAGCCTCCTCCTGGATGCAGCAACCCCACCGTGATGCCCCACTCCAGGGCAGGGACCAGGCTGCAGACAGACCTGTTTCCAGGCACCTTGAGAAGAGTATTTCCTTTCCTACATCTTTCCTAATTTGCCCATTCCCTAATTTCACTCTGTTTGTGGTTATACTTCGGGCATGTGATAGGCTAACAACTAATTGGGAAGGAGAGTGCTTCAGGCTGCTGGAGTAGGAAGCAGGAGGTGAGCAACCAGATGAAAAGAGCTGTGGTCTGTGGTGTAAGAATGCAGTGTTTTCTCTGGCAAGCAACTAGACCAGGAATGCTTTATTTAGGACTACCTCTGTGTTATGAATAAATCTGTCCAGCTGCATCTAATTTACCCTCAAAATTCACGTTCACCAGGGAAATGGAGAGGCCACCATAAATACCTCTAGGGTTGAGAGATGCTGTGAGGCCACGCTGTCTTATTAATTCCTTTGCTGTTCTAATCCAATTCTTTTCCCCCCAGAGGTGGGAGGTTAGAAGGTAAAATTGCCTCATTCGGGAGTATTACATCGGTGATCGCTTTTATGCCTCGTAAAGAAAGAGAGAAACCTACTTAGGCCCCGGAGCACCGTTCCGTAAAGCCGGACATATTTCCTCATTTAGTTCGGAAGTGTTTGCTGTTTGATGGCAGGTTGTATTAAGCAGCACATCAGCACGCATCCTAATCAGGGAGACGGGGCTGAAGCCATGCAGACGGCTGGGCTGTGTTGGACAAGGACGCTTGTTTGGCATTGCCGCACCAGCTGACATCACGCCGGAAATTAATTACTAATGTCTATTATGATAATTACTCACCTCGCACAGACGTGAAGGGACTTCGCCTGGGTTGATTACGCTGGTCACAGGTTGACAATCTGTCTTTGGGAGAGCATTTGATCTCAGAAAGCTATTCATGAAGAATTCCAACCCCGTTTGGTCCTGGCGATGTTGCTGTGATGGAAGAGCCAGGTTTCTTCTATTTGGGCTTTTCTTTGTTTTCCCCAGGGGATTTTATTTTTCTTTTTGAGTGTAGGCACGCAATCCTGTAGTTACTGACTGGTAACCTGCTTTCTGAAAAAAATATAGCTAGGGAAACCATCTTTGTCCCTTTTTTTTTTTTTAAGTCTCTCTAATTTTAACCAAATTTGACAGCAGAGATCTCAGATCTCAGAGTAGAGATCTGAGGCATAAATTTTGTAGGCACTTTTATGTTGGAGAGGAGAAAAACATCACATCTGTGACATAGACTTGCCTCTTACTAGATGACAGGCATCCATGCAGGAGTGAGTGGGAATATAAATGCTTCATTTATGAGGAAAGGTTCAATTTCCACCTTGGTAAGCATCTGAAAACCCAGGGATGCCGCAGTGTCTTGAAAGTTACTCTGCTGAGTGCTCCTCCAATTCTTTTGTGTTAATTTAACATAAAAATAATAAATAAATCTTTAGTAAGGGTTGTTTCAGCTGTATTAACTGAACATACAATGTATTATTTTCCTTGAATATCAAATTCAAATACTGAGATCTCTGTTCCCATCCTGGCTCATAAATGGGTAATAATATAGTGCAGGTAAGATACCACAAGATAAGGTAAGATACTGAATCCCAACCTTTCCCTTTCAACCTTGAGCGGTGCTCATGACATCCAACAGACGTACCTTGAGGGATGGTGTCCAGAAGTTGTACGTTCCCCTGAGTCATGCAGCTGGGAGACCCATGATCCTGATGCTGCAGCAGCATCACCAAGTGTGGTGTTCACATGTTTCAATTCTGGTTTTGAATATTGTATGCAAAACCAGTTTCAAACTGTACAGGCATCCACGGTTTTAAACTAGAGCTGGCTTTGGTCCTCTTCGTGTCAGGATATAAATCTCCGAAGAAGGTAGTGCTGTGGCTGTCAGGATTAACATCGTCTGATTGCTGATGCATTTGTCTCACTGATGGGGGGATGTGACTGAAGCTTTTCTCCTAGTTGATATGTTTATAAGCAGCCCTGAATGGACCTTCTGCTGTCAAGTAAGTCTGGGCTCCTACTGTAACCACACGTGAGCGCTCTCTCCTAATGTGGATTATTTCTGTGAAATTTGTAGGTGATTAATTCTCTTGAGGGGGCAAAAATACTTTATTTAAAATTTAGCTGAAATCATCCAATGTTCTCCACGATTATTGGTGATTACCTCCTATTGTGGAGCTGGTGATTTTGGTTTTCTTTTTGCAGCAAAGAAACTTCATGGTATGCAGGGGAATTTTATTTTAAGCTCGTAACTTTGAACTTCTCATGTTGCATGCATAAGACAGTTCAGAGTGTGTCTATATTTTGTTTTTGTTTTTTTTTTTTTGCACAAATGTAACCGATATTTCAGAACAGGTAGATGGGGGTGAAAGGAGGACAGTAATTGTTTTAGATCCTCCATCTTAACAAAAGGCAAAATACGTTGAGATCAGATGCCTGATCTCAGGGAGTTGTTTGTTTGTTATGCTGTCACTTTTTCTTCTTTTTTGAGCTGATGATTAGCTTCTACTTGATGAATGCTGTTCAGTATCACCTGTCTTTTCTCATCAGTGATGGAAATACTGCCTCTCTGTACCTCTATTTAACATTTCCACAGAGTTCTTCAGCTGCCTGCTAACATGAGTTATCTGAACTGGTATTAACTGAAAAAAAAAAATGAAATCACAAATTTTAAAATAATCCTTTAAATTGAATCTCATACTTTACAATATCTCCTAGATGATGTTTTTAGGTCACAGCTGTTCTACATAAACCTTTACATCTTGCACCTAATTTTAACTGATTTCCTGTTCTTTGTGTACTGGTAAGCTTGCATGGTCTCTTCTGGTGTCATAATGTCTCTAGTTCCAAAAGATTTCAATTTTCTGTAAGTGCTTTTCAGTTTTCTTAACCACCATGAACCTTGTAAATAGTCTCATTTTCATTAAATTGATCTTTATGAACTCTTGTTTTCATACCCGTAGCACGGCAGGTCTTGCTGGTGACTGATTTTGAACATGTGGGATTTGCCTGTAAGTCAGGCTTTGCAAGGAATACAGTCTGACAGAGAGACCAGAAGTTTTCCTTGCAGAAATTTTGCAGGATGCATTGATTAGCCTCTGCCTGGCTGAAAAGTAACAGTAATCCATCTTGATTTTTCTATGCTTGTAAATAACCAAAAATAATTTTGCAGGTTTTTTTTTTTTTAATCTATGAAACCAAGAGAATTCATTAGTTTTTAAGGACTACATTGCCTTCCTTTCACCTACCTTATTCTTAGGTTAGGGAAAGAGTGTTTCTGGGCTAGGGCTTGCGTCTTAGTGGGTGGGTGGTTTGGTGTGTAAACATAATACCCATTCATCTCAGGGTACCTCACTCTTACATCAGTCTTCAGCCACAAGTTAAATGAGTCTGGTGCCCTCATTCCAGGTCCTAGCAGACATCTGTCCACATCACAAACCCATCAGGTTTGGCACGGCGCTGGGGGCTGGCAGCCCGTGCCCACGAAGTGTCCAGTGCTGGAACAGCAGGGGTTGCAGGTGCGTTGGCAGAATTGCACTGCCGAAGGTTGTGCAGTGCTTGCCTGAGCGGTGCTTGGCTCTGCTGCTTGCCACCAGCGTGGAGTCTTACTTTCGGCTCCAGTCAAAGGAAGACTTAAAAGGAAAAACTGTATTCTGCTTGCTTTTAGCTTTATATGTGACTTTCTGGCAGGTGTGGGCATTTGGAGGAACAGGTAGCTGGCATCTGAGCTGCTGGATTTGCTGCAAACTGCTCAGACTGTTATTTTTGCAATTCTCTGTGCGGGTTTTTAAGTATTGCTTAAGGCTGCTTGCTGCAGCTAAGCTCACGTGAAATAAGAGTGCTTGTTTGCCAGCATAAAGTCACCTTTAGGATGGCATGAAAGTCAATTTTCCACATGCTCGGAGAAATGGTTGTGTTACCAGCTTTACACAATGACTTATATCTGGCAAGAACTTGCAAAATAGTCTCTCTGGCTGATTGTCAAAAATTACATCATATTGGAGTAAACTGTTTTTAAATCAAACATCCATTATTCATGTATATTAACTGCTTTTTTTATTTTTTTTTTACTGGCTGTTTTGTGTATGATTTACTCTTTTTCTTTCTCTCTGATTGTCTGTCTGTCTCCCTCATCTGCTCCTTTTAAATCTTAGCTCATCTTTAAATTTATGGAGCCAGAACACTTATCTCTGTATACAAGTATCAATATGCTGACCTTGCATTTGTTAATAGTCAAATTTTTTTGTTGTTGTTGCAGTGTTATGTGCCTTATTTACAGTAGGCAATTCAATACAGTTGCAGTGGGAAACTGTGCCCTCGAGGCTTGTAAACTTTGAAAACATTTTTTTTTCCACATCCCTTTAGAAATAAAATTCATACTTGCAGCGGTGTGTGCCATATGTTGTACTTAATGTGATGACTTCTCCTGCAAATGCATATGAAGTAACCTTACCCTTTTGTAGATATTCTCTGGATTGAATGGTATTAACCTGAGCAAAAATCAGTTCCCTTTTTGTTGACGGTGGACTTGAAATTTCACGACCCCTTCTTTTGTTGGCAGTATTAGTGTGTACTCAGGCAATGTTTTCTCTGCTTGGCAGAGGGATGGACAGAAGGAAAGGAGGAGAAAGATAATCTGAAAATAAATGCAAATTTTGTTCCAGGTCTTGCTGCTTGTTCCTCTGCATCTTTGGGGATCTTAGATTTTGAAGACTTTGATGTTGTTTTGATCCGCTGCTTACTGCTCTCTGTAGTCACAGTTAGAAGCCTCTGTCCTAGGCAGTTCGTTCTGAGAAAGTAGTTCTTAAATGTATTGTGGGTTACTCAATAAGGAAAGGGATGTAGGCTTTGTGAGCATGGTTTTCTGGCATATATTTTGCTGATGCTTATGATACCCTGCTTAATACTTAATCTAAACAAGAATTATGTATATGATAAATATATATAAGGAGTGCTTCACCCAGTTGTGAGACAGCGTTTTACTAGCCCCGAGATGCGGTAAGTCGGGACAAGAAGCAGAAGCGTGATTGCAGGGGAAGCTAGCGATTTCACAAAGCAGTTGTCTGCTGGCTGTCAGCCAGGACGGTGGGTTGAACACCCCTGCTCTTGTTAAAAGTACCACAGGCTCTTTGATAACAAGTGCTTGGGGATTTGTTGTTTTAATGTTCCATCCAAAAAAGACATCTCCAACGACGCAGGATCCCGAAACACCTGCTGGGGTATTGGACATGCATGGAAGAGTTCCATCAACAGCATTTCCTTCAGTTCCTTGGTTTTTCTTGGAAGTATCTCAACCAGAGTACATAGACCATGCTTGACCTCACTTAGCTGTGAGATGTAACAAAGCTCACAGCTTAGCTCTTCTGGCTACAGAGATTTAATTCTTTGTGAATTAATTTAGTCTTCTTTCTCAAGTTCTTGGACAGCATTTAGAGAGAGTTCCCCATACCCACCGATCGGCAGTTTCCTGGAGTACAGTGAGTTTTCCTTTCTTCCTCTGCCTCTTCGAAGGAACTTGCTGGTTTCTCAGCGTGTCTATCAGAACGGTGACCACGGGTTGAGACTTGCCCAACGCAGGCAGTAAAGAGGGAAATTAGTCTAATGCACTGCCTTAACAAAAGAGAGTACGAGCATGAATAATTAATACCACCAGTCTGTGGCAATCGGATAAAATGAAGTCCCATTTGCTCAGCCTTATTAAAAGAGAGAGAGAGAGGGGGAGAGATGGTAAAGGTCGTTAAGGGACTTGTAACATGGAAAGAATCGCCTCTGAGATGGATAATGTGTTTTCTAATCTCTGTGGTCTTTAACTAAACATAATGGTAAAGGTACTCTAGCTATTTCTGGCTTGTTGAATTATTAAGCATTCTGGGAGATTGCCTGGCTCTCATCCAATAACTTAGACTTTTTCATTTGAGCAATGTTAATAGGTAACGCTTTTTATTTTGTGTATTAGATCCTGATACATCTGCACGGAGTATTTAATGCTTTTCCTCCCCTGTGTCCCAGAAGTCCCGGGGGGGCAGGGATGCTCGTTAGTGTGTTATCCCAGGGTACTTCATTTCACACCCAAGTGCTCTTGGTTCGCTTACCTTCGGTTCTGTACCTATTAGGTCACTGGTCTTGGGTGTCCATTATAGGATTATAAATGTCTTTAAAAGGGTAATCCCCTTGCAGTGTGCATTATAGGATTATAAACCTCCTAAAGATCTTATGCTTTATCTGCCCTTTAACATACAGGCCCTTATTTCAAGTCCCTATTGACCAGGTATTTTCATTCTTTTTCCTTGGCCTTTGTAAAGAAAATCCTTGTTGCCTTGGGATATTAGAGAAGAGCTCATCAGAAGTGTTCTAGCAACTTCAAAATTGTCATCAGTATGCTTTTAAAACCCCTATCTTCAAGAAATTATTATTCAGACCTTAAAAAGCATTCTGAGTTCCTTTTGTTTAGTTACCTATCAGGTTGTCAGCATAAGGTTTTGAAATTCATTTACAGACCATAAAATTGTTCAAGACAGAAGTTCAATTTAAAGGCGGGTGAAGCTTGAATGCTGAAAACCACAAAGAGCACCTTCCTTCCAAATGGTAGGGCTAATTGGCTAGAAATACACAGGTGCGTTATAAAAATTTTTAAAAAGCAATCTTCCAAAGAATGAAGGCTGACATGAGAAGAGAAGGAATTGGAAGGGGTAGAAGAAGGTGATGAAGACAAAAGCTTTTCTCCCCATTTCATGGGTCTGAACCGTTATTTTGTAGATTCTCTTTCTTACAGATGCAAACATTTTTAAAGTGATGGGTATCTGCGAGTTAGGTGAAGAGAAATCATTTTTCAGCTGCTGCTGCCTATGTGTAAGGGTTGTCACAAGTCTAAAATAGAGACTGCAACAGGAGAGTATGGGACATCTGCTCAGACTGAAAACAGTGGGAACTTTAAATGCTGTGTGGAAGCAGTTTTTCATTATAGTCTTTCATGGTCATAACTGCATGCTCAAGTATGTATTGTATGTTTATGGGGTAGATGGGAGCTCTGGTCATTTAGAGAAATTAATAGTTTATGGATGCTCACTTTAAGTATTAGCCCCAGGGGACCTTGGAGAAAGAAGCAGTTGGCCCTCTCTTCTCCACGGTTGTAGTGTACAGCTGGGAAGGGCTGGTTCAGAGTCACAAATTGGGAGCTGGAATATATTGCTGTTGACCCCATCCTTTATTGTTTGTAAGTTGAATTCAGCAGTTTATTGACTTTGTCTTTTGTTCAAAACTTTCCAAGGAGAAGTTTGGTTGCCAGGCAGAGATATTAATTTCCTTTGCACTGGAAACTCTGCAAAGCGTCTTTGCCAGAATGTCATTCTCCCTGGTTTTGGTTAGCGAGCTGTTGGAAACTGCTCTGCAAGTGAGAAAAGGCTGCGTGTTGCTCTGCACCTTAATGACTAACATTTTCAATCAATTTGTAGCCACTTTTTTCATAGGTATGGAAGTTCAAATTAATTTTTAGCAACTTTTACGTCCCAAGTCTCCGTGCAAAGGTAGAGTGTCTCTTGCTTTACAGAGCTTGGCTAAAGTTGCTTCGTTTTGGGGGAGGTCTCAGGGATGAAAAAACATACTGAAAACCCATAATCAAGGCAAGTAATTTGAACGGCAATATAACAGCAGATAACTTAATGAAAACAAGGCTGGGAATTGGAACTGGTTAGGAGATAATAAATATAAGCAACTGAGCAAATTGGATATGAATGTGCTGATTCTAGTAGGAAGCTGATAATATATATGTATAAAACTAAAGCCTTCCTTTTAGCTTGGAGAAATGGGGGCAGGAGGAGGAAACCTGCAAAGTACTCTGCCTGTCTTTGCAGTATTCCTAGAGATTTATAAAGGTTTGTTTTTATAGCCTGGAGGCATCCATCACAAAATGATCTGCTCTCTTAATTCAACCTTTCAGATGCATGTTAAAATTGCACAGCTAGGAAGTAAAAGGCCAGACAGCATCACGATTGCTGTTCTGGCAAATGTTGAAATAATGTGCACAGACAGTGTAATATTTATTAAGCTGCGTGCTTCTTCTACGGAAAAGTAGAAGTTAAGAATATTCAAGTGACATTGACATAGCCATGCTGATGTTGCCATGGAAACCATAGGGATTTTTTTTCAGTTTTTTAAATACTGTTACTCTTCTCATGGTCATCTTTTTTTTTTTTTAATTATTATTATTATTCCCTTGGTTTTTAATTAAAGGAGCATCACCATGAAATCTAATAATTTTTCCAAGTTCATGTAAAACCAGGAATTGTGCTGAGCTTCACTGGGATTTGCCCAGTATGTTTTTCTGTTTCTAAAAATACTTCTTCCCTCTCGCTGAAAGGCCCAAATAGATAAATCTCATCTGGCCCCCCAGGAAAGACGGCAAATGTGATTAAACCGACGGACAGGAGGGTGAACAGAAGGGAAACAACGCGTACCTCTCTTCCAGTCTTTGGTGGCGTCATCTTGGATATTGCTTAAAATCCGAGATGTTTTTATTCCTTTCCCATCTGATCTGCCATTTCAGATGTTACGTGTCTCTGAATCTGTTTGTTGAGTGCTCTGCACAAAGCCTGTGGCAGGGCCTGTCAGCGCTGAGTCAGTGCTCGGTTCTGCTCTGTAATTTTCGCTCTATTTGATTGAGTCTTTCTTGAACAGTCCATCTGTCTAAACTTACCAAATGTTGATGCTGTTTACTTTTGCTATTCTTTCCAATATTCAAGTTGGTAAAGAAATGATTTGTTTTTCTATATAAGCCTTAAAAAAAAATGGAGAAAATCTGTATGGCTTTCTCTGAGTGCCTGAGACCTAAACCTATCTGGTGCTGTTTGCCAGGAGCCCTGAGTCCCTGCTTTGCAGTGGTTTCCACTGTGAAACTTTCCCTTTTTTTTTTTAAATGTATGTTGTTGCCCATCTCAGTGGGGATAGATGTGTGTGTTGGCTACTTGTTAGAGCATTGAGACAGCGCTAACTCTACTTCCCACTGCAGCAATATGTAGTTGGGCTCATGCTACATTTAGCCGGTGTTTGTTCTCTTTCTGCCAGGTTCTTCTTTACAACCTGGAAACAAGTCAGTGTCTAAAGAAGCTAGGCAACTCGATGGGTGACTTCACATGCGTCAACCTCCAGGACAGTCCTCCAAACATGCTCGTTACAGGCAATAAAGACAGAAGGTAGGTACTACCAAGAGCTATAACCCTTCTCAAATTAGCTTACTTCCTGTCCTGCTGTCCTACATCTGGACCTGCTAGAATTTGTTTCTCCTCTAATGTTTCAAATGCAGCCTGCGTGAACTTCAGGAACAAAATATTAGGTAATAGTTGGATGTGGCTGCCAGTTTGCTTTGTTTCAGAAAGCTCCATGGGAAGACTTTCTTTTTAAGCCATTTGGTGGACGCAGTTGGTGTACAGCCCAGCGAGACCACTTGGAATATCTTCCACTTCCCCACCACCACCCGCAAAATTAGTTTGGCATTTAAAAGCTCACTTTCTGATATTAAAAAAATAACCTAAGGGATGAATCATGTAGGATGAGATGGGTCTGTCTGCCAAATGATGTCAAGAGTGTATTTCGGAACACTGTGATGTCCCTCAGGTGACAAAAAAAAAAAAGAGACTTTCATATGAACAGATTCCAGCTTCTATTTAGCTGATTAGCAGCTTTCTCTTTAACTCCTTGGCTTGGGGAGTAGGATTTTCCCTGCACAATATCTGGTGCCAGGAATGGACGCGCTGGGAACAGTCAGTGCGAAAGGATTAAAGTGCTTAAAAAGACCCTTTGAGTCCAATTTTTAGGTTTTCTTTTTTGGCTAGTTATTTGTGGGGTCTGATCCAGTGCACCAAAGGAGATGTGGGATGGCGAGGAGCCAGTCTCTAATGGCTCCCTGTTCCTTCCCTCCTCCTTTCTGCACTGGGCATCAGGCTGCAGGTGGTGGTCTGGTGTGGCGGTGGGTATCAGATTGTAAGGCGGATACTTCCCTTTGCCAAATCCCAGACCTCTGTCCCACCAGTGCAGCAGCTTGCAAAAATGATTATTTTGTCAAACAGCTTTTTTCCTTCTCTGTGAATAGGCAGTGGAATCAAACCTCACACTTCCTCAGCAAAGAGGATAAAAGAAATATCTGAAGTTTGATAGGTATAATTGAATCCTTGAGAGTTTTTTTCCCCCCTCTAAGAGCAGATAATTGATTTTTTCAAAGCACCCCAGTAAAACTACCTGCAATTCTAATCTTTCCCACAATGATGGGAGAGTAGATAAAGTTAATATCCTTTAAGAGAGATTTAAAATTTACTCCCTTTATATAAGAGTAAACGGCTTGCCCTTTCCCCTCCAGAAAGCTTTTCTGTTGTTCAGCTCAAGCATTGACTGAGTTCAGGGGCTGGCCATCACTAAAATAACAAGAGGTTAGGAATCAATAGTTCAGCAAGTAAGTTTGGCATCCAGGAGACAGGACCATGTGTATGTCAAAGGTCAGTTTCTCCTGCAGTGTTGCATGAAAGGTATTAATTAATATGTGGTGGGCATCTACAGGTGGGATGTGACTGAAACCTCCATAGCTCTGTTATGTAGCAAGTCTACTAAATAGGGACCTTGCCACGTGGCCACTGGGAAGATGTCTTGCTGGAATTAAATACAGCACTTCCAAAATGTTGCTGGCATATGCTGTTCTGTTAGTCAAAGCTATGATTTAGAAAAGTATTATGGATGATCCCATTGAAGTAACATGTTTTTGGTAGGACCTATGAAACTCTCAAAAAATACTCCTAAGCATTGGCAATTTATTTGATTACTTAGCTGTGCTTCACGCTGGTACAAGATCTGGTAATAGGGAGTGTGTGCTGATGCACTGCACGACAGCAGCCTTTTTCTTGGTGGGACTCAAGACAGCGAGTAAGTAGCATTGGGAGAGCAAGCATGGCAAACCCAGTGTTACACCATTACTGAAAAGTGTGGATCAAAGCATGTATTCCATCCTCTCCTAAAGGCAAGTGAGCTTACTACACAAGTACTCAAACAGGAGAGTCAAAGCCTGGGCACAAGGATGCTTTCCTTACAGCTCCCTTGAACTAGGATGCATCTGATGTGCTCCCACTGAGCCCAGCTGCTGAGGCAGGAGATGGAGGGCCATGCCAGGTCTGCATCAGAGCATCACATTAGATTTGCAAAATGCTTTCCTTTTTTAAAAAACAAAACAAAAAAATATCTGAGCAACTCAAGTGTGCCTGTAATTCTTCCAGGGGTGTGCCAGAATGGACACCTGCCTGAAACCTGGGTCCTTGCTAATGAAATAACCAGGACACAATCGGATCTTTGTTTCCAACTGTGCTTACCAAACAGAAGAAGCTTTGATTGTCACACAGAACACATGCAGCAAGACAGGGAGAGCGCTGAGTGTGAACACTTCCAAAACGCTCCGTCCTTACCCAAACACAGCTCTAATGTGTAGCCAAAGCTTTTCTCTGCTGGATTTGGAGTAAGCAAGAAGTCCTTTTCGCCATCAGTAACTGTTGTGACTGGGTTTTCCTAAGGGTGAGTGCAGAGCCACACAAAGCGTGCTCCTCGCTCAGTTCCAGCATGTTTTTCTGCGTGTCAGATGGATGTTGCTCTGTTGGAGTTTTGGACTGTTCTGCGGCCTTTTATTTCAGTTGCTGAAATGTGTTATTTGTAAAATCATATGATGCAATCTCCATTTGAGAAAGGAAAAGGAAAGACTTGCAACACCATTAGGATCATAGCGGGGGTATTGAACAAAATACAGTTAATGTATTGGAACAAGTGTGTTTTGGCCTTTTTTTGAATTAATGTGTACCTGATGGTTTCATTCTTGATAGCCCTCAGCTGGGAGGAACTTTCTCTGGCCTCTTTTCAGCTGAGATCAGTATTTCCCCTTTACTTCTGTTTTCACTCACTTCATTTTTTTTATTCTCTCATGCACTTTGCTTTATCTCTTAGTCTTGATACATAAGGATCAGAAAACAAACTCTTTGTGGTATGTACTGGATTTAAAACTTAACACCATTAGCTTTATTCTTGTGGACTTGTTGCACTTAAGCTCTTTTTCTGAAGTTCTGCTTTGTTAAACATGGTCTTATCTTCAGTAAGTCTCTCTTCAAACTCTTCATTCAATAACTTTTGAAACTCAGATGTACCTAAAAGGTGCCCAAAGTCGCTTGGAGCGTTTTGGAAACCTTTTCCAGAAGAGATACTGCCTGCTGGGTACTTGTGGATAGCTCTGTTTCAGTATTGGTGATTAACTCAAGCGTAGAAACCTGTAGAAACCTTGATTTGTCTCATGATTTGCTGCACACTTAGTCACTTCCTCGATCTTCATAATAATAGTTTGTCCTTTCCTTGATGTTTGTAATATTATTATCCCTAGGCCTTAGCAGGTATAGGTTAGGTACTGAGGGCTAGGGTATGTTAGAGGTATGCCAAAGACATGATCCTTTATGCCTCACGGTATTGCTGATGGTTTGAGGGGAACAGATTTAGGGGAGCTTTCTTCCAATTTCACTTACTGTTTCTTTCACTTATGACTTGCAAAGAGATAGCAAGAGCCTGAACGTTGGGAGAAGTCTGCATTAAAAACATCTTTGATAATAGCTGTCCAAGTGAAAATGCACAAAAAAGTGTTAACCTGCTACTGAGTGAGCTGGTGCTGTGGAAGGACCTCAGCCAGGACCTCATCTCCTACACAGTATTTCAAGTGATTCCTGTAACAATATTCATTTACTCTGCAAAAGACCTGGTGAATTGCTGGTTGTTCGGTTTGGTTGAAAATACACTTAATATCTCAAGTCCACTTGGAACAGAGATGCAGTAAAAGCTGCCTTTGGCAGGTAAAGCCGTTGGATTAAGCAGCAGCTGACTGTGTTGGGATCCTGGCCCTGCAGTGAAGGTGGGACTACACTGCTGTGAAAGCAGGGTAGCTGTCCTGGGCTTACTTTCACAACCTAAAACATGTACCATCATCTCAGGACCTGCAGGCTGCAGATCCACAGCCGCTTTTATCTTTGTCCTTAATCTGCTTTCATTTAGGGTCAGGGTGTACGACCTCCGCAAAAGCGAATCGCTGTGCTCCCTCTATGCCCACCGGTTAGGGGTGTCTGCGGTACAGATGGATGACTGGAAGATTGTCAGCGGAGGAGAAGAGGGCATGGTCTGCGTGTGGGATCAGCGGATGGGCACCAAGCTCTGGGAAACGCATGCCAGGTAACTTGGTCTACAAAGGGTCTTATGCAAGGGCTTTTGTCAGGTCTGGCAGACGGGAGGAGTGTGGGAATGGGATGATCCAAGACCAAAATAACATGCCCACGTCTAAAGCTTCTGAGAGTTGTTTGTTTTTATGTGAATTTGGAATCCAAGCAGTTGCATCCCTGCTTGGATTCATGTGTGTGTTTCTGTGCACCATGAGCTTTCAGAGGCTTTTTACTTCTTAGTTAAAAAGAGCGCTCCAGCCAGGGAAGGGAGAATGAAAGCTTTTTCTCCCCCTGGATTTTCCATAGAGCTCAGTTGGCATCTTCATGGAATCATAGAATGGCTTGGGTTGGAAGGGACCTAAAAGATCATCTAGTTCCAACCCCCAAAGAAAAAAACTTCCACCAGAGGACTGATTTTCCCCCAAACTCTCCCCTGCCTTTTCTGTGTTACTTCCAAGGACTTGCTGCTGCTGCTTTTCCTCTGCTCCTTCTCTGACAACCCCCCCCCAGCACCTTTAGACCTCAGCTTCTTCTCTCTGCCCCATCTTCAACAAGTGTTTTACTTTATCAGTGTCAACCAGTATTTACTTTATACTTGGGTTTAAAACACTGGATTTCTGGCTGGTGTAACTGGTTCTGGCTGTCTGTGTTCTCTGCACCCTGGTACAGTACCTGAGCTTCTGTTCACCTCCTTCATGCAGTCCCTTAGCAGTAACGAGCGGAGCCAGATCGGGATTTCAACTCGGGGACGCTGATAAGAGAGTAACAGTTTGTACTGAAAGCACAAAATGTTCAGTGCTGAAAATACAAGCTGAGATCAGTACCCTGGAATTGACAGAAGACTGTTAGTTGCTACAAATCACAATTTTCTGATCAGGGTAAAATTCCCAGTGAGTTTGCTTTGTCTGAATGAAGACCTCAAGGATTTAGCCACCGAGTGATACCCTGTTCGTAATAAAATGAACAGATACATCCTGATTTTTTTTTTTTCTTTTAATGCCTCTTCCCCACAGAGGAGGTAGATGAGGTATTTACAGTCAGAGAAGTTCAAGTTGCAGTTGTCATTGATTAATAGCAGGTATCTCCTTCTCTTTTGACCCCATGAATTACAAAGCCCAATGTGATGCAGCCGATGCATTAAGGACAATATTGCATTGATTATCTCCTGGAGCAGCACTAATGAGCATGCCAAGAAGGAGGGCAAGCAGGGCATATCTGCTGAGCTTTGGTGTGGAGGGGAAAATGTACTCAAAGTGAAACCATTAGGTTAAACGTTTAAAATACTGTTTAATCTATATAGGACTCGGAAAGGAGCACTTCAATCAAAAAGGCCTTCATAGACCAAAGAGGTGTGCGAGTTGTTACCCCTGCCAAGAGCCAGTGTCATGAATGGAAAGTGAGGGCAGAAGCAGGGGAGAGGACAGGAGGAAGGTTAGGGCCGTGGAGACGAGCCTGATGAGTTACCTCTACCTGAACAGCAAACGCTAGTTCAGGGTTGGTTTATTCACCGATGAAGGGGACAGGAAAGACCAGCCCTCGTAGCCTGTGACACAGAGAGCATTTCTAAATCAGCCCTCGCTTGGTGCTTGGGAGGGGGCTGCGAGGTCCGGGCTGAGCAGCTCGCTTTGGGAAGCACCCTACTCGTTCCAGGGGATGTGCTGCTGCGGTGCTTAAAGCAGCAAGGCAAGCAGGCAGCCTGGATCCGGCGTGGCCTGCGTGCTGCCAAGCGTCTGAAATATTTTCTGGCCTGTATTCTGGTAATAGTCCACTAGATGGTGATAAAAGCTGGGTTTATCCGCTTCAGACAGAAGGAGAGGAGCCAAAGGTGCAGCTTCCCAGCTTCTGACCATAGAGGGGGCACTGATGGAGATGAATTCTTGTTTAATCCAGAGCAAATCCATTACTGCGTTTGGATTTTAAGAGTCTAATGCAAGTGGCATCTCACTCAGTGCTGTGGTTTATTTTTCAGACATCCAGTCCGCTATATATGGTTTAATTCCCATAGCCTCATCACTGCAAACATCCCCGATGAGAAGACTCCCCGAGGCGCCAGCATCACGGATGATGACCTTACTGCGCACCGCAAGTGAGTAAGGCAGCTCTGAAGGGTAGGAGTTTTGGCACTGCGAAGATCAGCTTTATTAGATGTTTAAAAATGGCACAATAAGCACCTGACTCATCATCCAGAGCAGTAACAGAGAGGCATGGCGTGTTTTAAAAAAAGAGAGAGAGAGAGACTTGCAAAACAGTTGATGAATTGGCTGTTTACTTCTAAATGCACACAAAAAATGCATTTCATATTTCAGCAGGTGAATGTAAAGGCCACTGAAGCCAGACAGGGAATACAGCGCTTCCCTTGCTTGACTAATATTACTAATGATGTCTCCTCCTTAAGGAAAGCTGCTGGTATTTAAACTCCAGGTTTTCATATTTGCATCTCAGATGGATGTTAGCATGTCTAATTGAACTATCAAACTGCAATGTACTTCCTTCCCCCTTCCTGAATAGATGAGAAATGTTTCAGCAGATGACAGTTATGCCTCTGCGTTGCTAAATTCAGCGTTCAGTGTTTGTTGCCAGGGCTTGGTGGGGTCCCTGCGAGGAGGCAGGAGGGAGTTCTCTCATGTTGAATCAGCACAGATAGCCCCAGCGCAGAAGGGATGAGTTTTTATATTCATCTTCCGAAGCACTGAATTTTGGTCTTTTCTAGCAATTTCTAACTCTAATCTAATCTAATTTGCCCTGCTAAAGTACATGATTAAGCTAGCATGCTGTGATGTCCCGGTTGTGTTTTGCACAGGCATCGAGGAATCATCTATGCCTACGAGTTCTCAGTGGACCAGCTGGCTGTAGAAAGCGTTCTTCCTATTTGCCGCTCCTCCTACGATGAAGTGACTGGCTACAACTACAACATTGGCCTCGCAGTTCCCTACGATAACATTTAGGTAACTCACTTCACTTGGCTTCAGTGGTCCAGCCTTCTGCCAAGTCTGTGGCTGTAGGCAAAAAGGAGGTTCACGAGGGACAAATGCCAAAAAGATTGCACGGGCTGCAGGCGCATCAAAAGGGCTGAGTTTTACCCAAAAACCTGGGGCTGTGAACCGGAGCAGAGTGTGACTTCACTAAAACATGTTGCTGTGCTGTTCAAAGGTCTGCTTGGTGGAACAGAGACCGACGATCGAAGGGGAGCAGCACGCTTCGGTGCAAACAGATGTTCATTCCCACTGCTTCGGGGAAAAATGCCGCTGATCCCAGCTTGGCAGGGGATGTGGGCTGGTCAGGAAGCGAGAACCCAGAGTGGCAAACTGCTGAGACGGTGGGAGGCTGGGAGCACATCGAGGAGTTCATAGCCTGCAGATGCCTGCCCGTCCCGAGGGGAAAGGACAGGCATCTTGCTGAGCCCTATGTGATTGAAGTTTCTTCCTTTATAATGACCTGCTCATTCTTCTTTTCCTTTGAGTGCATCAGAATGTGTCTAGAAACAGGAACATGCTCAGAGGGTTACGGTGTTTGGGTGAGCAGAGGCTGATGGAGAGAGGGACGTGAAGGTTGGCCTCGTCCAGACTGGGTGCCTGGAAGCTCAGCAGGCCGCATGTATCAAAATTATTTTAAAATACGTAATTTTTTTTAAAGTCTCTAAAACCCTAGGTTACATGTTTTCTGATTGTATATATGTACATGTGTGTTTGACTTTTTGTTCTTAGGTCTCTTAGGGTGGAATAACCCCTGGGTACTGACACACAAGGCCATCATGTCTCAGGTTAGTCCTAAGGTACTTTATTTGTTGGCTCATGCCTTTCGTGGCACCTGAAGGCTTTGGCTTGGCCCGGTGACCATCCTCACTGCTGAGCTGGCAATTGATCATGTCAGTTTAATAAGCAGAGGGGAAGAAGTGCCTGCATTCCCCCTGCATTGTTAATTTGCACTAATGTTATGGAGAAGCACCAAGGCTGAGGGATAAGATGAGGGATACCTCAGGTGAAATGAGGAGTGAGGATTTACCTTAATCACAGGCTGCATGGAAATAGGTGGAGCCAGTTAGGCTGACCGAGACCTCAAGTCGTGTACGGATAGGTTTTGCTCTTGTAAAATTATTTTTTGGTTGTCATCTGTCATTGTGAATGTCCTGGTGCAAGCCAAGGCAATGTAAACCAAGTTTAAATTGAGTTAAATTTTAACAACTTTTTGCTGACTTAATGGAATCAGTTTTTAAGTACAGTCTGTTAAATCAGAGCGAGGAAATCGGTGCCTGAGCTCACAAGAGGGGCTGGCTGCACTGTCAAGCAGAAAGTGCTTCAATGCTTCCTCTGGTCACTGAGGCAGCCCCTGGAGAGCTTTGTTCTGCCCTCCTCCTGCCTGGAAGAAATATTTCACAGCTCTTTATTGCGTTGGGCTTGGGCTGGTTCTCCATGACCCCTAGGCCAATCTTGATGTGTGTGTTTGTGCTTGAACAGTTAGTTTGTTCATGGTGATGGACTGATGTAAGAAGTGCAAGGGAGGAAGTCATTCTGGTCATTCTGTCTGACGAATAAATTTTTATCTTTTCAAGAAGCCTTTGGTCTCTATTTTTTTTTTCCTCTACCATTCTGGGAAGCCAGCTCCCCCCCTTCATTCCTGGAACAGCCAGAAGTGTCACGAATGCATAGCTGGGACAAGAGCTTAGTTGAAACCTGACAAATAAATAACAGTTCCTGTAGCACAAGTAAGTTCTGGGATTGCTCAAGCCTCGTGTCTTTTGATGTGGCTGAACACAGAAAACTTCCGCCTTTATTGTTCTCCTTGCCTCAGTGTTGTGACCCCATGCCCCGTCTCACTTTAATACATCCTCGGCTCGTTAAGCCGCTGACTCTCCTTATCTGGCCTTGTTATCTTGGGGCAGCTTTGTTCTTTCTACATCTCCCTGCTGCACACAGCAGATAAGTTTGCCTTGGGCCAGCATGGGTTTAGACCTTTTCTGGGCATCCACCTCCCCACTCCCCTCTCCTGCACTGCCAGGGGTGAGGATGTGTCCGTCTCGCTGAGCTGCTCCCTGGCAGCTGCTGAGCTGCTAGAAAATGGATGCACCTGGACTGGTGGAGGTATCTGCTGGCTTACACAGAGAAGAGCTCCTGGTGATCAATTTGAGACCAAACACCAACCCATGAGGGCACTGGAAGACTTGGGGTAACCTCCAGAGAAGAAAGAGTCCCTGTCCTGCCTGCTCCAGATGGGTCGGAGGGTGGTCCATTTTTCATGCCATTGGAATTTGTTTAGGAAAGTTGTACCACAGCAGAAGATTGTGTATATATTTAACTGGCATTCGTAATGTAAATGAGGGCACTTAGGCTGTTGGAGAGTATCCGTGATGGGAGTTTAATTTTTGATTCTGAAAAGGGATGATGTCCTACTTCAGTGGGTAGTCATTAATACTGTGCTGAAGTGGGTGCTGGAGTGCAGCAAATGCCGGTGCAACTGTTTAAATGTCAGCTAACCCTGGAGAAGATGCAAATGAAGTCTGTTCCTTAATAACTTCGAGAACAGCGTCGCCATCCACTCTTCAGCAGAGAGAGCTGCTGAATTTGGCTTTCCCAGCCGGGGCCTCCCTGGGGCTTGGTGCTACTGGTAGGCAGAGCCCTGCTGTGTCCCCTGGGCACAGGTTCTGACTCAACGAGGGAGCATCTCAGGTGGGTAGTACCTAGGCTGAGGCAAGGTTCAGGTTCAGGAGCTGCAGTCAGGGCACTTGGACCAGTGCTGTTGGCTCACCAGGGGCTGAAGGCTGATGTTGCAGCAGGGGATGTTGGAGCGAGGCACCAGGCTGGTGGCCTGGGCAGCTGGGGACAGCTGAAGGAGGCATTCAAGGAGAACGTGTGGTACTTCCTCCCTGGACATGAGAAATGTTGGAGCATGAGTTTCTTCCCTCTTTTATCCAAAGGGAATACATGATCAAAGGGGGTGGCTGTGGCTGTATCGCAGCCGCCAGCTGCTTCCATGTGCCAGAGCTCTGCTTCAAGAAAAAAGGAGACGGGTGGTGCGGAGCAGAGCAGCCTTGCAGCAGAGGACAGAGGTAGGACACCCACAGCTCTAGTGCCGTACTGACAAAACAGCTCTCCTTCCATATCCTACGGGCCCAGGGCACCACCAAAGACCTCACAGGAGCTTTTTGTGTCCTTGGCTGGGATGTGGCATACTGTCCTTCCCCATCCTGGTGGGAAAACACATGTATTGATGCGCTGTGATGGTGAAAAACAAACAAAACAAAAACAAACAAACAAACAAAAACACTTTTTTTCTTCTCTTTGCAGCCGTTTCCTTTCAATGACATTTGGCTGCTGGTTTCCCTCTTCAGTGTCCCCTAAATCCTTCAGCTGCTGATTTTTCATTACATATTTCTAATGGCTCAGTGCATACGAGCCAGTGCTGGTGTCCTCCCAGCCCCTGGTACCTCGGAGCCTTCCCTGCTGCCAAAGAGAAGGTGAGGCAGTGGTGGTCGGACACCCCTGCGTCAGCTGAAGTGCTGGTGGCTCAAGTGGTAGAAACTAACGGGTAGAGTGCCTGTCCTGGGCCAGGAATGGTGACATTGGCCCTTTATCCTGGTCCCCTGCTAGCAGCAAGGCTCCGGCTTCTCATCTCTCGCCCTGCTGTCCCTTTCATCTGCTCCCTGTAACCTTCCTCCTGCACGCTCCTCATCCCGTTTCCCATAGAGGAGACAAACACAAGAGAAGCAAAGCTGCAGTCGAGGTGCCCTGCGCTGCCCCACGCTGCCCTTTTTGCACCCTAACGAAGCAGCTGGGTGCAGATAATTAGCTCAAGGGCTATAAATAACCCTTATCAACACCCTTCGGTCCTTCCCCCTTCTTTTTGCGTGCTGCTTGCAGCCTTTGCTGGCTGCAAGAAATGCTGATGCTCCACGAAAACTGCTAGGGAGTTTTCTCCTGGGGCTGCAGGGTTTTTTTGTCGCTCCTTGCGGTGGTGCTGCACCCGCTGCGGGGGTCGTGCAGGAAAAGGATGGGGTGCGGAGCTGCTTGGGGGCAGCAGGGCCGTTTGCAGCATTTCTGTGGGAATTCCTCCTCGAGGAGGGGGAAAGGAGCCTGGTCCTGAGACCTGGGGGATCAGGGCTGGACGTTGGGCTCTTCGGTCCCTGGGGAGGAACGGGAGCACTGAGGGTCTGGCGCAGCGAGGAGGAGGAGGAGGGGTTCAGTCCCAGCTCCTGCAGCCGGGAGGTTGAACTCTGAGGCTCTGCACGGGTTGGTGCTGATGCAGATGCAGCCGGGGTGAGCCCAGGAGGGGTCTGGAGGATGATGGGGTTTGAGTCCTGCAGCCCCACAAACGCTGCCAAGGCTGTGGCTGCCCCCCAGGAGTACTGGGGGACCCAAAATGCTGCACTGGAATCACCGAAAGCTCCATCACTGCCAGCCCAACACTCCCCAGCCCTTGCACCCAGGGTGAGCCCTATGTGCTGCCATCATACCCCCACGGCACCAGCCTTGGTGGGACTCCAAGAAAGGGCTGGATCTGTCCCTGCTCCCCCTGGAGCAGCACAGGGCTCCCCAGGGCAGGGCTGCATTGCAGGGGGAGGCTGCGCCAGCTCCCGCTGCTGCCTCCCCTCGCTGCAAGGGGGGATCCCCCAGCTCCAGGGGCTGCCCGTGCTCCAACGTGGTTTCCTTCCAGAGGGCAAAGCTGCAAAAACGGCCTCCAGCAGGGACAGACCTCCCAGCTGGACAGACGGATGCCGGCCGGGGCTGGTGCTGGCTCCGGGTGTGTGGCCAAGCCAGCAGTGTTTGCTCCTGGGCTGCTGGCTGCTTGCCGGGGCGGGGGCTATTTCCATGTCTCTGGGGGAAGCTATTTTTGAAAATAATAATTAAAAACAAAAACAAAAACAAATATTTCCAGCTTTTCTAAAAATAACCACTGCCCTTTCCCACCCCCCCACCCCCCCGCCGCCTTCCCAGCTCGGGCTGCCTTAGAGACAGCAATCCGCCTCGAGCCACCCGGTTATTAATACCAGTACACAGCCCGTTATCTGCGGTGGCTTGTAGGAGCGGGAACATGTGGGGGCGGCAGCACCAGGCTGCTGGGAACCCTCATCCTGCATCCTCGTGTGCCCCTGTCCCCGCGTCCCTGCCCCAGCAGGGGGACCGGGTGCAGCCGCGGTGGCAGATGAGGGTCGGAGCTGGGGTATTGCTGGTGGAAAAAGTCACATTGTTTTAAGGGGAGAACAGGGTTTTTGCAGGCTTTCTGTGCGGGGAGAAGTCTGTCAGGCACCGGGCACTGTCTGCGTATTTCTCAGCAAAGAGTAAAAAGAGAAATATCTTTTATTACAGATAAAAGCCTCTTATGTTTCTAGAGAGCAGAACGCGGCCCCGCTCGGGACAGGCACGCAGGCGGCTGCACCGCGCTCGGTGCTGCTGTGGAGACTTCGTCGTCCTCCTCCTCCTCTTCCTCGTCCTCCTCCTCCTCCTCCTGCCCCTCGGGGGTCAGTAGCAGTGCGCGATGGTCTCCATGTTGAGGAAGCGGACGTGCATCTTGGTCTCGATGTCGATTCCCTGCCACATCTGCAAGGGGCCGGGGGTGAGCGGGGCTGGGCTCGGGCTCCTGGCGGGGAGCTGAGCGATGCCACCAACCTTCAGGAAGTCTTCGAAGGTGATCCCCTCGTACACCTGGTCCGGGCCCTGTGTGCAGTGAGGGACAACACGTTACGGGTGTGCCCACGGCACCAGATCCCCTGCGGGTTGGTCCCTTGGGGCCGCGGGACATGTGCCCATGGGGGCACAGCCCCAGCCCCACAACCAGCTCCCAGCCAGTGCAGCATCTCTGGGGCTGCAGGGAGCCGCCTGTTTTCTAAGCAAAAGCAGTGAGCATGGTGCTCTTTGGGGTGCCTCACCCTAAGGTGCTCTCATATGGGGAAAAAAACAACCAAAACCCCCCAAAAGCTGCTGGCTGCAATAAAACCGCCTCAAGCCAAAGCCCTTTGGAGAGAGAGGGCGATGCCTGGGGCAGGAGGGCCCCTTCCAGCCCTGTTTTTTTGACATGCTCACGGTAGAGCAAGGATCCTTCTCCCACCATTTGTCCCACACAGATGCTGGCTGCCTCCATCATGGCCCCGTCGGCGATGGAGCGCGCCGACTCCTTCTCCAGGTGGGGGTTCCCGGACAGCAGCTCCTCCACCACCTGCGGGGCAGCAGGTGAGGAGGGGGCCGGCACCGCTGGGGTCCCAGCCGTGTCCCCCCGCCTTCCACATTACATTTCGGTACTCCTGCAGCGTGATCTTCCCGTCGTGGTCCGAGTCGTACATGTGGAAGAGGACTGGCAGGGACAGGAGGGGGGTGGCAGGGTCAAGCCCCCGCCATCCCACCGCCCCGCGGCTGCCCCACGCTCGCGGCCGAGCCTCACATTTGAGTTTCTCCTTCCGGAAGCGATCCAGCTGCTCCTCGTCCATGTTCATCTCGATGGGTCTGAAGTAGGACATGATGGTCAGGAAGTCCTCGAAGTTTATCTCATCCGCCAGCCCCGACGACTCCTGCCGCAGGTTCCTGCCGAGAGCAGAGCCGCTGGGGACGGGCGAAGCCACAAGCCCCTCGCCCCATCCCTCCCCAAAGCTTTCGGGTCCCGGAGGCCCTGGTGCTGCTCAGTCACCATATTGTGTTGCTCAGAGCTGGCACCAGCTTTCCCCCAAGACTCAGCTCCAATTTCCATAATTTCCAGCCTGGCTCCATCTCAGCCCTTGGGGATGGGGGCTGCGCAGCCTGCCCTCAGCATCCCCCATGCAGGAGCCGGCCCCAGCCCTCCCCGCGGGGCCGGGGGTGCTCTTACCGCTTGTCAAAAAAGGCATGGACGATTTTGGCCCTGATGGGGTTGAACTCCAGGTCAGGGATGCTGTCAAAGTTCTCCTTGCTGCAAAGAACAACACAGAGATAGCGAGGAGGGGGGGAGCACTGCAGCAGCCCCTGACGGGCTGGGGCAGAAGTCCCGGCCCCGTCCTTCCAAAGTAATCACAAGAAAAAGGATTTTGCATGAATTTGCCCCAATTCAGAATGAAAGCAATTTGAAACTGGGGGGGGGGGGGGGGACGGGACGGGACGGGACACACACAGCTGCCAAACCCACTGGGGCTGCTATTGAGCAACTTCACCCTTCCCTCCCCAAAATGATTTTAGGGCTGGAATAAACGGGATGTTTGGCAGGTGTGATGCTGCTCCCAGACCACTGCTTCACTGCCTCTTTCTTCTTGCTTGCAATGCTGCAGCCTTCCTGGGATGGCTGGGAAGGAAGGCATGGCCGGGCATCCCCCCCACAGCAGCCTAAAAGTGGGGTGGGGGGGGGGGGGGTCTCCCTACAGCGGGGAGGGGGCCGCCGTACCGGATCGTCAGCTGGTCCCGGCTCAGCTGCCTGAATCGCCGGTGCAGGTGCTCAATCTGCTCCGAGGTGACTGCCGATGGAAAAAACAGAGGTGAACGGGGCTGAGCTCCCCACGGGACACCTGGGGACACCTGGGGACACCAGCACTTGTGTCCTTCTGGGAGTCATGGCCCTGCTGCCACCACAAGACCGCTGGGCACCAAAACCTGCTGCAAAGCCTGGGGACAACACCAAAGCCCCCCCAGCCCCAGCAACAGCCAAAGAGCCTCCTGCTCCTGTTTGCAGACCCAGCAAACCGTCCCCAAGCATTTGCAGCCTGGGGTCGGTGCTGTTTGTTTGCCGTATGCTGGGAGGCTGATGGGACACAGAAAACAACACAAAAAGAAGAACCCCCCCCCCAAACCGACAGCAGCCACCTGCATCGCATCGGGGAGGAGGAAAGGCTGGGCAGGGGGAGCTGCGCTGGCACCCACAAAGGAAAGGCAAGCGGCAAAGCACCGCATCCCTGGGGCTGTCCCGCAGCCACCCGCCTCCCTCCACAGCGGGGTTATTTTATTTTGTTTCCCAGCTGCTCCCTGCGGGCTGGAACCCAGCCCCGCAGCCCCCCGAGGCGGCACCAGCCTGGCGCTCTGCTGCAAATATTGACAGTGACAATTCCCAGGAGCCACGGACGCGGCACTCGGGGCTGTTTGCAGAGCAAGCACCGCCGTCGGCCTCCCCTGGCTGCGTGGAGAAAGAGAAAAGCATCCTGAAATACAGAGAAAAGCACCCTGAAATACAGCTGGGGGTTGCGAGCAGTTAACTCTGGCAGCTGGAAGACAACCGGTCAATACCAAGCCCACGCTCGCTGGCTCTCTCTCGCCTTTATTATGTTTAAATACCCTCCCTCGCTCCTTTTTTTCTTCTTTTTTCTTTTTTTTTTTTCCCCGTTGTTTCACAGCCTTGAAATAGAAGCCGTATTGATCCTGCCGAGCGTTTACAGAGCCCTATTAATGCTCTGGAAACCCACCTGCGCCTCGCGGCGGCTCCCTGCCTGCCCGCGCTGGCAGCTCTCCCTTTCCCCTCCATGGGACGGGGCTGGGGGAGCTCTGAACCCCCTCCAGCCCCTGACCCCATCCCTGGCTCCGCGTTGATGCATGGGCAGCCCCATTCACCCATATGAGGGTGCTTTTTTCCCCTAAATCCTTCTCCCCCCTCCAGTCCCCAGTCCCAACCCTGGCTCCGCAGTGAGACACATGGGCAGCCCCATTCGCCCATGTGAGGTGTTTTTTTTTCTTTTTTCTTTTTTTCCTAAATCCCTCTCGTGCCTTGCTGCTGTCCACGCACATGGGAACTTTCTCTGGATTCCACATCCCAATTTTGGCCGTGGCGCCGCGACCTTTCCCATCGCCCCGTGCCAGCATCGCCGGCGCCGTGGGAGCAGCCGGGCCAAGCAGCCGCCAGCCTCGGGGCTGTGGGTGACAGCCCAAAGCTTTCATGTCCCAGAAAACGTCACCGGGACAAACACTGGGACCACCAGACGGATGTTCGTGAGTCCGTCCCCGCGTCTCCCCTTGCTCCAAGGCAAAGGGAGGGATTTTTCTCCCTCTTTCCCCAAACCCAGGCTCCTGCGAAGGGCGAAAGCGCTGCACCTGCCCAAAGGGCAGGAGGACGGCCTCAAGGGCAGCAGCGAATGCCGGCATCGCTGCGAAGCGTCCTCAGCGCTGTGACACAGCGGGCCTGTGTCCAAGCAGGGGGGGGAAATATGTATTAGTATTAAAGGGAAGGTTTGCTGCCTCCCAGCCTGTGGCTGTTTGTGCTTCTTGAGCTAAAAGGGGTGCTCCAGGGAGGCTCTGCCCTGCTCCTGCCGCCTCTCGCCATGGCCAAGAGTGGGCACGGTCCTGGAAGGGGCTCCCAGCACCACGGGGGCACCTGCAGGCTCTGGGCCTTGAGGCACAGCCCTGTCCCTGAGGCCCCCGGCAGCCGGACCAGTCCGTGCAGTCCCCCCATCCTCTGCCCTCTGGTTTTAACAGGACTTCTTTGGGTGCTGCTTTCTGTCAGCCCCGCTCTAGGACTGCCCCGTGGGAGCTCGGGTGTGATGTGGGTGCCGCCCTTGGGCAGCCTGGCAGCACCCCTAGGGCAGGGTGTTCCCCCAAACCCACCCCACGGACCCCAACCCTCCTCCTGCAGGCAGGGCTGGGCTGGCCCTGGGGTCCCTGGTGGGTGCTGCGGTGCCCGGCCCTGGGCAAGGGAGGAGGAAGAGGAGGAGGGGGAGGAAGGAGCAGGAAGGGCGATGTGCCGCACCCCAGCACACCAGCACAGCAGAGCCCCCTTGCCCCCAGCCCAGCCTGCTCTCAGCATCCTGGGGCGATGACATTCCTGGGGGGGGGACACAACCGTCCCACCCTGGGCACCCACCCTGCTTGGGGCCCTCTGCACCCCCAGTGTCCCCCCCCCCAGTGCCATGATGTCCCCTCTCCAGGTGCCATGCCCCCACCCCCCGAGGTGTCATACAGCCCCCTCCAGTGCCACATTCCCCCCCAGGTGCCATGCAGCCCCCCTCCTCCCGGCCAGGTGCCATGTCCCCACCCCCCGAGGTGCCATACAGCCCCCCCACGTTACGTACCCCCTCCGGTGCCATGCCCCCCCAAGTGCCGTATTCCCCTCCATGCCCCATGTCCCCCCCAGGAGCCATGTCCCCTCCATGACATGATGCCACCCCTCCATGTCCCATGTCCCCCTCCATGACCATGTCCCCCCCAGGTGCCATACACCCCCCCATGTCCCATGCTCCCCCCCATGTCCCATGCTCCCCCCAGGTGCCGTGTCCCCCCCGGTGCCCCGCTCCAGCAGCGGTACTCACAGCCGGTCCTGTCGGCCAGCGCCCGCATCTCTGCGGGCACCGAGTGCGCGGAGCCCATCCCGGGCCGAGCCGGGCCGAGCCGGGCCGGGAGGCGGCGCGCCGGGGGCCGCAGCACCGGGCTCCGCCGCCGCTAAGGGCGGGCGCACGGGGAGGGAGGCGGCGGCTGCCGCGGGGCTCCCCCGGGTCCCTGAGCTCCCCGCCGCCTCGCCCTCGTTAGGTTTCAGAGTTAACAGCCCCCTGCCGGGGGGAGGCGAGGCCAGGGGTGGTCGAGGGCGGGGGGGTAAAAGGGGGTCCCCCGGCCGTGCTGGGGGACTGCGCCCTGTGGGGGCTGCGCAGCCGGGGGGAGAAAAATGTGGGAGGGGGAGACAAGAGTGGTAGGGAACCCCCACCCTGAAATAAAGGGCTGAAATCCTTCCCCAGGGCTGAAGGCGGAGGCCATGAGCCCAGCCAGGGGGGCTCCTGGCACCCTCAGCCTCTGCCAGGCCCCACCACGACAGCCTCCCAGGGGGGCAGGGGGAGAATCCCGCTCTTGAGAAGCGAGGCAGGGTTTTTAGGAGAGGGGCGGCGCAGCAAAGCAGCACACTCCAGCAGCAGGTACCAAGTGGGGATGGTTTATTTTATTTGAAGCCACGCACAAAGAGGAAAGGAACCACATTGCTTCCAGGCTCCGGCAGTCCCTGTCCTGCCCCACGCTGCCAGAGGGACCTGCGTCTCTCCGGCCTCCCTCCGGAGCAGCAGCATGAGGACAGACCAACCCCTCCGAGGAGACTGCAGCCCCCAGCCCTTGCTCGCTGCCCAAGGGGCCCTGCCCCATGACACAGGGGAGCCACAAGACCCCTGCCCTGCTCTAACCCAGCCCACGGCCACTGCCCCTCTCTCCATGCTGTTGTTTTCCACCTCCTCCTGGAAGCAAAACATCCATTTTCCAAGTGAGCTCTGCACAGACACAACAGAGGACAGGTGGCGATGCATGACACACAGCTCTAGCACACGGACATCACTCACGGGGACCCAGACCCTACTCATGGACATATGGAACTTTTGGGATCCTCTCCTGCCTTCCTGGGGAAGCGGCTGCTGCAAGGGCAGGAGGGAAGAGGGGGCTGGGGGAGCCACTGGCTGCACGGGTGAACACACACGGTGCAACCCCAGCTGCTGCAGATGCCTCCCAAAACTGCAAATACTCACGGGGCAATTCCCCCTCCCTAAGACTAGCTACGGACTGAACCCACAGCACGCAACACCGCCATCCCCCAGGCTGCAGGAAGAACACAGGGGGTGGTGGCACGCCTCATCCCCGGGAACAAAAGGGGAGCCAATCTGACCCCGTGCGGTGCAGGCCTCCAGGTCTCCACCAGCTGTGGCACACACACACCACTTGTGGCACTTCTGTCCCCAGCCGCACAGGAGCGCTCCCCTGTTACACCCCCTGAAACAACCTGCTGGAAGCCTGTGGCTGGGGGATGTGTGCAGCAGCTGCAGCCAGGAGCGCTTCCCAACGCACATCTGGGCTCACTCTGGAGTAGGAACAGACTGGCCCCAGAGAGGTGGGTAAAATGGGCCCTGCCAGCTGCTCTGGGACCCCGCCTCAAAGTACACAGCACATTTTCACGTGGATTACATGCACGACCAGCACCAGTTTTCAGAGCTTTGGGCAGCTCCTTGGTGACTGCAGCTTTTTTATGGCACGGTTCAAGTTGGCATTCAGACAGCACACCGAGAGTCCCAGGAGCTCGGTGCGTGGTAACTGCATGTGCTTGCGAGGGGCAAGGTGCCACCGGACTGCCCACCACGCAGAGGGACACCCAGAGCCCCAGGAAACGCACGGACACGGATGCTGTCCCAGGGCACCATCAGAGCTGAGGTTGGGAATGGGAAGGCCCCAGCCCTGCTCCTGTTCTCAGCCACCAGCATCAACCTCATGACCCAACAGTCCCATTCCCTACCTTGCTTCCCTGTCAGGATGCTTTAGGATCTGCTTTCAACCCTCAGAAAGAGTTGAGGGTCAAAGTCTATCTACTCCAACCTTCAAAACCAAGAGGGATGGATTTTAAGGTTTTGCCTGATGATTTCCTGCCCTGCTTTCACTTGGATCCATTTGGCTTCTGAGGAAATTTGTCCCCCCACTCCAAATTTATTTCAGTACACAGATGCAGTGAAAGATGCAGTGGTACCTGGAGTGCAGCACCCTCAGCATTCACCATGCAGGGCTGCTCTTCATAAAGCACCAAGGTTCCTGCAGACCACCACCACCACTGCTCCACTGGGAAAAGTGCTGGGCCATCAGTGCTTACTTCTCATATTTAACTGGTGCTCTGGATTTCAGTAGGGTGGCATGCAGGTCAAGCATTCTCTCAGGAGGAGGGGTGTGGGATTGCATGTGGTGATACTTGAAGTGCTATAGTAGACTAAGAGCCTCCACCTAGCAGGGCATGGTACCTAACTCCCTGACTGAACTACGGTGTTGTAACTGCTAAGGGACAGGGCACACTGCTGCAGCCAGCCTGCAGGCTTTGCTTCACAAACCAAAGCTCTGCAGGCTCTGTATATGCACACACACTTGATCACTCCACAGCCCATAATACCTGAATGCAGAGGAAAACCTCTGCAGTGACTCTGTTTGGGCCTTTAAGCCGTGTGGAAATCCACGTGCACTGAGCTGCTAAGCCTCTTCCCTTCCGGGCACTGCAGTGCATGTCCCCGCTCCACCCCCTGCCAAAATCCGGTCTCCTTTGGCAAAAAGGAAAAAGGCCTCAAGCTGCAGGAATTAACATCTCTCTTCCACGCACTGCTGGGCTGGCTCCAGGGCTGGCTCATTTCCAGTCCCACTGTATTGCATAAATACCTACGGACCGGAGGCAGCGGTGACCAGCAGCTCCCCACGGGTCGTGCAGTCGTTGCGGTAGCGACCTCCGAGCTCCCCCGAAGCAGTGCCGAGCGGCTCAGGGTCGTCCTGGGAGCACTCGGGGCTGTGCCGCAGGTCACAAGAACACACAAAGTGAACAGAGCAAAGGACAAGGTAAGAACACGGGGTGGGTGGGTTTGGCAGGTGCAGGGAAGGGCTAGCAGCTCGTCTTCTGCTTTAGGAGAGTCTGTGTCAGCTGTGAGGTGGCTGGCTGGACCTCTGTGTTACCACGGTGCTTGGTGCTTGGCACCCCTGGAAGCCTTGCTGCCTCTGGTTTTGCTGCAGGGGCTCTTTCCCAGCCCGTAAGGATGCTCAGAATCGGAACAGTAGCTCTGTGAACAATCAGACTACAGAGGTGAAGCACAATCTGACCAAAGATTCAGACCGGAGGAGACACAGTCCAACGTAAGAGGCTTTAAAAACTATCACCTGCATGAGATATACATAAAAAACCAACAACGAAAACAACCAAACAAAAACCCCACAACATCGCAAGGACAAGCAGCTTCTCTGGAAGTTGGAGTTTCTTCCAGTATTCCACACCAGGGGTCTCACTGCGTCTACCTCCTAGGCAAGACGACCACAGAACGAGCAGTAGGGGCAAATCTTTCCGTGGGACAACGCGCTTCCTAGCACGACTGTCCCTGCAAGATCCTTATACCTGGCCTCAGCTACCGACGTGTCCCTGTGGGCCAGAATGGGCAGGCAGGCAACGGAAAGATGCTATAGCACCGGTTATGAAGTTTAATGCAGTTTTCAATGCATTAAAGCCAAAGGATTGTCACCAAACTTGCCTTCCAGGCAAGTTTTGCAGAAGAGGGCAAAGCTACACTCCGGCTGCTTCTGTCCTCACAACGCCTTCTGCACTCACTCCTTGCCTGAACTGTAGATCTTCTGAGCTGTGGCGCGCGTCAGCTCCAAATCCTCTGGGTACCGAATTTCTAGCTCAGTATTTGCTAGGTAGTGAACGCCGGTAAACTCTGAAAAATAGCGGCCAATGTCAGGGTGAGGAATCTCCCGAGGCTCAGAGTTGTATTCCAGGTTCTCTGTTAGGAGAGGAAACAAGCAGTTATTCCCCCACGAAATGGCCTGCGAGAAGGCCATAAATCCTGCGCCTCTCTCGAGCCCTGCTTATGTCTCTGAGCTCTACAAACGCCGTCTCCTGATGCTTTCAACAACAACAACAAAAACCTAACCCAGGAAAACAGGCAGAGAATATCCCAGTACGATCGCTTCCAGAACCTATTCTAGCTGATGCTGACCCCATTTACCAGTGCCACCAAAAGATTTTCTGCCTGAGACCCCCTGGCCTGACGTTAGGCTGGAGCAGCAGGATGCTGACCTGCCCTCACGCTGCGGATCGCAGGTCTTGTTTGTAAACGTGAGGAGAAGCTGCAGCACTGAGCTCCGCTCCCTCAGGCCCCGGGGGAGATCAGTTTCCAGCAGATCCAAACGCTCCAAGGTGAGGGCGACTGCACGAGGATGCCCTCTGCAGGTCTACCAGGGCCACCCAGTTTCCTCTACGATGCCCTAGAGACCTCCCAAGCATACACAGGGAGACACTGTGAGCCTCTTCTTGCACCCTAGAGGCAAAAGAAGGGCTCTTCCTGGAACCTAGAGGCCTCTGGAGGCCTCGCAGGGCTCTCTAGGGCACTCTCACACACACTGGAGGCCTCCTGTGGTCCTCCCCTGCACTCTAGATCCTCCACAGGTTTACCAGGGCCTCCTAGTGCCCTCTAGCTCCCCTGGAAAGCACCCCAGTGATGCCCAGTTTCCTCTAGGATGCCCTAGAGGACTTGCAGGGCAAAACCCTAAATATAATAATATACCTAACCCTATTTAGGACCCTAAAAAACACGTACAGTGCCACTTTCTCCCATCAAAAGGTGCTCCCAACAGAAGCCTTTGGGTACACCTCAACTCCTCTGGGGAGCTTTTACACAACCCCAGACACCACAGGATTCTGCGCCTTCTCTCCTTTCAAACAACCCTAAATAAAACACTAAACCTAAACCTAGTTAGGACCCTAAAAACCACGTATGGCACCAGTTTCTGCCATCAAAAAGCCTCGAGTGCCTTGCAGCTCTAAGGCACCCACCTGCGTTTCAGCCACGTCAAGTTACCAGCCTGCTTTCCAAGCATGTCTCACACAGCAAAATTCACTTTCCTAAATCCCAGGCTCCCGAAGTAATTAGTCCCCTGAAGGAGCACGTTAATTCTTTCCCTGAGCACCCCATTTCCTCCGTTGTACTAAACGCTAACCGGATGAAGCACAACAGGTAAACAAAGCACCAGTGTTAAAATGCAACGGTGACCCCAGCCGAGGGCCTGTTTGCTCCCTGATTATTTGCTTAAATCAGGGTGACGGGGAGGCAGCCCAGCAATAAATCACCTGTGCAGGTGCCCTGCAGCAGTCCCCAGATGATGTCATTTTTTCCAGCACAGCGCCAGATACACAGGCAGGGAAGAAAAAAACAACTGCCTATGTCCCAAAGTACCTTATCTACAAGGCAAGGGGGCCCACACGTTGGGATGCTGAGAACACTGCTCAGGAGTAATCCATCTGCCTCCGAAACACATTCAGTTCACTTCAGAGAGCACATACGAGTCGTGTTCATCCACGCAGGCTCTGCGAAGCAAGCTGGACTTTGGTAAGAGCTACCATATGTCACTGCGTGCAGCCAAGAGCACGAGAGCTTTCTGCACCTCAGCGGGCTGCTGTGGGCTGCGAGGCCCCTTCTCGTCCCGTACAGCCAGGGAGAACGATTTGCACTGCCCTGCAGAAACGTGGCCGAGCAGCGAGCCGTGTACAAACGGCCAAACACGGTGACGGAACAGAAGCTGGCGGGGGAGGAGAACGGGAGAAGTGGATTCGGCACGAGGTGGGGAGCCTGAGAAACGTGCTGACGAGCAGTTTTGGAACAGCAGGTACCTGGCCCGTGCTGCCAGCACGCAAACAAAGGGAGGACAAGAGCAGACAGGTAGACACCAAGCCTGCTGTACAAGGCAGGTGTTTTGGAATTAGCGACAGCTCAACCTGCAGATTTACAGGAAGGACTCAAACTGAGCACACCTATAATAAGCTTGGTGTTATTTCTGGTTAAATCTACAAGTAGAGATTTATCGAAGACTCAGTTAAAAAAAAAATGTCATTCCCTCCTTAATGTCAGGTTGATGGGTTATGAAATACTCCTTTCCCAAGTGATCTGAGGTTTTATTTTAGAGGGGATACTCAACAGGCAGGCAGCAGGACTTCAGCAAGCGAAGACAATCCCCCCGGTTTTCTCAAGCAGTATTAAATCTCTTGGATGCCACCAACGACAGTTTCAAACTGCAGCCTGGCTAAAACACAAAGTGCTCAGGAATCAGCCGTAATCAGAGCTGATTATACTTGTTTATAAACAATTAGAGAAAAAGAAATGAGATGACTCAACCCCAGAAGCACTGTGGAAAAATACCATGTTAGTTTTCACTGAGGTGCATATTTTAAAATTAATCCATGGCACAAAATATTTTTTTTTCAGACTATTTAAGAGGTTAAATACCGTTCAATATGAACCACAAAGTAGTGCTGCAACATCCTGTGTCCCTACTCCATCCTTTTTTTATTCTGTTCTACTGAATATAACGTGACTCTCAGGAAGGTGAGAAACACCAGCACTCAGAGTGTTTCAGGCTACAAAGGTAGGAGTGTCCCCTCATATAAAACCACCTCATAGGAATGGGACCAGAACACACTCAGGAGCACACCCTAGCAAGAGCTGAACTGCATTTTGTTCATGGTTTCCTGTTCAGCAGCTTCTGCATCTTCTCTTAACAAAGTATGATCGGGCTGTGCAGCTGCCCTGCCAGCTGGACGGGATGCCTCTGTGTCACAGGAAGAACAGGAGGCAAACAAACACCCTGCTTACAACGTACAGTTACAGACTTTTTTAACCCGAGTTCAACTCTTCTTCCCTAATCCTAACTTCATATTCTGACCATGAGAGAAGAATTTTGCTCACGGTACCGTGTATAAAGAACACACAACCAAGGTTTCTGCAATTCTTGCCATTTGTGAAGAGGCATTCATTTTAGTCCCATTCTTACCAGAGATGGCACCAAAAGCCACGCTATCTGTGTTGTCTGGGATCTTAGCACACAGTCTCTCAGTGAAAGGTGTTCAGAACCATGCCCTAACAAAGTTTGTGTGTTCTCTCACTAGACACTACTTCGAGGTCCTGCCCAAAGCATGACAATAATTTCACAAAGCAAGAGTTTCTGACAGAACTTGAAACTTCAGAAAAAGTTGAACTAGCTCTTTCAAAAGCAGTAATCATGGTTTATACCATAAAACCAATCGTGTCCAACACACACTTGTTTCTAGGGCAAGAGGAGATTACAACAAGGGGGTCCCTAATGTTCATTCCTAGCAGGACTGATTTCACAGAGAGCAAAGTATGTCCCTGAATTCAGATAATTCTCCTTCCCACCTCAGTTTTAACTTACACTTTATGCCTCCTACTTAAGAGCTGATCACGTAAGCATCGCCTTCTCCTACTGCACTTCTAAACAGGCAGCAAGGAGAGGAGACTCCTGCTCACCTTGAGCAGCGTATCTGCAAGAGCCATCTTCCACTAGCACATTGTAGAAAGGCTGGTGGGGGCCATGTGGAAGGCTGTGGACATTCATATTTCGGATCCATTCATGCCCCATCATGCAGGCGGGATCCCAGCCGTAAATGACGCAGTTGTAGCCGTATCTAATTAAAAAGAATACAAACCACAGATTATGAAAACTCCAGAGCCAGCTCTTTCGTCAAGGCTAATAGAGCACAAACAGAACAGAAGCCTCCTGTGAACAGGCACAAGGAGGAGAGGAGAAGAGAAGAAAATCATTACAAAAAACTTGTGTGCGTACGTGTTTGTTCTGAGGTGGGTGGGAAATGACTAGGAGCAACTGGGTAAACAGACAGGAACAAACAGCTGAGGACAAAGGAAAGCCAAATTTGAAGAAGAAATGAGAGTGGGGAAGAGACTGGGATGTCAGCAACCGGGAGAACAGGAAACAAGAAACAGGGAGGGGAATCAACCATTCCACTGTGCTGTGCAATTACTTCTGTTCCCATCACACAGACACGGTAATCCCAATGCTAACTCCCAGAAACAAAGCCAGCATTATTTTCAGAGTATTTAAGAGATTAATTGTGAGGTATCATAACTGACACTGCTGACGCTCTTGAAGTATGCTTCAGATGTCTTGTTGTTTGGAGGAATGGCTGAAGCCACACGGTGCCAGCATGTCATTCTAGCAGGGCTGTGCAGACAGGAACACAAAGCCTCTGCGCAAGGCGCAGGGTAAGATTCATAAGCTGTCTTAGGAATCTCATCTTTTTTGAAACCAGTTCTGCTCCGCAGTCCCTCATTAACCAATTACAAATGTTTCTTAGAGAGCTCTGGACTGTGGAAATTTTATCTGTGATGCATGATGACTCACAGAAGGCACCTCACAAACCTCTCTGCAAACAAACAGCAGCACAACGCTTGCTCTCTCAAAGGAGAGACAAAGCTTCTCCCATTTTTCTAAGAGGTATGCAGCATAGATGCATGTGCCTGACATTTTCTGTTCCAGGTATCTCCTTGGCAGACAAAACCCTGTCTCATTACTGCCAGAACAAACACTTCTGCACTCGTCATTACAGCACAGCCTCCTGCTAGCGCAGGGAAGGTTCTGAAGAGCTCACCTCTTGTGTTTCATAATCAGCCCAATGGAAAAGCAGACTTCTTTGTGTTTCTCATCCGAGCGGTGCTTCACCTCGGGTCCCACCTCCTCCTTCCGGCGCTCAATATGCTCTAGGGTATGCTGAACTAAGTACCCCACGGCCCCGTGCTGGGATGGATCCAAGGCCTGAATATGCTGCAAGATGTCCAGAACCTTCAGCAAGCAAAACAAGAAGACAGATTCAGAACAAGCCTCTACAGCAGTCAAACACAAACAGATACAGTGTTAGCTGGGTCTAAGTGCCCAGGCCTAGAGGTCTGCCACACAAGTTTTCTGCACAGAACTGAGAACCTTTGCTCTAAATACACTGTTTCAAGGAGTTGCCACTTGCTTATCCTGTAGAAATTGCAAACATTGCTCTCCTTTATTTGTAAGGCTCCCTACTTCCAAGGAAGGGCACTGTTGAACAAAGTAACTCCCTAAAACTAAGACATACAAGCTAATGGCATCACATGTTTCAGCTACAGGGCATCAAAGACACTGCTTCAAGGTTTCTGAGATGTTAGAAGAATTCTGAAGCTAGTCTGCTGAACCCCTGCTGTGAAGTGACTTCAGGTGACTTCTGCTGTACTCAAGAACAAACATTTTAGCTTTAGAAGTTCCTCAGCACAGAAGGAAATGCAAATAACCTGTACGATGCCATACCATGAAATGGTGAACAGGAGACAGAAAACCTGCTTGAATTAGTACAACTAAAGGGCACTGACTTCAAAGGTGTTCCCAAAGTAGCAGACTCTGTAGATCCAAAGTACCAGCCTACCAACACCCTCTGGCATGCCATCGGAGCATCAGGACAGAACAGCTGCCACCTGTTACAGGCAGGCAATGCAAGTTTTTATCTTTTTGCACGTTATTCTTAACAAAAACGTTGTCTAAACAGATTTGGAAATGGCAGACACATCCATCCCGACATCAAACATCTCAAGTGCTACCTCACTTCCAAAATCTGACACCCCTCAGCAGCTGGCAAGAGATCAAGGATTGTCTCCTTGATCACACACTGCAAGTTTTGGTGAACCTGAATTCAGAGCAGGGCAGCAGAGGAGACCTCAGGCTACTCAGCATGAGCATCAGACAAGTGCTGAAAAAAATAAAACTCAAAAAACAACCAGAAGAAATACAGCTCAGGCTTCTCAGCACTTTAAATTGCTGGCAGGCATTTTGCTGCCTTAAGAAGGGTGTGAAAACTGAAAAATCCTACAGAAAGGGGAAGGCCTAGCACAGTGACCACGGCTGCCAGAGATTCTTGGCAATTTCATTTACTGTTATTTGCAAACATTTAGGACAACATTCTGGACAGCTTTGCTTGAGTTTTAAGATTTTTTGCCACTTTCTGTAAGTTTGGCAGACCTCTATGAAATCTGGTATGTTGTGCTCTGTCAGGCGTACAGGATTCTCTGGCTAACTACAATCGTGTGCGATAGCCTGGAAGGACTGGATGCATGTGAGGATGCCATAGCAGAAGTCTGGAGCTGCACATTTTCATTGCGTCTGGCAAAGTGGCACAGAGACATGCAAGAGAGTCATGGGGGGCAATATCTGTCCTGAGGGGCAAATACAAGTACGCAAATACAAGAAAGCTGAGTACCAGAAAGGGGAAATCTTTCGGTGTTTCATTTAGCTCTCCTCTATTTGGGTATACTCATCATTTCAGCTCAGTGCCCATCCCCAACAATTTCTTACTTTGGGCTGCTTTTTCTGTGGCAACCCTAAAACTTGCTGCCCTAAGAAAGGAAAAGCAAACTTAGCACAATTTGTTCTTCCAAAGGAAGGCACCTTCTCCAGCAGTCACATGTTTCAGTTAATTTAGTGGGAAGAGCTTTGCCTTCTGCCCAGCTGTCCGGAAAATCCTTCTGCCTCCTCACCCAAACCTAACATTTGGATATGGCACAGGCAGTGCCCAGGGGAGTGAATTCCACTAACGCACAGGCAGTTTTGATAAAGTAAACTCTCTTTGCTGTAGTGACATGCTAAAGAACTACTTTTTGTTTGTTTGTTGAGTTACATGCTTTCTCCCTGTGCCTTCCCCAGTTTTGGTAAAGGACACGGATGACTTAGACAACTTGCAGGAGGTCTCTGTACTATCCTTCCCATGCTCACAGGATTCTTCAAGGCTGATGGTGACAACTCTGTCCTTGGGATTCTTTTTTAAGGTGCTTTTTCACAAGAGCCACTGATTGTGTACCTAAAGTTTCAGAGAAGAGCTTTGTTGTTTGCAAAAGATAATTTCCTACAAGTTTTCTGATAAGGTAATTGCTCCTTTACTATGACTCCAGCAAGACTTCTATCACCACCACCACAATCTAGGCATACCAAGTCCTTCCTTACCTCTTACACCTTACAGCTAGCTACAAATCCACGGTATTGGTTTTAAGACAAATTGTCAGACTGGGGCCGTAAATCATAAATTATGACTCAGACTTGAGGCTGCTCACGAGTTTCCCCTAGAGCAAGCAAGAGTCATCCTCTTTCCTTGCTTCACGTAGTAGAAATTGATTCTCTGAAATGTGATAACTCGTTCAATTGCGTTTATTACAGAAACAACTTGTGGCAGACTGTAATGCAAGTTGATGTAGTCCAAAAATCAATAGACTAGTGTTAATAATGCTTAGCCTATCAGAAAACATATGACCGAGTGGCGAGGTACCTTTTCTGGCCAGATTCCCAGGTGGAAGTATAACCTAGCCTGGAGCATTAGATGCTGCACATTGTCCGGATACATGGCCAGGTACAGATCCAACGAGTCTCTCAAGAGTTGGTAAGACTGATCAGTGCTTTCTCTGCCAGCAAAAAAGAAACTCAATTGTAAGGCTAGCTCTTCAATTCCTATCCCTAATACCCCGGTGTACAGGGATAGCCACCAAAAGCGATGCTACAGGTACAGGCATGCTCTCTCAGTGTAAGTGACAGTCAGCCCTAGAGTCACGCATCACATCCAACAGCCTGCAGGAAAGGAAAAATGCTACACAATTGAAAACCGGCCTCTACCCTCCCACTTCACCAGTAATCTTCTTGGTCAAACGACTGTACACAGAGAATTCACTCTCAGAGTCACTTCCTTTTGAAATTTGCTTTTGTTCCCCTTGCTTAATTAAACCTAAAGCGATCCTCTTACTCTGATTTCTGTCCGTTGCTACTTGGGAAAGTGATTAGCAGGGCATTTGAAAGCAAAAGCAGATTGTCAACAATCCAACAGCACCATCTACTCATTTAAGCATATGGCTTATGCCTACCTGGTCATAATAAAGGTCTCTGCTCTCAAGGGAATGGTTTCTGTCTGCTTTTCACATAGTAAAACAAAACAAAACAGATCTGTCCATTTTCTTGGGTGAAAATGATCTATTCTTGCTTCCATGTAATACTGCTGCAGGGGATCAAAAGCAACTAGACACTGCAATGTGACATCCAGAGTTTTCAAGACTGCCTGGTGTAACTGATGAGTTTTTAAAGCACTCACTCAAATACTGTGAAGAGGCAGTATCGGACAGGCAGACAGCACACTGCGGGCCCTTTTTTCCCCACAGCCCTTATAGGACATACAACTTCAGCTACAACTCACCGTTTGCCCAGGTTTAAGAGGTTTCCCACCATGCGCTGCAAGACCTCCTTCGAAGTCACCACTCCATAGAACTCCTCTGTCACATGGTGGCCTATAAGGTACTCACACTCCTTCACAGTCAGCTGCTTCCCCTTCCCAAAGGCGTCAATGTAAGTGTAGTCAAAAATATCTGTGCTTCTAAGAAGACATCAAGGAAACCAAGCAGTGATGTTGGGCCTTGTGGTAAAGCAGGATTACCTATTTCTGTTCTCCAAGCACTTTCAAGCTTGTTTCTAAAAACGTGCCATTCATAGCTCAGCTCCCTCCCTCATATAAAGAGATCACCTGCTACCTTCTCTCTCATTTTCACTCCATTGTGCCAGTTCTTTCCTTCACGTATTTTCAGGTTTGCTGTATTTGTTGCTAGATTACACGATGATGCTGCACTGTAAAGTACAACAGAGCCCACACATATGGCATCTGAAGCCTACCGCCAGAAGGGGTATATATAGACAAAAACATGGCTCTGAGCTGGACTGCTGATGTCATTCACAAAATATACATTTCTGTAAATTGATCACGATCTGGTCAAAGATGTGTCCTACGCTGACTCGGAAAATTGAATGAGTGCACAGTACAACCACAATGGCCTCTAGAAGCTGTTCTGTGTAGAAAGTTAAATGAAATCAGCACCTTTTTTCTTCTTTTTTTTTTGGTAATCTTATTAAATAGGATAAAAGCTACCTCATACTTACTATTATTTCACACTCAGGAAATCTGATATTTTTCATTAACAGAAGAACCGAGTTCTGGGAAAATTTCTTTAGAGGGCTAATCTTTTCCTTATAATTATGGATGGAAAATATTTTAATATTCTGGTGTAGGTCTGGAGCTGTAAATTCTTTGCGGCTTTTATAAAAATAAAAAATAAAAACAATAGAACTTCAAAACACAGCAGATCACTTACCCTTCTTTTCCTTGACACCATCGCAGCAGAAAATGACTAGGGAAGTTGACTGGCTCAAGTTTGACTCCCAGCTGCCTGGCAATTGTTAAATAAAGCACAGACAAACTGATGGGAATTCCTGTCCTGCGGATCAAAACCTGAGGGATAAAAAAGTGAGGGATATTAAGAAAAAAAATGAAAAAAAGAAAAAAATCCAAGGTTTTAATTCACAGATGAAAACACACCAACTTAACTGAATATGCACTAAAAAATGACAGGAAATTTACAGGAAATTCGGAGACAGATTTTTTTGGACTACATTTTGTCATAAGAAACACCACACATAGCATTTCAAGCCTTACGCCTCCTAGGTTTTGCCTAACATGCACATACCTGGTGAATGTATGAATTCAGGGAGTTATAATAATCCAGCTCATTTCCTTTGTATTTTAACTGCTCATACAGGACACAATTCATTGCATCAAGTACCTGCCGCTGAAGCTCCACTTCTGGAATCAGGACCTCTCCTGGAAACACACAAAGAGCAATAAAGACAGAGATGACAAGTATACTTAACCTTCAAGCACTGAACCTCATAGTAAAATTCCTTTATATTATATTCCATAAAGGACATCTTGATTCAAATAGTCAATAGACTGGCTGGAGCGCACAGGCCTAGCACTCTGCTCACCGTGTGGCCTGGCTCAGTGGACTGCCACACACCTTAGCTGTGCATCAGTGCTGCCTTGCTTCCTCCTGCAGCTGCAGGGCCTGACCCTGACAACCCCATGCCAGCACAGCACTGTAGCTGGACAGTCTCACTGGTCAGGCACGAGAAGTGTGTTTTCACTGCTCGAGGCCCAGTTTGACCACTCCAGATATACAGACACAGACAGACTAGTCATTCCCTCTTTGAAAAGCAGCAAAGATTAGACTAATACTTATAAAACACAAAAGTAAGATGCTGCCTGACCTTTGGAGATGTTAAAGCATATACCTTTTCTATTGCTGCTGACTTGCCAAGACTTGCTGAGGAAAGGACCTGTCCCACGGCTCTGCTACACATATCAGGGCTGCTTAAGACTTCAGGGACAAATGAAAAAAAAAATACCACCACCACAAACCAATCCTTTTTGCCTAGACAGCATCAGATGGACAACCTTGGGCTATTGAGCTTCTGCGGCTGAACAAACAGCTGCTGCCTGAATGATGGTTTAAGCAAATGTCAGAACATGCTTCAATGGGATGAAGGACAATAACGCTCTAAGCTGCAATAATTCAACAGCTGTTTCACCTTATCTGCCTCTATTGAGACCTGCAGAACTGGTCTGCAGTAAAGCATATGCTTCTGTACAGTACCTGCCTTGGAAGCCAAGCTGGGGTGCCTCGGATTTTTCGTCCGAAGGACTTTGCGCACTTTATCTGTGATATCATCCACCTGCGCCTGGACACTTTTTAAGCAGATGTCTGACAGCGGGTTACAATATTGGTCAATTAAAACAGCACCTGGAAAAAACAAACTACATAAGAAACAGGACTTCAGTTGTTTTTTTGTTTTGTTTTGTTTTTTTTGTTTTGCTTATTTTTGTCTACTCTAAGTTCTAAATCTATGGCACAGAGCAAGCAATTGCAGCGCAACACAATAGTTTTCTTCTCAAAACTCTCATTTGTATATTGGATTTATCACAAAATGCAGAGAACAAGCTGACAATGATAAATGCCAGTTAGACTCTGTATTCTCCACCCCACCTTCCTGAAATTGAAAGCAATAGATCTGTACATTGAGCAAGTATGCTGCTGGACAAGTCTTACTTAACCAGCCAACTCCTGTCGCACTGCATCTCCTGGCATCCTCCCAGCTCATGTTTCTTGTTCAGAGCCTCAAACAACATCAACTTCACTTCTGCATCAGTTCTGATTTCTTCCTGCCACATCCTCAATCACCATTATTCTTGCTCAATGCTCCCTCTTCTGCTACATTCATTCTTCCATGCCTGCTCTCCGTCTTCCTGTCAGAAGCCCACTATAACAGATTTTCATTTTTCTTCTGCCCAACCCTCTCCTGTCAAACTTCTGCAGAAAAAAAATAGCCCTTTATCAGAATATTCTCCTTGTCATCTTGTCAACCACGCTCTTTCCAAAGCCTCCATATTGCCCATCCTTTGGAATCAACTATATTCACCTGCAATCAATTCACCTGCACCAATTCACCCTGCCTGCAGCACGCTCCTTGCTTTGTCCAAGGAGAAAGAAAAGAGGTTTTTCCCTTTTCTGGGGAAAGGAGATGGTAGGGAGCTGACTTGAAATCAGATCACTTGGTCTGACAGGCCCTGTTCAGCCCCTAGGCCACAGTTAAAATGCTTCTCCAATGTCATCTGGTTAGGATGCTGAGCTACTGCTGATCTCTTCACTGCACTTTTCAAATCCAACTATTTTAACTTTTTTCCACTGCTTCTCTGTTTACCTGTCCATGCACAACTATTCAAGCATACAGCACAGAAAGAAGCCAGTGGAATGCTGATTTTTGATGTAATGCTATGCAATTACTGTAACTTTTTAAGAATTTCAGGTACAGCAAAAATCCAAACATAATTCTGAGTTGCTGTCCAGGGGCTAGTTGATATGTAAGCAAGGAAGTTTCTCTCCAAGTAAAGCAACAATGATGGAAAGCTGTCATTAACTGCTCTGCATCGGACTTCTGCCAAGGACTTACCCTCTAAAAATGACTGCTGATCAGTAGGGCGTTGAAGATACTCCTTCAGATTTTTTAATATATTCTGTTGCCGTAGGAAGTAGAGAATTTTCTTTGCATAGTATTTCCAGGTGAGGCCTTTCCTGCACAATTAAATACAAAAAATTATATTAGACAAGCACTTCAAGGGTGAACATTGCATTTAACTTTCCAGTGAAGCCATCTACATTTCAGACATGGCTTTTCTGAACAAGACCGATGACACCACAGAGTCAGCCAAAGAGATAAATATTAAGAGCATACTCATCATCAAAAGAAACACAACTTAAGACACTTGCAAAATATTGTCCCCATCATCTCCAGTTTTTATCCTGTCACTAAGAGAGTATTTTGAGAAGATACAGTATCACAGGAAACTGCACAGATCCTGCTTATAGTAGTTCAGGAATATCTGAATGAAATACTGAATTTTATTCATAAAACATTATTCTCTGACTCTGGGTCCCTCCAGAATATTAAAATATCCTCTCACCAATACACGAGAGACATGAATGTATGTCCAATAGTATTCAGAAAAACAAAACAAAACAAACAAAAAGAAAACCAGAAAAACCTCTTTGTTACTGAAAAAAGGCTGGAAGGGAAAAACAGCTGGCCTACAGATCACACAATCCAAAACCTTACAGTTTTCATAGTAAAATCCCTTCACTTTCTATATTAAGAAGTGAAGGCAGAGTGCCCAAAAAGCAGCATAGAGAGCTGGTTTGAAGAGGTCACTGGAAATACGACAGCCCAACATAGAGGCATTCAAATCACATGCATCTGAGCAAGCCCTGGCCTTCAGCAATGGGTTGGTTACCCATTGCTTCGGCACACACTTTTACACCAAATAGTTAGGAATGGCGCCCCCCATCAAAACCAAAAATCAAAGAATAAAAACAAACACAAGAGAGGATTCTGCCAATATCCTGACTCTGTCCTTGCGACATTTTTAAAACAAGTCCAGCTCCTCTCTTCATTAAAAAAATCTTTTTCCCGCTTGCCTTTTCTCTCCTCCAGATTGCAGGTCAAATCAGTCTTCTCCATCCTACTGAACAGGAGAACAATCAAACCTCATAACACTTCATCCTCTTCCAATAAAATGGGATGCTCAATAGGGACAACTGCTTTATTGGGATATCTTCCAGGGAAATGATTTAGCCTAATGCTCCTGAATGGCAAAGACTACAGCTTAATCAGGGTGTAATTAGCATCAATTCTGCTTTATTGGGAGGCACTTGGCCAGTGTGAAGGCTCAAAAGCTTTTTAGCCAGTTGTCAAATGAGATATGTTTAGTCCCAGTTCAAATAGAGAAGGTAATAAAATGGATGTGAAAAAGCAAAAATGAGATGATTGTCATTCCAGTTATGTTTTTCCAGGCTCTACTAACAGTCCCTTTAATCAAGGCTATTAGACCCCATTAAGACAAATGTATTGCTGCTTTGTATCACAGCAAAAACAGCATTGTTTATATGGTACCAACAGAAAAACCTTCAAGCAAGTTAGTGAACATCTGAGCATCTTGCTCAGTGTTAGCCATGGTAGTGAGAACACCGAGGCAGATGTGAACCAGAAGTTTTATTTACCCACTTGGCATTTCACCTGTCCAAAGAATTTACCAAGCTGCAAATTTTGCAGTGGTTCAAATAAATTCAATTGTTTATTTGGAGACAAAAAAAATGTACTTATCTACTACAGCTAAGAAAGGCAACAGAAGAGATTAAAAAAAATAAGTCTGTGGTGGAGGGATCAGGCACCCACCACAGTACCATTCTCCTTTAGCCAGTGAAAGGAGAAAATCCCTTCCAATACTTCTTACTCTTTCTTACCTTCCTTCCATGTTAAGGATACACATCAGCTCATCCTCAAAAAAGTGACTTGGGCATCCGAGAGTCTCAATGTCACTGAATCCATCACAGGGGACCTGCCAAATCAGACACCGAATTAGGCAGAGCACAAGAGATTGTTTCCTAAAGGACGTGATTTCATGGAAAGTTTCAAAACCCTACAGCAATCCGAGCTAACTACTGCAGCATTTGGGGCTCCTGCAGAGGTGTATGGAGCAGCCCAGGCACAGCAGATCATATGCACGCTGAGCCCAAGCTTTAAGGTGGAAACAACTGCCTGTGGTTGCCTAAACCTCTCCATACCCTCCCTAGTTCAGCAGATTGCTCCCGGAGGAAGGAATGAAGGAGCAGGAGCTTTTATTTCAGTCTCAAACCTCATCTGTTTAAGCAATATTGACAAGGGCCAAACTGGAGCTATCAGGCTGTTGATCTAAAAAAATATCTGAAACAATCGTTTGTGTCTATATTCATAACATTTTCTTGCAAAAAAAAAATGAATTCTTTTTAAACTTTGGTTGAACTGTAAAAAATCTTTTTTGCTTTCAATTTTTTCAATACAGGAGATTAACAAAGTTTAAGGAAAAAAAGTGATTCCTATTATACTGTATCTCAGTGGCACTCCACTAGATCTAGCAGAATTGGGTTGAAAATTCTCTTCCCTGCAATTCTAAGCAGAGAATCAAGCTGCAGTTTCTAGCCCCACAGGAGACAGTCCTAATTTTTAGGAATGTAGGTATTGCTGAGCAATGGTCTCTCAACAGTCCTTGCATACATGATTGAAACAGTTGGAAGCCAGGAGCCTCTGCAGTCGGTTAATGCCCTGACACACATTTCTCCACAGTAAAATGTCTAGCTGCTGCAACTACAGTGGAACAGGTCAAAAAGAGCCAAGACATATGCATCTCCTAATTTTCTACTGGCTTCACGGCCTTTCTCTCTGGGAATAAAAACCCAGTTGCCAACATTTGCATAAAATCAGACAGATGACTTTAGGACAGGTCTCCTACACCTGAGGGGATTTCTCCACTGGACCACAATGTATTTGCAAAGGAGCTAGAGAGGAGGGGCCATTTACTGGCTCTAGCATGAACTTTCTAATTCAGATTTAGTTATGGGCAGCTTTTAACTCTATTTCACAGAATTTCAGGTTGACCCAAAACTTACAGGTAGCCAAAACCCACAGCCACCAACTGAGCAAACAGGCAATGTTACTGATGTTCCACGCTCAAGTAAGTTTTTCTGAGAGACTAAATTTTCACTTTTTTACACAAGACACTTAAGTGTGGTGTCATGGTTAGGCAAAGAGCTTGAATAATATACTTTCCAATTCAGTGAACCTATTGCGCCTCAGTCCTGCTTTCCAATTACTCCTGACAACTCTCAGAGGAGCACATCCTTACACGAGGCCTGCAGGGAGATAAATTGATAGGCTGTGGTATGTGCAGAGAAACTATCAGTCCTTCAGAAGTTGCTGAGCTCCCAGAGCCAGGTCTGAACATGCAGTGATGAGCAAAGAGCTCATAAAGGTGCAATGAGACTCTCAGCAACAGCCATATGTGGTCTGCAGAACGTGCCTTGGACTCTGCTGTTTGTACCTTTGGATTTTGGACCATCTCTCTCATTTTGGCTGGCAGTCTAGCATTCTCACATAAAGTGAGGCAACAGGAATTTTCTGATTGCACAGCTGAAAAATAGGTGGGGTGAGACAGGAAACTGCTAGAAAGTACTAAACAAATAGCTAGGCTACTGCACATGGACAGGGATGACTTACGTGTTCTGAAAAGAACCTTTTGGAGAACGAAGCTACAATTCTCTGGGCTTCTAGTCCAGCATTGTGCCGTGCTTTGTATTCTTCAAGCCAGCTAACGCCGTCTGTGTGGCCGTAGTATTTCAGCAGCGATGGCCACCTGCACAACATTGCAGAAGCGAACAGGTTCATCAGAATTTCAACATCACTGAGGATCTCCAGAACTGTAAAAAGTTGTAACCATGTGGCTTGAGGAGCTGAGCCACTGACAAGAGACAATACAACCTCAGATGTAATCGTCCCAATTAATCCAATCAAAGCATAAATCCAACTGATTTTAACCTGATATTGCTGGTTATTTTAAAAGTAAGCTCTCCTGTGGCCTGTCAACAGCAAATGTTAACAGGAAACCTTCAAAAGGTTCATACTCTAGGTATTTCAATATCTATACGTGCTGAACACTTCTGTAATTTCCTCTAGAGCTTTCCAAGGTAAACACAGGTATCACATCAGTAAAACAAATAGGAGTTTTATAATAAAAAAGTTTGCCATTCTGAAGATGTACCATTTTCAAGCTAACTTGTCAACTAACAATGAGAATTCATTGTCTCGTGTTCTTCCTCCTACCCCTGTGGGTCTAATTAATAGGACGCGCAAACCGGAGCTCCCTCTACTACCCTTGCTGGTGGCAGCATCTGCTGGAGGGAAACAGAGTTCTGAAGTTAAATCGTGACAACTAGATGACTTCGCAGTTTATTTTTAATATAAGAAATATTAAAAGATAAACCCCAAACCGAATCCCTTTCTTGTAAAAGAAAGCTGGACCTGCTTTACCAAGTCTAAAAGCTAACACAATTTATAGCTTAATAAGAGGCATTTTGAGGTATGCAAACAAAAAGCTTAACTTAAAGGCAATGTTTTGGAGACTATTACCCCCAACAGCACCTTTTCTAATGAAGTGAGCACGTGCTGCCCTAACACAGCCCTGTGCAATAAAATATATGCCAGTGCAGCTATACCAGTGATTCTTCTGAGGGCACAAAGACCGTTTGGGTATGAAGATGAGGCAGAATGAGCATAGGTGGAAATATTTTGGACAGCATGGGACAAGAGAAAGGCCTCTTGTAATTTACAGGGGGGCTTTTTTTTTCCCCACATTTTGAAATTCTATTAGTTACCATTATTTTTACAATACATCTGCCTTCAAGTACATGAATTGCCTCAGGTTCTTTTCAGGTTCTTTATATAGATATATATAAATAGTATACATTTGTTTATATAGAAAGTAAAATATATACACACATAATAATTCCTATATCCCTACCTGCATATTTACAGCCAAATATTCAAATCACTACTTCTGTATACTGATTTTTAGCAACAGACCAAAAGGCACCATTCTGCCCATCCCCACCCCGACAATATTTTACTACCTGTTAAAAATAAAACTACCCTGCCATTGCAGTTACACAATGAAGTCAAAGACTAACCAAATAGCTTCACATCACACAGTAACCTTTCTCCTGATGGATCCCTGGCCGTTCATCTATCGCTGAAATGCAGCCACATCGTATTAACAGCTACGATCATTTATTTTAGCAGGAGAAACAATCATTTCTTGGGTTGAAATTGCATTGATGATTTTCAGAAAATAAAACGTAATTACGCAAGGGGGAATCCTGCCAGGACGACGAGGTCAACATGCACGCTCCTGCCAAAAGCTCTATTATCAGAGACAGAGGAGGACTGCAGCGTGTGCTAATCACCCACCACACTCGATTTCAACTGTCGGATCTGAAGCACTTGTAAAAGTTCAGGTTTGCTTCAGAAATTAGAACCACTGAACTGGTGAAAACACTTGGCCAGCCATCCCAAGCTCTAGCTTGCTGAAAAGGGGAGGCTGTAATTGTCAGGCAGCCTTTTTTTCAAGGGAGGAGAGGGAATAACCCCCTCGTTTAACTCTCCTGAGTTCTCGAAGCCAAGTGGCTACTACAAAAAGGCATACTGCTGCTTTTCCTGTGCCAAAACACGGACAAAGCAGGCAGCAGATGAGCGTGCCCTGCTCCAGACAGGCTGGTGGTCCCGGTGAATGCATGGTGTTCCTACAGACATCAAAGTACGCAATGTGACCAATTCAACAGCTCCAGAGGCTTCAGCAGGGCTATGTGACCACCCTGGGGCTAAACCCCAAGCAGCAAACGTCAACCCAAAGCCTTGTCCTGGGACAGGACAAGCCTGCAGCTGATGCAGTGGCTGCGAGAAACGAGAGCAAACCTCAGCGGGGCTGGGAGGCCAGCTGACAGCCACGGTGCGTGCAACCCGTCCCCCCCTGCTTCATCCTCCTCTTCTACACCCACTTCTTCCTCCTCCATCTCTTTTCTCTTCTCTTCTTCCTCCTCCTTCTATTCCTCCTATCCATCCTCCTCCTCTTCTTCTTCCTCCTATTCCTCCCTCCTCTCCTCTTCTACCTCCTCCTATCCCTCCTCATCCCCCTCTTCTTCATCATATTCATCTTCTCCTCCTCTTTCTCTTTTTCCTTTTCCCTCTTGTCCTCCTCCTCCTATTCCTCTTCCTCCTATTCCTATTCCTCTACTTCCTCTTTTTCCTCTTCTTCCTCCTCCTATTCCTCTACCTCCTCCTGTTCCTCCTGTCATTCCTCCTCCTCCTCTTCTTCCTCTTATTCCTCCTCCCCCCTCCTCTTCCTTCTCTTTTCCCTCTTCCTCCTCCACGTCCTCCTATTCCTCTTCTACCTCCTGCTCTTCCTCCTCCTCCTTCTCCTCTACCTCCCGCCATTCCTCCCCCTCCTCTTCCTCCTCCCCCTTCTCCTCCTCTTCCTCCTCCTCTTCTTCCTCTTCCTCCTCCTCTTCCTCCTGCCCCCCCCCCGCCCCCCGGCGCTGCCCACCTGAGGCGGAAGCACTCCCGCCACACCTTCCCGCGGGGCTGGCAGGCGTCCCGCAGGCGGCGGCAGGTGCAGGCCACCCGCCCGATGTCGGCGGCGCCCAGCACGCCGCAGCACAGGATCAGCTCCAGCAGCTCCCCGGGCAGCTCCGCCAGGCCCGGCCGCCCGCCGCCGCCGCCTCCTCCCGCCGCCGCCATCTTGGGTGTTTACCTGAGCGGGTCCCCGTCCCCCCCGCCCGCCGCGGGCAGGGCTTAGGGAGCGTCGCTTCCTTCCTCGGCCGGCAGCGCGGGCGCTAGGGAGCGTCTGCAAAGTTCGCGCTGACGAGGGGCGCTGTCTGGCAGTCCCCCGAGCGCTGCTGGATGGGCCCGGCCGGCCGTAACAGGGGCTCGGCAGGGGTCCGGGGCTCGCAGGCGTGCTTTGGGCTGTCTGCGTCGTCCTAACGGGGCTGGCCGGGCAGGGGGGAGGATTGCTGGGGGTGGCGCTGCCGCCGCCATGGCTGTGGGAATGGCTGTGGGAATGCCGCTGCTGTGGCTGTGGTAGTGTCTGAGGTAAGGCCGCCATAGCTGTGGTAATACCTGAGGGAATGCCGCTGCCGTGGCTGTGGTAATACCTGAGGTAACACTGCCATGGCTGCGGTAATACTTGAGGGAATGCCACCACCATGTCTCTGGTAAAACACTGCCACCAGCATGGCTCTGATAACACGCAAGGGAATGCTGCCAGCACATACATGGTGGTACTCGAGGTAACCCCATCTCCATGGCTGCAGTAATACCTGAGGGAATGCCACTGCTATGGCTCTGGTAATACCAGAGGTAACACCATCTCTGTGGCTGCAGTAATACCGGAGGTAATGCTGCTGCCTCCATGGCTGTGACAATACCTGGGGTGACACTGCACCAACGTGGCTGTGATAATACCCGAGGGAATGCTGTCAGCACCTATATGGTGGTACCTGAGGTAACGTCATCTCCACAGCTGCAATAATACCTGAGGTTACACTGCCACTGACATGGCTGCAGTAATACCTGAGGGAATGCCACCACTGTGGCTGTGTAATCATAGAATCATTAAGTTTGGAAAAGAGCTCCAATATCATACGGTCCGACCATCCCCCTACCACCAGTATCACGCACTAAACCATGTCCCTAAAATACCGAGGGAATGCTGACACCGGGTACATGGTAACACCTGAGGTAACACCACCTCCATGGCTGTGGTAATACCTGAGGCGATGCTACCACCGCCATGTCTGAGGTAACGCTGCCGTGGCTGTGGTAACACTTCCATAGGGATTGAGGTAACACCACAGCGTCTGCTACTGCGGCTGGTATAACGACCTGGCGATGTCTAACACATCGTATCTGCCATCACATCTGAGGTAACACCACTGCCACGTCTGAGGCAGCATCACGGCAGTCTCTGAGGTAACTGGTGATGTCCAAGGTAACGCTGCTGCTGCAACTAAGGTGTCGCTGCAGCAGTGCCTGGGGTAAAACTGCTGAACACCCCCATCTGCCCTGCAGATAGCGTGCAGACAGCCCTCCTTGCTCGGCTATGCTCTTTTCCCAGTGGATGTGGTATAAGTGATGTGAAACATGTAATGCTGTGAAGTCAAACAACCTTACAAGAAAGTGTTGTGTCTTGCAGATAAGTAGATATTGCCGACTGACGCTACCATCCTATTTATAGCGCTCTGACATTATGCAGGTAGCGGAAAGGAGCAAGGCCAAGTTATCACAAGAGGCCTTTGAGCATTAAAAACCCACAGATAAGAGAAGAACGAGGTCTGCTGTATTTTAGTTCACTTTTTTATTTTGACTGTAATGCAAACAGGCATAAGTATTCCATAAAATCAGAAGATCAGAACTATACAGAAAGAGGTGCATGCTTTAGAACAATGTGGATATCTTGCAAACAGAGCCAGAGTCAGTCCGAGAGAGGGGGGCTGGAGTACATGGTACAAATGACAGAGATTTTAGCAGCATTGAGAGCTCAGAGGTAGGGGAAAACAATGTTTCTGACCGCTTAAAGCACTGGTATGATCAAATACAACACCGGCTCATCCCTGCTCCCACTGTCCCCACCCCTTCACTCCTCAGAGGAAACCAACCTTAGAATCACATGAGAAGCACGTTCACAAAATAAACAAGCCCCTCCACACATACCTGTCTTATGGGATGCGAAGTGAGAGTAAAGTCAGTGTGCCAGTCTTAAATCATGGCATCATTTCACAAACCAAATGAAGGCACGGTGACATGAGGAGGCGCTCAGAGGATGGAGGAAGGAGCAGGAGGAAAAGAGAATAAAGAGAAATTGGGGTCCTATCTAGCAGAGCAGAATTTACCCACATCTGAAGAGTTTAGAAAACCTCTGCAATGGAAATCTTGGGAGTTGCCTGCCCCAAAGCTCCTACCTTCACAGAGTGGTCTCCTTTCTCAGCTTGGAACCACTGCTCTTCAGGAAAAAGGCCACCAGAAAAAAGAAAAAAAAATACAAACCAACCTTTGACGCTTATGCTTTTCAAAGGTGCCTAAGGAAATCAAGAGAATAAATCCCTGTTCCTATTACAAAAATTAATTGGCACTGAATATCAAATTCCCTGGGTGGCTGGCAGAACTCATGTTTCTAAATACATGCAGTCTAAAAAGCAATGAGTCCTGGCTGAAAGTCATCTCACTCTATTCACCTAGCGCCTGGGGAATTGTGTGCAATCTAGAAGAACTTAGGGTGTTGCTACGGACTAAGGAACCTATTCTCAAGCTCTTTTTAGCATATAGATCCCAGGGTTTCTGAAGGCATCTCAAGGCAGCAGAGCACATTTAACCTTGGGAATTCTGGACATACACCTGTTTTACAGAATTCTAGCAAAGCAGACATCTTGCATTGAATTTCATTGGCTTCAAAGCCATCACTTCAATGCTGGGCACGGGAAGATTCTGAAACATCTTCTATTTCCGGACATCCTGTTGAGTTCTGTAAAGTATATCTTCTTAAGACATGATTCCATACCACGATCACACAAGAGACAAATAAAAAACAGGGTTGTCAGCAAGTAGTAGTAATGCCTCTTGTTGGAGCTGAATATGTATTAAGGCAGTTTTATTGCCTGTGGAAAATGATGAAATCTCCATTAACAATTATTGTGGGGATAAAATACTCAATATCATAAAAAAAAAAAAAAAAAAAAAAAAAAAAAAAAAAGATTTGCATTCTGTTGCTTTCCCCACTCAAAGCCAACATGTGAAAACAAAGCAACAAAAATAAGCCCCCAGATCAGTTGGTCTTTTAGGTTGAATTTTTAAGTAACTCATCTTTTTATTTTTGAAGTACTAAGAATGTCCCCAGAAGAAAAATAGTTTGTCCAGCTTTATTAACTAGCAGATTTCTGAACCAGCCTTACGGAGAGCCGTTTCCAAATCCTGCAGTCAGGCCATGCAGAAGAATACTCAGCTCCATGCTACATTCCTCAGCCCCAGAAATCCTTCTGCAAGCCTTGGCTTCTGCAGGTCCCAGAGAAACCCCCGGCATCTTCCCCAGTTCCCTGCCCTGGCAATGAAAAATGGCTGCAAAACATTGGCCTGCCATCTCCTGTTTAATGAGAGGTGCTGAGGGCAAGGCTCACACATCCAATTTTCTTGCTTTTGAAGTGTTTCCTCCCTCCTTCCATCCTGAAATCTGGCCAGGTAGGTACATGAATGAGTAGGCAGGAAAACAGCAGCCCTCGCAGTGAGAGCACCTCACTGGTAAACAAGCCACGGCTGCTCGGCTATGAACTCTCAGTCTGGTTTTGTTGTTGGTGATGGTTTTTCCCCCTGTCGTTCTGATGGCTCAAACTTCCATCACAGCCTTCACTGACTACATCTGTAGGGGTGGAAGCCAAGACATTCCAGTCTGCTTTATTCCTGACACAGCAGGAAAAAGGTAAGACTGCATTACAGTGCTTAAATATTTCATGAGTTGCCCTTGTAGCCATGCCAAAATCAAGCCAATTTCAACCTCTGGTAAGATCTATTTTACTTCTGGAACCAAGTGCTTTAAAGCAGCAATCTCATTAGCTTTCTCCAGCTCCCCTGAATTCCTATTAAATACACATGGCCATATGGAAGAAGCTAGAGCTCAGATCTCCCCATCAAGGGTAGATTTCAAATGGAGTACTAGAGTCATGCATTGCAGGCAAGTGCAAGTGCAGATCGACACGCAAAAATACTGCCGTCATGAAATTGCTGCTGCTGCTGCTGTGAAAGCCTTACCCTGCAAGCTGCTGAACATCCCCAGCGCCACAGAAAGCCGGTGGTTGCGGAGGGCATTTTGTACCTGGGAGGACTCAGACGCTGGGCTAACTTTGTCCGAGTTCGGGAATACAGTTTTCAAGAGCATTCAGCGCTGGCCAAATTTTGCTCCTCCCGTTATAGCAAAAATTGTTCTAACGAAAGACAGAGCGACAACAAAGTTGAATGGTCCTGAAAGTGTGTCTCCATCTGTTCTGTAAAGGGACTGCGCTCCCCTCTGGAACTATCAAAGCAATTGCAAAGTTATCAGAGCAATTCTGAAGCCGAGAACTGGTCCCCAGTGAAGGCAGGAACAAAATTTAGTTTTGAGCATAAAATTTTCCTTCCAAAAACGCCAGGAACTCTCTGCAGCTTCCCCATAGGTATAAATCAGAGGACTGTAATGGCTTCAGTGGTAGTGTGCTGGGAGGCAGCAGCTTTGGCTCGGTCTTGGTGCAGGTCCCCGTGGCTGCAGCACAAACACAGCCCCCCAAACAGCTTAATAAAAACGTGGTCTCCAGCCCGTGGCAGGTTCGCAGAGCAGCGTGCGTGCAGAAGGTGGTGTCCGGTCTGCACCCACACCTAACCCCGCAACGCCTCCGAACCTCTGCAAAGCCCCAGCAGCAGCAGGTTAATTGCAGAGCACGGCTCAGCAGAGCTGTAAGCTTGCTCTCAGTTATCCCGGGGGAAATTTGCACACTGAGAACATCACTTGTGAAATGAATTCATCTGTTCCTCTCAGCCTCCAGTGCTCGGAGCAGCTCTGGAGAGAGCAGGAACCAGAGGGCACCCCCAGGGACTCTTCCCAGCACAAGGCACTGCAATTCCATCGCCACCCCCAGGTCCTGCCCTGGCCCAGCAGCTCCCTGCGCCTCTGGGGCACAAAGGCAGGGCTGAGAAGGAGAAAGGAGAGATCTCCAGAGGGAGGTGGTGGAGGGAGCCCGGGACAGGCAAGAGGCATCGCATGCCAACAAAGGAACCGGCAGATCACTCGCAGCTGCACTGGACACAGGTTCACACAGCTCCTGCCTTGTCTCACCTCCGTTTCTGCATAGGTGCAGTCTCGTTTGCTCAGGACACAGCTGTGAATTTCCCAGCCCTGCACAGACACGTCGGCTCAGGCTGCTCGGAGCATGGACCGAGTCCCGTGCCCACCACTGGGGACTTGTACGCACAGGACGGGGCAGGGAGCGTGGCTGCCCAAACTCCAGCCCCATTTCTCTGGCCAGCAGGGCTGCAGCTGGCTCAGTTCCTCCGGCACAATGAGCTCAGGTCTACCCAGCAATGATCGTGGAGGTGTTGTCTTTGCAAGTCTGTTCCTGATGGGAGAAGTCTCATTATTTTCCCGCTGTCTCTCATAGATAGCAATAGAAAGAAGAGCAGCAAACTCCCAAGCAGTCCTTCTGGGGAGATGAAACCTTTGAAGTCATCAACAACACAGGCAGCAGGTACCCTTGCACTGAATGAACAACTTATTTTCCCCTGCTAGTGGACACAGCAGGATGGGAAAACACAGAATTGTTTCCCACAAGTTTTCAAGTTCGTACACAGCTTTCTGTGGACATTGGAAAAACTTACAAATTAAAATTTTTGAGAAACAAAAACAAACAAAAAATAACAAAACAACCCCTACTTGTAGCAACAACCCCAAAGATGTAGCATCTTTGTAGCATCTTGAAAATCCAGTCTCGTGTTTGGACAAGAGCCTCTTTGTGTTTAATCCTTGGGGAGCGAAGAGGAGCTGAGCTGCTGCAAAAGGGGCAACGGTGGCGGACGTCCTCCAGGAGAGGGACTGAGGCACCGGGGCAGGACTGGTGTCCTTCAGGTCCTGGATCCCCGTGCTGGAGGAGCCTCATGGGGCTGTGCGGGAGCCTGGGTGGGCAGCAAGCACCCATGGGTGATGGATTCACAAGCTGAATGTGCAAGGGGCTCGATCCCTCCAGGCATGACGCCCCCGGGCAGCTCTGGGCACCAGTCCACGGCAGAGCCCACCCCGCTCTCTGCATGCCGGAGATATATCGTGGCTGCAGCCAGGCGTCAGACATGTCACACCGAGACAGCAGAGTCTAGACAACCGGTGGAAGAGCTGCATTTGCGGAATGATAAAGCAGATCCACAAGTTTATTTCCCCCTCCGCCGCGGGAGAAAATTAAGCTCGAGGGAAGTGCAAAGCCCCTGCAGGTTAGGGGGACGAAGGGGGAGTTAAGACGTCTGAGACTGACTCAACCAAAAACAATCACAACTCCCAGTAGTGTGGCTTGCGAGGAGCGAATGGTCCCACTGAGACAGAGGGAGCAGGGTGGCAGCTTGGAGCCCTGGGGACGTCCGACCTCATGGATTTCATGGCAGGGAGGACCGTCCTTCTGCAGGGCATTTCCCTCCCAAAAGGCTCTAAGGGACTCACCTACCCCATGCCTGCTGAGCTCCAGCCAGCTTTGGCTGTCTGCCCCGTTGGAAATCCCACGGAAGGCAAGGCACGCAGCCGTGTGCTTCCCTGTGTTTCCACAGGCATCTCGGGTGGAAGCGGGGAGGTTGAGACGGCAGGCTTTGGGGCGCAGGAGGAGCATGCCAATTCATCTCAGGCACAGACTGCAGCAGCAATAGGACTTCCACGTGAGATGTTACAGCAATACAGGCAGAAGGCAGGACAGGAAAAACCTAATTGCCAGCAACGCAGGATGAGCTAGAAAGAGGACGAAGACAAGGACGTTTCTTTGGGCACTCACTCTTTTTCAGGCTGCGTTGCTGCTTCTACTAACAGGAGGAGCAGAGCACGATGTCTAGAGCCAGAATCATTTTTCCCAAAACGCAGGGATGAGACATAAATTTAGCCTTTAGTTCTGTTTTTGCAGCCACAGGGCTGGGGGTTAGGGCCAGCCTTGCTGTACGTACACAGGGCCAAGGGTTTGGCTCCCAGCAGCAGGACCTCTGCCCGAATTCTCACATCCCAGCACCAAAGGGACCCAGCTCTGCCCTGCTGCCCGCCCTGGGGCTGGGACACAACCCCCCAGAGGAAGTCTGGGGGGTGCCATTTGTCCCATCCTGTCCAGCTTTCGTGTCACCATCAGGAAGAGTCCCCAGGGGGTGACACAAACCCAGCCTTGCACCTCGCTGCAGAGCCAGCCCTGCCAGCTCTACGAGCTCGGCTCCGGCCACACCGTGGCAGCATTCGTTCGCATTTCGTGCCCTGCCAAATGCTCTGCTGGGAGCAGCAAAACCGAGACCTCGATCTTGAATTCTCCAGCTCCTGGTGGCCTTTAGCTCTGGGATCTTGGGCCGGAGCTGCTCCGAGCACCCAGGGAGTTGAGGCTGATGAAGACGGTGACAGCATGAGGAGACAGGGCTGAGCGTGTGACATCTGTGCTGCCAGCACACCTTGCACCACAGGCTGGGGGAGCAGCAAACCTCCTGCAGCTCTTTCTGTTCCGGATTCGTCTTAGGGCAGCTAATCCTTGCCCTCTGACAGCAAAGCTCACCGTTACAGCTCCCGGACAAACCCTCTGCTGTGGCCAGTGCAGGTGCTTTGCTGTATGCCAGCGCACAGCGCAGCGGAGGGGGGACAGGAGGGGGACATCAGCTCCAACCTCCAGCCCCGCGTCCCTGCTTCCAACAGGGGCTGCAGCCATGCCCTGCCACCAGGACTGCCCTCGCCCTGCAGTGCAGGAGGACAAACCTTCCCGAGGGGGAGCAAGGGAGGAGAGGGAGGAAGGATGCGCAAGGTCGCGTGTGCTTTACCTTGCAGACAGCTTTCCTCTGCTAAGGGGACTGATGCCTCCCCGCGACGGTGTTAACAGATCGCTCGTGGGGCCAGGCTTTTGCAGCCGGGCTGAGGTGTGAGAGCGGCAGGGCCCAAAGTCACGCAGCAGCTTTGCTGCTCTCACCTCCCTTCTCACATGAGACATCCTGGCAGAGACAGCTCGTGCCGCTGGGACAGAGCCTGCGAGAGGGGACCGGCTTTGCCACCGAGGTGCCGCGTGTTTCTTTGGGCAGGCAGGTCGCTCGCTCCCTGCTGGCACTTTCTGCTCCTGAAGCCACGGATGGGGTTGGGGTCTGCTGTCCCAGAACCGCTCGTGAGACTACACCAAGGTGGGACCGATGCTCTCCAGGCTTTCAAGAGCCCTCGGTCGGGACCAGGAGATGGGAACCTCTGTAGCCCTCTGAGTGCTGCCTTCCCAAGAGGATTCGTCACCGGGAGGTGCCTCCTGCACCCGGGGTTGGAGCTGCTTCTCTCCCAGCCTGGTGGCTTTCCAGTCTCACCTGGGAGAGGGTTCAAGCGTTCACAGCGTGCAAAGCTCTAGGATGCAGCCAGTCCCTGAACCTCTCCCCCCAGCAGGTCACGCATCTCCTGCAAAGCCTCTCGGAGGACAGCCTGGCCAAGCAGCAGTCAGTGCTGTGAGTTTTTCCCCAGCACAGACATCAGCCTGTGCGGTCAGTGCTTGCTCCTCTGCAGGAGGGCTTTCATGCCAGCAGAAGTGGGGACTGAGCAAAAGGAGAGGCTGATGGGGAGCAGAGGAGGAGGTAAACGTAGCACAGGGTGCGTTTAGGAGGAACCATGACACGTGAATCAGAGACGTCCCACCCTTTGGATCAACACAGACACATTTGCACCCAGGCTGCTTGGGGATGAACAAAGTCCACAGGCACGAGGACATGGCACATTGACTGCCCCCGGCCTTGGGCGCGTGCCCAGGCCTGAACAAGTCCAAAAAGAAAAAAAAGCAAAGAAAATGCAAGGATTCAGCCAAGGCCCAAGCTGGGGAAAGTGGGGCTGAGGGAATGACCCCAGCTCCGGTCAAGCAACAAGACCCAGCCGTCGCCCAGCCCCAGCCACCTCTGCTTGCCCCCAAAACACTAAAACGCAGATGGTCACAAAGGTGGTGGTTTCATGCAGCTGCAAAATGCCCTCGGGAGAGGATGGGGAAATGGGAAGTTCTGTTAAGAGCCACTGCAGATTATAAAGCCATCATACTTCAGTGGGAAAATCCAGGGAAGGGGGTGAAAAGAAACCGCCACAGGACAAGAGAGAGAGAGAGCGAGAGAAAGAGGAAGAAAAGGCAATAAAAATTATCATCATCATCATCATCATCAGGACACAACAACAGGACGAGAGACAGAGCGCTTTCCATGGGCAGTTCCCCGCGGAAAAGGAGCCACCGTGTCCATGAAATACAAAACCCAGAGCCCTCCGGCGGGAGGGGGCAGCAGGTGCTGGGACTGCTTGGGCATCCCCTTGGGGCGAAGGGTCCGGTTAGGAGCAGAAAACCCTGCAAGGGAAAGGGCAGAAAGGCCGGCCTCAGAGGGAGCAATGAGCAGCGTCCAGCACCCTTGCTAATTAACACGGCTCTAATGAGGGGGTGGAGGATGGGGGGAGCTGATGCAGAGCAAAGCCAGGCAGGAGCTTTGTCCTCTGCTGTGAGGAGGGCAAGGTGGGGTCTTTGGGTGTGTTTTTGGGAAGCAGACTTGGGCTGTGCCGTGTACCCCCTGCAGAGCGTCTGGCAGCAGGGGAAAGGCAGCAGTGACCCCAGGACAGGTTAAATAGGAGCACACAGAGCTGCGGTGAGCTGGCAGGTGGGTACCCCTTATCCCGACCTAGAAATGGGAAAATGAGGCTCTCCTTCCGCAGTGCAACCCACCAAGCGTGTGGTGTGTTGGAGGAAAATTCCTACTAAATCCCATGGAGGTTGGGAAACCGGCTGTGGGTCAGCCAGCACTACAGGACACAGCCAGGAGCACGGGGATGGGATTGTGCCACGTGCCACCAAGGGCCAGGACAAAGAGCGAGATCCTTGCCCATCCCTCATCCTAAATAACCAAGGGAAAAATCCCCCCAGGACAGAGCCAAGTACATGGCAGGACATGACAGAGCAGAAAAACCTCACGGCACTTTTCAAGATTTTTACTTCTTTTGCTTATTTTCACAGCAGTAGAAAGACAGAAAAGCCTTTGGATCACTCTCCACTGGATGGACAGCAGCCCAGAGACCCTCCTGCTGCGGATCCCCGCTGCCTGCGTCCCTGGAGCCAGCCAGGATCCAGCCAGGGGGAGCTGGGGACAGCCACCCCTCACCCTGGGTCCCCCAAACCCTCCAGCCTGTCACTCGTGGGCAGGGCAGCAAAGGGTTTGGGTTTGCATCCACCTTTGGATGGCATTGTCAGGTCTGAGCACGTCGCTGTGATGGGTGCAGCAGCCCAGGAAGGCCGGGGGGACTTGTCCCGGTGATGTGACAGCTATTTCAGAGAGCCTGCCATGCAGCAGCCTCCGCTCCCCGTGCAAAAATTAAATGCATTTTCCAGCCGCTGCTACAAGAAGGGCCAGAGGTGTGCAGAAGTTAAAGCTCCCTTCCCCATCCCGCAGCCCACACACCGGGGGGACATGAGCAGGGGTTAAAATAAACATGTCAACTCACTCATCCGTATCTTTTTTGCTCTCCTCAATGAATGCAATAGACTCGGATCTAAGGCGGTTAGTCACTTCGTACGTGCGCAGGGTGACTCCAAAAATATCCTCGTGGTACCGGCTGTCATCCTGGAAGCGAGGATGGGAAAGGGACGGGGGGAAAAGAGGAGGGTTTGCAGACTGCTGGTGCTCCTTGTGACACCTGCGGTGCTGTGGGCAGGTACCAAACACACCAAGAGATGTGGGGCCGGTGACATGAGCTGATGGGACGGGATGGGAAGAGACAAGCTGGGAGGTGAAACAACATTCCCAAGGTCACGCTGGGGCAGTGGCGGGGCTGCTCGTGGCGTTGGACCTCCTCAGCTGGGTAACCCCTGGGCCACGTGGCCTTCAGGGACAAGTACCTTGGGGCCAACCCCTGTGTGAGTGCTTTGGCTTGCAAAGCAGCCAGAAAAGTCACAGTGGGCTCCCTGGGTGCGTGGTTCAGATGGGGCAGTCCCATAGGAACTGGGCTGATGTGTCCTCCTGGGCAGAAGGTCCTGAGCTGATCTCACTTCTGCTTCGGCTGCCTGGGGCAGCACCCAGACAGGCAACAGAGATTTTGGGAGGGGGACCCACAACCTCCCCGCTGTGATAGAGTGGCAGTGGGGACTTGGCAAGGGGAATGAGCCCTGCCTGGGCTACCAAGGGTGCCCCAAAAACTCCTCACCCCAGGTCTTAGCACAGCCCCAGAGCTCCTGCAGTGCAGGACGACTTCCACCACGTCCCCAGAACTCGGACAGCCCTCGGCTGGGTGCAGGCAGCGTGGGTGGGAGCCGCAGCCCCCCCCAGCACCCGTCTGCTCGGTGCTGCCCGAGTGCAGGAGGAGGCACCAGGTGCAGTGCCCGCAGCAGGAGCGGGCACGGCCGCCACTCACCCGCAGCTTGCTGATGAAGGCGCCCGCCTCCTCCGCCGACAGCTGGCCCTGCTGCCGCACGATGCGCTGAACGGTCTTGAGGACGTCCCCGGCCATGGTGACGTCCCCGCAGACGTAGACGTGGCCTCCCTGCTCCTTCAGTGCTTTGTACACGGTTTGGGCCAGCTGCTCCTGCAACACGTCCTGCACGTATTTCTGGGGGGAGGAGGAGGTGGGAGATGAGGTTAATTACGGCTTCGCAGCCCCATCCACCTGTGTGCTATGGGTAGCTTTGGGGGACACCAACTGCCTCCAGCCATGCCACCACCTCCTGGGGTGGGTGGAAACGCACTGCTGCACCACCCAAGGTGATGGGAAAGACTTTGGGCCAGCAGCAAACTTCATTTGGCTCCTGTTTGTGCTGCTTCTGGACCACCCTGCCTGCTGACATCCTCCTTGCCCACCTGCTGCCCTCGGCACGGGGCTGAATCCCCCCAGGACCCCCCCCAGCATCCCCAGCTGGGCTCAGAGCAGCACCCACCTTTGGTTTGTCCGGCTCCCGCGAGTAGGCTGTGTACAGCTCTCTGAAGACACCTTGGGTTTTGGCAAAAAGCGTCTCCTCTTTGTAAATGTGGTCGATCCTGGACTGCCGGCACCCAAACACCAGGACCATAGGACAAGGCTTCAGGCCTGGGGGAGAGACGGGGGAAGCTGTCACAGCCCGGGACCCCCCGTGCCCCCCTCCTGAAAAATGCATCCCTGCCAGCAGCCCCAGCACCCGGTGCCAGGAGCCTGCCCTGGCCAAACGGGCAGGGGAAACACCAGCAAGGAGGAGGTGCTGAGCCAGCACTTGGGTCTGGGGTCACCTTGGGGGGGGGGGGATGATGAGATTTTGGAGAAAAAATAAATAAATTTTCATTTTTCACTGCTCATGTAGGGAAAACATATTTTACATAAATCTACATAAATTACAATTTTACATAAAAGGTCCTTTTTTTTAAAAAAAAGCAACCCCAGCACTATAATTCTACCACAAAACCTTATGATTTTACAGGGAGATTTTCACGGAGTTTGGGCTGAAGAGCAGCCCCTTCGAGGGGGTCTTTGCTCCCGCTGGGACAGCCCAGCAGGAGGCTGGGCCCCCCCACGGCACTATCCCAGGGCTCCCAGGTGCTGCTGGAGCTGAGACCCAGGAGGAGCAGCCCCGACCCACCTTTGTGCTGGATTTCAAACAGCCGCTGCTGCCAGAAGCTCCGGAACGGGGCGATGCCGGTGCCGGGGCCGATGAGGATGCAGGGCACCTGGGGGTCCTGGGGCAGGTGGAAGCTGGGTGCCCTGCAGGTGGGGAAGACACAGGTTAAAGCCAAGCACGATGCTCCCTCCCTCGCTTCTGCCCATGGCAAGTTGAGACACCGCCCGGAGAAGCAGGGTAGAAAACGAGGTGAAATTCCCCAAAGCGACATTTTAGGGCAGAAGAGAGAACCCAAGGGGGACTCGTGTGTTCACAAAGCCAGCCTTGTTTTCTCTGCACCCTTGGTGCTTTGGAAAGGGAAAAACCCTGCAAGGGGCTCTCCCTATCCCCACCCCTCGCAGGCCACTCACCCCCTCACGAAGCAGGGCACTACTTCGTCGGTCTGTATCCGATTGAGCCAAGAGGAGCACACTCCGTGGTGGATCGGGCCTTCTCCATCTAGGAGGGAAGGGGAAGGTGTGTGCTTGCCACGCCAGCCAGCTCCTCCTCAGCTCTCCTTCCTGAAACCCTGCCTGCTACATCCCCACCTGCACCCCTCACCGAGACCCGGAGCCTGCCAGCATCTCTGCCTCCATCCCCATGATCTCGGCAGGAGTTTGGCACTTGGGTCCATCTGTGGGGCTACCCAACTGTCCTGAGCACCAGTCCTGGGGGAGCTGGGCCTCCATGGTACTTGGGAGGCCCCCAACTTTTCTTGGTCCTTCGTGGCAGAAGCAGCAGCATTCTGCGATGCTTCCAGGTCAGCCCCAGCCAGCATCTTCCCCCACGTCCCACCTGCTGCAGGGTCAGAGGGGCTCTGCCCATCCACACCACGACCAGGGCTGCTCGGGCACTCAGTGCTTGCACAGATACAGAAATCTGGCTGGGAGTGACAGCGTGAGCAATGAAATGGTCCCACACAGAGCCACCGGGGTCACTCTATCACTGTTACACGTGGCACCCCTGCGATACGCTGGCCTATGATGGATGCGGGACTGCATGTCATGGGCTGAAGGAACCCACCCACTGCAGGTAGAAAGGCTTTTAAATCACATCTCTGCCAGAGACCCGGTGGTGTTGCCCATGTGCTACTATTTTTCCCCTGCTCCCCGCCCCAAGCCGGTCTCCGAAGCCCCCTGCATCAGCTCGGTACCTCTCGTGCGGTACGAGACCACCGCCACGGTGAGGTGCACCTCGCCTGGGTACATCTCCGGGGAGGAGCTGATGGAGTAGTAGCGGGGCTGGAGCAGGGGGAGCTGCGTGAGCAGCAGCGTGGAGGGCATCTGCACCGAGGGGAACTCCTCCAGCACCTCCACGATGGTGGGGTTCTTGGACCACTTCCACTCCTCGTACTCCTGCAAGCCCTGCAGCGGGGGAAAGAGGGAGGAGAGAGCTACAGCATCAGCCTTTTCCGAGCCAGGTGCCTCTACCAGTATCCTACGGGTTCTGTGGCAAAGCTGGGGTGGGTGGCAGTGCAGGAAGGCAGGAGGAGCCCTGATGTAACCAGCACAGATCCAGCCAAACCACAGCATGTGCAGCATGGGATGAAAATGTCCTGGTTGTCGCCAGGGTCCTGAGGAACTTGGGGTTCAGTCACAGCGTTCAGTGATAAAACATCTGGCTTCAGCACCTGGTTTCTGCTACAATTCCCTACCTGGCTTCAGCCACTTGGTTTCAAACCCTTTGCTTTTGCTGGGGAGTTGAAGTTATACCCAGAAAGTTATTTTATCTGGAGCCAAAGGACTGGGCTACCAAACAGAGTGAACGGTCTTGGGAGAAGGAGCCACGTGGAAGTGATGCTGAAGGGGAGGGTCTGCACCCTGGGGCATGCCACGAATTATTTCTGGGCTCACAAGGAGCCACTTGAGGGAATCCAGCTCTCACCTCTGGGAAGGAGAGTCGATGCCAATGGCCTTCCTGGTCTGCCACGTGTAAAGGAGGAGGAAAAGAAACACCCCTACAAGTCCCTGCTAATGGCATTTGAGGCTTTACCTTGCTGAGGACCTGCAGACGTTTCTTCTCCTTGTCACTGGTGGCCAGCAAAGCAAACTGCTGCAGCAGCAGGGGCGTGGGAGGGGTGGTGATGTCCAGGTAGTACTTAAAGGCCTGGAAGATGGTACACGGTGGGACTCGGTTCTCATCCGTCCAGTTACTGATGACGCCTGCCAAGAGGGAATCCAGCACAACCAGGGGATCAGCTGAGTGTGAGGGCCAAAGGGGACACATCCTTGCCTCCATCCCCACTGCTGGGCTCATATATGGAGGGTGATACTCCACCGCCCTCAGCTTTGGTCACTGAGTTTAGATGGTTTTCCACCTCCTCTCACACCATGCATCAGGGCATTGGACTCATCCCCAAAATAAAATACTGGAATGGACCCTCAAGATCTCCCAACTCCTCTCCCGTCCCAGACATCACTCGTTCAATGAGAACACAAACACCTTTGTCTGAAGAGCAAGGAAACCTCTCCGCAGGGCCCTGCTCAGCCTCCCAGTACAGGTGAGCCATGGCTCTGGGCAGCAGGAGGTGAAAGGAGGTGCTCCCAGTCCAGGCAACTGCACCTCTGAGATAGGAAAATTTCTCCTGGAGGCCACTGCCCTCCTCAGGAGCTACAAGGACCACTCGTAGGGTGGCCCCGCTTACCCAGAGCTGTGTTCCTCTCCTCCAGGAGCTCCACCTTCACCAGCTGGTTGGCCGGGGGAGCATCTTCAAGCCTGTCGATCAGGGCATTGACCAAGCCTTCATGGTTCCCTGGAAAGACGCCCAGGTGGTCCCCAGGCAGGTACTGCAGCTCCTGGTGCCCGTTGGTGTGGAGGCGCAGGAAAATGGTCGAACGACTGCAGGGAGACAAAGCAGGACGTGTTTTGGGGGCATCCTTCAGGGAGCTGCAGAGCTCTGCTCTGGAGAGATGCTGGTGGCAAATCTGAACCCCGGTGTCCCACTGAGCTTGTCCCCAAAGTCACAGCAGGGAGCTGGAAAGGACATGGCAGTGTCCTCCTACCCCTGCCGCTGACTCACCCTCAGATTTTTTTTTTGTTTTGTTTTGTTTTTTAAAGGAGAAAGAAGCTTCTTGCTTCCACAGCTTCATCCTTCCTGGGAATTAGCCCAATAAGTACAGCAACCCTTCCTCCTATCCTCCTGGGCAGGAGGCTACACCACAGCCGAGGTCTCACGGGACATGAAGGCAGGAAAACCCTTTGCCAGGCTCACAAGGCTCTCAACATCAGCTGTGGTTTGCACCAACGTGGTGTGCACGGGACATTCGAGGTCACAGGTACGTGCAGCACCACGTGCACAGGTGCTTGGGTGCCCCGTGTGCGTGCTTGGCTCTGCACGCCCCAGGATGTCCACGCCTCCTACCTGGACTTGGGGCTCTGCAGGTTCTGGCGTGTGATCAGCCGGGCTGCGTAGACGCGTTTTTTGTGGATGCTGTACAGCCCTGTGGAAGAGAAGCACCCGTGAAGCAATGCATAAAAGCGTGGCCAAGGCAAGCCCGGTGGGTTGGGAGCCCAAAGGGGGGACTAAGCAGGGGACCCTTCCTCTAAGGACTGAGGAGGGTTCGGAAACCACCCGCAGGAGGTGCGGGGCCGTGCCCTCATGCACCGGGGCCGAGGCAGTGCGGCAGACCGTACGCTGCGGGAGCCGTGCCGAGCGGCCAGGTGTCGGGGGCTGGACCTGCCGGCGCACCGCAACGCTCGGCGGAGCGGCATTTGGACAGGGCGAGCTTGGAAAGCGCCCAGGTTTCCAGCTCTCCGCTTCAAAAAAGGGGGGGGGGGGGTCAGGAGGAAGGGAGAGCAGCTCGGATCCCCACATCTCTGCTGCAGATACAGGCAGGGACCTGACGGAGGGGCCTGAGACCTGCACAAATTCCCCCTCGGGCATGTGATGGGGGCAAAAGCAAGACTGAAATGCTGGGGATTTGATACAGAAGGATGGGGAATAAGCACGGAGGTCTGGCCCCTTTCCCCCCACTGTGTCTTTTCTCCCCCACCTGTCCCTGAGCCCTCTGGGGTGGCCCTGTCTCCGCACCTTGTGTGAGCTCCGGTGCCTCGGCCACGTAGGTCAGGCGAAATTTGCTCCTCTTCCAGCTCCGGTCGTTGCTGATGAGGGAGTTGTTGGCCTTCTCGATGTTCACGTCGTCCCCCACGCAGAAGACATCGCATGCTGCCTGCAGCACGCACCGGGCTCTCAGGCAGCTCCCTGGCCTTCTACCACATCCCACCGAGCCCCAAAACCCCACCTTGTCCCCCAGGAAGCCCCAGTGGCCATGGGCTGGCCCAGGGACATGTCTTGGGGTGCCCTCCCCATCTAGGCTTGGGAACCTCCTTATTGAAAGCCAAGCTGTGACCGCTGGCTTTGCAGGGTCCGACCCCATGCCCTTCTTTCCCCCTTGAGCCCGAGGGTTGAGGATCATCACCTTGAAGACCTTCTTGGCCCAGGTCCTGAAGGACTCCTCCTGGCCACAGAGCTCGTCCCCTTCTCCCATGCGGAGGATGCGCTCCCCGCCCAGCTCCTCCAGGAGGGTGTCCACCGCCCGGGCAAAGGCGCAGAAGTGGGGGTAAGCACGCGAGCCCAGCCCAAAGACGGAGAACCTGCGGAGGGAAGAGGCAAAACGGCTGCGGCTGCAGGGCTGGGAGGGCCATCGGGGTCTCCCCGTGCTGCACCCCAATAGCATCCCCATCCCTCAGCAGGGGGTAGCGAAGGGGCTCCAAGCAGCACCAGCTCCAGCTCTGTCCATCCCAAGGACCTGCAGGAAATCCTTGCCTCCCTCCCTGTCCTATTTACCTGACATTAGCCAGGGGCCCCGTGCTTTCGAAGTTGTCCCTGGAGTCAGGGCCATCGCTCGAGGATTTCCGTGCATCCGAGTAGGAGGAGACACTGTTGAAACGGACCTTGTAGCTCCTGCAAACAGCGACAGCACCAGGTATTACAGCAGGGACCCAGGGGGCTGCGTGCTCAGAGGGGACCAGATGTCAGAGGAGACCGAACCGGAGCAGGCTCACGCTCAGGGCTCAGTATTTCATGGGCAGATAGTGTGATCGGGAGCAGAGAAATGCTACGTCCCCACAGCTGGACCTGGTTTGCTGCGTGGGGTCCTGCAGTCACCTCCCTGCGGGGTGACCCACCTGTTGGTCCCCACGTTGTCACCAGCCGCGCGGAGCTGACAGGGGCTTGGGCTTTACCTGTCCTTCCCTGGCTGTGCGCAAGGTCGGGCACGTGTCTGAGCACACATTGTGAAGGTTTTTGTTGTTGTTGTTGTTTTTTTTCCAATTTTTAGGAAGTGAAAAAAGGCAGTGAGAGAAGAGGGGACGAGGAGGGGGAAGGGGAGCGGAGAAAAAAAAAATCTGACAACAGCAGAAGTATTTCTGAATTGAACCATCTTCAGAAATTGCTCTACACAAGGGTTTCTAAATATACTGCCCGAGCAGCGAAGCAGTAGTGTGTGGATGAGTCACAGCAGCCCTCCGGCACCCGACACCACGCGGAGGAGACAGCCCCTGAAGGAAACAATGCCGGGGGCGCAGAGCCCCCTGCTCCAGCCGTGCCCCACAGCCTCCTCCTGCCTGCCCAGACCCCTCCTGCCCTGCTCCCTGGGTCTCCTCTCTGCTCCCCTGCCTCCCTCTGGCTGGATGGAGCCACTTCTTTCTCCCCTGGGGTTCCGTGGGGAAGGCAGGACGGCACGGCCCTCAGGGTCAGAGGGGCACGAAGCCCAAATTCCCTGCTTGGGTGCTGAGACCGAGCTGTTCTCTCCAGCCCCTTCCTACAGACACCAGGCTGCTGCTGCCCCTTGGCCCCAGACGGTCTCCTCCAGGCTGCCTTTTCTCATTGCAAAAGGTTTTTTTTGTTTGTTTGTTTGTTTTCTCATGCTCAACGTCACATCTCTTGCTGCCATCCAGAGCCACGACCTCTTGGCCTGTCCCGGGGCGGGGGAGCATTGGGAGTAATTTATTCCCTCCTCCTCTGCAGTCACCTTCTTCTCTATGTGAAATCTGCTACCGCGCTGCATTTCTCTCTTCTCCAGAGAAAATAGCTCTCACCCTTTAATCTGTCCTCATAGGTCATCGTTTGCAGCGCTCCCACTACTTCTGCTGTCAGGTAACCGAGCCACGGGCTGCTCTGGCTCTCAGAAACTCCTGCCAGTCCCTTAAATTACGTTTAGAGGTGACTGGGATGGCTGAGACGAAGCCCAGGAGCTTTTGTCCTCCTCAAATCCACCTGGCTTGCTGCGGGTGGCACCTCCACACCCAACCCAGTGTTGCACCAACCTAGCCCGAAAGAGTGAAAAACCATGGGCAAAACGCACCTTCTCCATCGAGACACCTCCAGGGCGCCCTGTTTTGTCAGCTGTCCCCACTAAGGGGTGAGGCTACCAGAAAAATAGTGGGGTTTTGGCTCCTGAGCCCTGTGGGGTCACTCAGTGAGAAGGACACTCCAGGGCTGCAGCATCGTTAGCAGAGGAGAAACACAAATAGGTGGGCAGGGGAAGAAGCATCGCTGTGCCCTACAGTGCTCAGCACGGCTCTCCAGCCCCACCAGCACTGAAATGCGGTGCTCCAGCAGAAAGTCAGGGCTTTGGTGCCCATTTAAATCCCACTCTATCACCGACTGGGGCTAATTCTACCTTAATTAAGAAGCAATGTTCTGCCAGTCGTGAGCACTGCTGTGATAACTCAGGAGAGGCTCCACCGCAGAGCAGCGTCCCGGTTAAGCAAAATATATTGTGGCTTAGTGGCTGAAGTAAGGGGAGGCTGCAGAAGATTAATACCTTGCCAGCCGCCCTCACTTCCCAGCCTCTGGGACAGGCACTGCGATGCTCGAGGCTCATCTTCCAGCAGCAAAGGATTTTCTAAAACCCCAATTACAAGCCTGAGCCCACGGGTACGCCTGACTCGGTGCTCTTGTCCTCCCTGGGACCTTCACCTGCTCCATCCCCTGTTCTCCAGGCAGGTCCCATCCCTTGGATCTTTGCAAACTTGCAGCTGGGATTTCTCACCCCCTTCCATGAGGCAGCAAAACAAGCAGGTTGTCCTGGCCATGGGGCTGCCAGCTTGCAGGGGCTGGGAGTGGGAAGGGAAGGGTTTTGGGATGCTCTTACTTCCTTTCCTCCAGGTTGGAGTTGGGGTTCTTCATCTCCATAAGCGCACAGCCAAATTTCTACAGAAAAGAAGAAGAAATGAACAACAAAAAGAAGGCCATCAGCTTTGCCAGTCCCCCTGCAGGAGGTGAAGCAGCGTCCCGGGCTGCGGCTCTGCCTGCTGTCTGCCTGCGGTGCTGCTGCACGGGGCAGCTTTAGCACAGCATTAGTTGTGTGCCTCCCTAGGGATTGCATAGATATCCCCACTCCAGATCAGGCTGGAGGCAGAGAATACCAGCTATCACACAGCCCCCAGACCGTTTTGGGGCCATCTGAGGTCAGGACAATGATTCTCCACCCATCCCCAGCCCCCTCTCCTCTGCCCATGCCCCTGCTGCAGCCCCCGTGCTCCATCCTACCTCCCCGTTCTCAGGTGGGTCTCCATTGCCAAAGGTGCTGGTGACCACCAGGACCATGGTTTCATGCTCCAGGTGCACAATGTCGTACTCATCCATGGACATCACCTGGGAGCAACAGAGGTGTTAGCAGGAGGCCCTGGGTGGGGAGATCCACCTCCAGGGATTTCCTCGGGCCACCTGGATACACACATAATAATCTTTCAGGGGCCGGGGGCTAGCAAATACCTTGGCATCAAAAGCGTGCTTGAAGATTTCGCACAGGGTTTTAGCGTAGACCTGTGACTTCCCTGTTTCTGTGGCGTACAGGATGGTGGCTTTGACCCTCTTGGCCATGGCCTGTCCCATCAGCTTGGCTGAGAACTTCACAGCTCTATGGAGCAAGAATAAATCCCGGTAAGAGAGCCTGCTTCCTTGTCGGCACCTTTAGTCCAGGCTATTCACACCATTTTATTTAGTATTAAATGAACAGCCTGCCCTAAAAACTGCAGAAACACTTTTGTTGCTGTTAGGTGCCAAACAGAGGCTACAGGAGAGCTTTGAAGGCTGGACGGAGGGCTCGGACAGAGCTGGAGTGTCAGGAGGGGGATGCAAAATGAGCTGGGGGGGCTCTTTCTGCAAGGACAGGGAGCAGCAGAAGAATCAGGGGCAGCAGTGAACGAAGCAGCGAGCAGATAACCTCAGAAGGAGAAGCTGGAGAGCAGCCAGTGTCCAAGGTATGGGAGGAGCAGTGGCTTCTCCATCTCTTCGTGGCTTTAAACTGCCTTTCTGCAGGAGGTGTCCGGCCAAGCAGGAGCCCCCAGACCCCACACATCACACATAAAGCCCCAGAGGCTGAGAAGGTCAGGCGAGGCCATCTGTAGTCCCTTTGGGTTGCACTCCAGCAGTGCTATGAACTTCACCCAGAGGAGCAGCCCCCCTGAGGCTGGGAGGCAGTACATCTATCTGAGCCTTTGCAGGGCTGCGTCTGTGGCTGGAGTCGTGACTGCTCCACATCTCCCCACCGGCTCCGCTCCAACAGCGGGGCAGAGGGGCTTTGAGAGGTCACCAGCACCGTTGATCCTGGCCAAGGAGATGCAGCACCTGAAATATTGCCTCCTGCTACCACGGCACTGCTGGCAGGGTCGGCACCAGACTGGTGGGGGGCAAAGGAGGGTGTCGTGGGCCGGTTTTGGGGTGCATGGTGGGGCACCTAGCCTGGTGTGGCAAATGGGTTACTGTAGGGCCACTCGTGTTCGCAGAGTTTGGATGGCAGGGATAGTTATCCCAATATCTTGCAGATTATCTGTGTTTTCTTTTTTTTTGCTATACAGACCACCAAGCTGGTCTGTGGGGCCACCAGAAAGGCAGATTTGGATTTGGCTGGGAGTGCTGTAACGGGGAAGGGGCTGTGGCTGGGGGGCTGCTCCCCTCCATGCTGCTGTTCCCTCACTCCTCGGTGTAGTTCTGCATATTAAAGCCACTTTGCTTTCCCACCACGGCTTTCCCACCCCAGGGCTCACCCTGGCCTCAGGGGCAGGGTAGGGAGGGACTGTGGATTTGAGTGCTGCAATGTGGCCAGAACCACCCTTCCCTGTCTGATCAGGTATCAAAATCTCGCTGCAGCCAGTGCTAAGTGCCATGCTCAGGGCTGCTGGGCTCGGGCCACCACTTGTTCAGCCGATTAGCTCAGTTCCAGGATTAATGGTGAATTGCAAAAACACGTCTTTCCCCCCACATTGGGAACAACAGAGATTTTTTTTTAAATTACCTGCCACGCTCACATTTTTATAAAATCATTTATCAGCTGCACACACACAAATAAAGCTTTGCTTCTCCTAACTCAATGGCTCAATTAATCTTCCCGCGCTCTCCTCCAGCCCCGGGCTGCAGTGCAGACCCAGGCACCGATGTCAGCCTCGGGAGTATATTCATCAACTGCTGATCATGGTTATGGATGCACCACGGGAAAAAAAAAAAAAAAAAAGCCTACAGAAGGTGACAGCTGAAGAGTGGGAACAAGCTGATAGTAGAGACACGGGAAACTGAAGCGTGGGGAGATGCTGCAAGCAGCACAAGGCCACCTGGCAGCCTGGCCACAGATACCAGGGCAGACCCAGCCCTCTCCAGCCTCGGTCCAGGCTCTGCTTCCTCGGAGCCCACTGCTACAATGCAAACCCCCTGCTCCAACCCAATCTCCACTGCTGATGGCCCCCAGGGGTGGCATTTGGGTCAGGATCAGCCAAAGCATCCAAATAACCCTTAGTTTCTGCATCCCTGCTGACTCACTGCTTTGGCAGGGCAGGGGGACTTGTGTGGCCCATTGCCAGGGGTCAACCAGCCGTGAAGAGCAAATCTCAGCTTGGCCCCGATCCCTCTGCTACCTGCAGGATGGTTCCTCAGTCCTACCGCCCCCTCCTTGCAGTGAGACATCCAAAGGCTTAGACAGGCCCTGGAGACAAGTAGCTAAAGAGTCAGCGAGAGAAACAGGGACACGAGTTCCATCTCGCTCCTGCCGGCCTGGCCCTGAACCGGCAGGGGTGATCTCTGCCCCAGGATGCTGTGAAATCAGAGGCAGGTAATAAAGCCCCAAGACATGAAAAAGCCATTCCTGAGCACTGAATTCTGCTTTACTGAGGAGCAAACCAGCCTGGGAGGAAAGACTGCATGCAACACCCAGTATTCTGCTGGCCACACAAATTTGAAGGCCTAAAGGGATGTTCCAAGGGCTGCTGGTTTCTCCAGACATCCCTCTTGGCACCTAAAGTCTTCAGCAACCTGGGAGCCAGGCTCACGACGCATCAGTTTGCACACACCCAGACCCAGGACCAGCCCAATGCATCGTAGGGCTTTTCGGATCCCGCTGGTACTTACTTTGCTAACTTCTTAAAGCCAATGGCCCTCTTCTTGGTGGGCGTCCCATTGACCCCCTTCCAGACGTGGGTGTTCCAGGGGTCCGGCTAGGAGGGAGAGGAGAGCAGCAGCTGATGGGCAGTGCTCAGGGCTTGGAGAAATGCTGTAACCCCAGCTGAATCCCTCTGGTTGGGAACAGGACTGGCTGGCGTCTTCCCAGCCCTTCATCTCTCGCACAAGTCCCTGGAGACCCATGGGTTTCTCGGGGCACTTGGGCAGAAAATTGTGGTATAATAAAACCTTTGTGGCTTCCAGCAGCATCTGGTCAAACGCCCTCTCACCTCTGAGACGAGCATTAACAGGCCACGAGGAACAAGAAGGGGAGAGGCGATGCGAGCACATCCTCCCCTCCCAGCCCACAGGTTTCTCTTTCTAAGAGGCCCTCTGGGAAGGGGAGGCAGCTGAAGCAAGAAACAAGAGCACAGAAGCTAATTCGGTGCCCTCGCAGGCGGCTGGCTGTAATCAGGGCCAGGAATCATCGGGGTTCCTGCTGGATTGGTTACAGAAATGAACAGGCTGCTCCCTTTTTGTGATTGTTCCTTAAGGGCTCTTGACTAAAGGTCACATTGTGTGAAAACCACCGGCGCAGGGACGGTTGGTTAATGAGGGTGTGTTTGCTCAGGGCCCTTTTCCCCGTGGTTTGAAATGTTAAATACTCCAGCCCCAGTATCTCAGCCGGCTGGGCAGGAGCCCCCCCCATCAAATCGTTGGATCCCCGGGCTGGCAAGAGCCAGCCAGGCAAATCTGTAAGCTGGGGAGAGGAGGGACGTGGTGGCTAGCAGGGCATTTCCCCATCTATGAAATGAAGAGCAGAATTAGGCCCTTTCAGAGGGATGAGCTTTGCTTAGTCCTGCTTGACCCAAGGGTTGGGCCCCCATATTTCCAAGGAGGGGCAAAAAAGGCTTTGCCCTGGGAAAAAGTGGAATATCGAGGGGGTCCTTCTGCCATGCTAGAGGAGACCATCAGCAGGACTCATTCACAGATTTCCCTGCCTCGAGGGGCATTTTGTTGAAGGTGTTGGGTGGAGGGATGGGCACAGACGGTACCTGGTACTCGAAGGAGGGGGTGAGGCGGTAGTTGAGCATCTCCTGATGGAAGACTGGAGTGATGCTGCCCGACATCGGCGGGACGATCCACACCCAGTCGGCAGGGCAGCCCCCGCGGCACCGGTACTCGTTCTCCATGTGCTTGATGAAGGACTCGGTGGCTGAGTGGTGATCCACGATGGTCACCTTGTCGCTCTGTCAGAGGGAGAAGGAAGCCAACAGCAGGTTAACATTCCCCAGGAGGCGAAAGCCAAACTGGTGGGGAGGACTCGGGCCAGGGAGCAGAGCTTGAGATGAAAATGCTCATCAAGTGCTCCATGCAATGGACATAAACGCTACCAGTGACTACTGGCCACAAGTCCAGAGCTGAAGGATGCTTGGTTTTGCTTCCCAGTGATCGCCTCCTTCCAAGGGCTCCCTCCTACAGCCCTACAGGATGGTCCCTTTGGAGGTGACACAGGATGGCTCCAACCCTGGCCTTCCCAGGTAGCACAGTCATCAAGCAGTGATTGCGGGGCTGATAGGCTGCCCTTGTCCTTCCTGGGGGGCATGCTAGGGGATGGGTGTTCCTCCTGTTACTTGGCATGGGCTGAGCAAGGACCAAGAGGGCACGGATGAGCTGGATCAGTCCCCTGGTCATTCCCCTGGGGAGCTCGTGGCTTGCAGGACTGAAGGAGCAGTGCTGATCCCGCTCCAGGAAGGACTCCCACTTGCTGAAGATGTGTTTCCAAGGACTCCTTTTGCTACTCAGCCTTAAAATGCAAGTGTAGGGAGAACCTGGGCCATTTCGTGCCTCACAGGTGGGACAGAAGGGCTGGATCCTGCCCCCCAGGGCACTCCTGCTGGCCCAGCAGAGCTCAGACACTGGTAGTGCCGTCTTTCCAACATCCAGGGCAGAGACATCATTAAATCTCCCTGCAGGCTCCTGGAACAGCCCAGAAGGAGGAAGGCACAGCACAGTTTCAGCTGAGTGCATCAGCAGCTGCCGTCGTCCTTGTGCAGAAGTCCCCATCACTGTCCCACCTGGTCCCTGTGACCCAGACCCTGCAGCTCACCTACCTGGAAGCTGTACAGCACGGCAATGTTGATCTCCACCAGGGCTTGGTCCTTCCACAGTGAGGAGGTTTTCCTCATATCCAGATTCATTTTCTTGGCCACTTGCTGTAACAAAACGAGGCAGCAGGTGAAGACATTTACTGGCCAAGAACCAAGAACTGAAGATCTCTGCTTGGGGAGAGGGACCCAAGGGAGGGACCCAGGCTGGCACAAGGCACACACAGGGCAGGGCAGCTGACATTTTGCCTTCTTCTGCAAACATGGGGCCCTGCCTCTTCCTCTTCACGGTGGGAAGACAGCCAGTCTGGCCTCCTCCCCTGGGCACAGGAAGGTGACTCAGGGCTGCTGAGAAGGGCCACTGAAAGGAGGCCGGTGGGTCCATGGGACAGCAGGAGGTGGTGGCCATCCCAGCAGGAACAGACCCCATGCCAGACCCCTGCTGCTCCCACACGGTTCTTCCTCAACCCATTTCTTCTACCTAGAATCCTTCCCCATATTGCTATTACAGATGTAACAGCAACACAAGGACACACTCTCACCCCTCTAGTTTCCAGGTGAGCTCTCAGACACCTGGGGCATGATGAATCCCCTCCAAAACGCAGCGTGCTCCTTGGAATGGTGAAGGAACCACCCCGATGGAGCCCTCCACCTCCTGCACCCACAGCTCTCCTCAGAGTACTGCTTTCCCAACACTTTGAGAAGCCTCAGGGGTGCTAAATAGGTACCACAAATGCTTAAACAGGTACCAGCTGGCCCCATAACACCCAAAAAACCCTTGCCAGCCCACCGCACCCTTGGCCGTGTGGCTCCAGGAGAACGTAGCTGCTACGTAAGGGAGACCTGGGCATCCCCATCGCTGTCCCCATGTCCTGCCCTGCTCCCCAGCACCTTCACTCACTGCCTGCCTCAACGAGGGGGATTTACCTCCAGAATGTTGTAGCGAGAGTTGTCACAGTAGTCCCGGACCCCGATCTCTGTGCCCATGTACCAGCCGCTGAAGGGGCAGGCGGAGAACTCCAAGCCGCCGATCTCGAGGAGCATGTTGGACACAGCTGGCAAACCGTACCACTTCAGGCCCAGCTCCTTAAACCATTCAAACCTGCCAGGGTACAGCAGGGTCAGGCAGTCAGCCAGCCCCCCCAGACCACCTACAGGCAGGGGAATGGGGCAGCCAACTTTGCCACTGGCCACCGGGATGAAGGATGTGTGAGCAGAACATTTCCTGAAGGCAGTATCTCATTTGGGATCTGCTTATGGGGAGAGGGTGCTACATCAGGAGTGTTACAGAGGAAAGTCCTGGGAGACTTCAAGCAAAGGGAAAACAACCCAGGGACAAGAACACAAGCTGATTTCCATCACAGGGGAAATAAGATCTGGAAGTGGGAGGGTAAAGCAGCAAATACATGATAGGAAAGTCTAAGCAGAGATGGTTTAAGGTGAACCCAGAGGAGCTGAGCCCCGCCGATCCCCTCTGACTTACTTGGGATGCCGGATGGGCACTTCCAGCACGAGCTCGGGGGGGATTTCAAAGAGCTCGGGGTCATTGCCGTTGGCTTGGAGGAGCAGGGGCAGGATGTCAAAGCGCCCGTACGGTGCCTTCCACCCTTGCTGGATGCAGATCTACAGCCAAAACAACAGCAGGGTTAGTGGTCCCTGCAGGCCACCTGCCCCTTGGGTGCTGAGATGGGACTTGTGGTGCTGAGCAGTGTCTCCTAACAGCATCTCTGCTCAGCCCTTTGGTCCAGGAGCTCATCTCCATCCAAACGAGCTATGGACGTGGTGGGCTTGCATGTCATGGCCAACCCATGCACGGGAAGTTTTATTCCCAGGAAAACACCCAGGAGTGGGACACATCCAGCAGGCAGGATGCACCCCACCTGAGCCAGCACCCCGGGGTGCTCAGAGCCACCCAGCCCCCCGGTACCTCCGTCAGCTCCACGTTGGCAGGGTCTCCAAGGACGGAGCCGTCGGGCTGCTTGTAGCCGGCATAGCGGATGAGCTGGGCGTTCCAGATGCGGAAGTCGTGCTTGCTGTCTGTCCGCTGCGGGAAGATGGTGATGGCAGATCTGCAAGGACGAGGCAGCACTGTGAGCACCCGTGCTGTAACAGCACAGGGCAGGGGTCTTCAGAGGGATGGGGAAGTGTTGCGGGGGAAACTCGCAGCCCCTGAGGCCCTGACCATCTGCTTGTGTCCTGGGCAAGCCCCTAACATTTATTGTCTTTTCTTCTGGAAGTAATCATGGCCAGGTGCACTCTGGCTCTTTTTTGGAAAGAGCTGGGGAGTTTGCAGCAGCTCGGCTCCAGGCAGAAGCTGGCAACATAGGGTTTTAGAGAAGGAAAGGGAGCCACGTGTGCTCTGCATTTGAAGCAGAAGGCAGGAAGGGTGAAATAATCAGAATATCTACTCTTTGATGTCCCACGGAGAGCAAGAACAGATGTACTCAGACCAGCAGGACACTTTCTGCAGACAACAGGTCCCTCTCATGCTCCCCTGGACAGAGGCTGGCTACAGCGATCCCGCCGAAGGAGACAATGCCAGCAGGACCCAACACTGGGCCAAGACATCCACGGCACTTTGGGCAGAAACCCTGGGGACTCCCTGGGGGCTCACCTGAGGTTCCCTTTGTTGGTGGCATATTTGATGTGGTTGCAGATGTAATTGAACATCCCATGGGCTGTGGTGCAGTCTCGGGCATCAAAAACCTGGAAGAGTGGAAGGGATGGTGGTGATGCTACAGGATTTGTGCTCCAGCTCCTAGGGCAGAGCCTGGCAGCAGGAACACAGCGCAGGGAAGCCCTAGAGGTCACCTTGATCTGTTACGGACCTAGAGCTCCATAATTATGTGTTCCCTGCTTCTACAACATCTGGACATCTAATCCAGCTGCTCCTTCTGCTTTGGAGAGGGGATTGGTCTCCTGCCCAGCCAAAAACTTCCCCAGCCAGTGCTAAAACTGGCTGCTGTTTCTGGCTCCTCCACCAGCAGTTTTGATTTCTGTTCTTTCCTGCACACTTTCCTGCTCACGGCTGAAATGGGAGAGGTGTGAGCCAGGTCTGAGGGACACTGAGAGGGTGTGGAAATCAGGAAAGAGGCTCAGCAGGAGGGTTGAAGCCAGCTTCTTGCAGAAATGGCTCCCCCAAGGCTCAGATGTGCCAAAAGAGCTGGAGGCCAAGCTGCGAGCGAAGGAGACCCAGCCTCCTAGCCCTGCATGGTGCCAATGCCCAGCATGAAGCAGCCACAAGAACTGCTCAGAAGCACTTGAGCCATTCTCCAGGTTACAAAGGGACATGTCACCTCCACACCATGGGATTTCACTAGAGATCCCTAATTCAGATCCTACCCACAGGCTTCCAGCTAGTCAAAAGGGCACCTAATCAAATTATCTCCTGTCATAGCATCTCTGTACCAAAGCTATATCCTTCTGCTGTTCTCCAGGCAAAGCTGTAGCTTTGGAAGCAGCGTGTGAGATATTGGAGCAGCATCTGGTTTGGGAAGATGTTCCCTAGGGCAGCAGCTTCCAGTTGGCCCCGTTTCAGACACAGACACCTCTGTACACCTTCCCTCCCAGATGTTTTTCCACCTCCTGCTGCCTTCCAGAAGTTGTTGAAACAAGTGTGGCTGCCATGTGCGGTGTTCCCTCAGGTGTTTGAAAACCAAGATTTGCCTTTCCAAAACCCCAGCACATCCTTTGGCAGCTCCAGTGCTCACCTGCAGCTTGGACCACTGAATCCTGCCCACGCAGCGGGCTGCGTTTCGCCAGGCGTGCTTCGCTCCATAGATCAGCTCCGTGTCCCGCAGCTGGTAGGTGTCGGTGGCTTCGATCTCCTTGGTCACCTCCTCCAGCCTTTCCATATGGGCCTTGGAGCCAGACCTGCATGGAGGGGAGCAGGGGAGATGGCATTCACCAGCCCGGGTGGAAGGCAGGAAATCCTGAAGAAGCAGCCTGACTTTCTGTGACCTTCTCTGGCCATTCTTACCTCTTTATGGAGGAGTAGTACTGGTCAATGAAGTCCTTAGCCAAAAGGAGCACCTCCTCTTTCGTCCTGGTATCTTCCGACTTGCGGACGTGCTGGCTAGGGGTCATTACTGAGCCCATGCAGATCTGCTCGGTGCATGCGGTGGCCTGGTGGGACAGAATGAGACAAGCATGGCTTGGCTGTGTGAGCAGGGCTGAGGAAAGTCAGCGATTAGCTGCCCAGGAGTTGGTAACATCTTTGACAAACAGGACTATTTCCAGCCCTGTTCATTTTCACACCTCTCAGTACTGTTGTGTAAGAGAGCTCGAGTGTGTGCAGTCACCTCCTGCCCCACCTGATGCAGATGATTGAGGCTCACTAGGTTCTTGCTCCAGCTCAACATAAAGCCCTATGCCTTTCCTTGCTCCTCCCAGAGGGATCCCCTTCTCACCCAGCTTATCACACCAGAGGTTTGAAATTCAGACACTGTAGGAGATGAGAAGGCTGGCCTGAACTCATCCAGATCTGTATTTCCAAATTTCTAAATCTCCAATTTTCTAAAACCATCTTGGAAACACAGTGACCGGCCAGTTATGCTCAGACAACCTTCAGACAGCCCTACCAACCCCACTCACCATCGCCGTCTTGAGGTGCAGAGTGTCGTGAAGCACGGCGCCCGTCTCCCAGTTCTTGATTTTGACGAACCGCGGGCACTTGGAAGGGCTCCCGTTCGCCGCGCTCTTGGTCGGGGACTGCCGCCCCGACAGCGGCGGCTGGACAACAGTGAGGACCAAGCACAAGGTTAATATTTGTCAATGAGATATGCACAAGGTTTATATTTGTCAATGAAATATAGGAAAAAGGCCACAACAAGCAGCAGCATCTTCCATTAGTGAGTGCCTGTTCTTAAACCCTAATGATAACATGGTGAGGAAAGGTGCACGGTCCAAATATTTGGCAGTGTTTGGGATCCTGCAATGATGCAACTGACTCTCAGCATGGTTGAGAAGTCATCTCTGTTTACCAGACAGCCAAACCTGTAGGAGAGGAGTTAAAAAACAGACAGCAGTGACTTAGGAGAATGCCGTGTTCAAGTTTCCCAGCGGAAGACTTATCTCCAAAATGTATTGGATGTATCTTTTTCAGGAGCATCACCTGCTCGGGTTTTACACATGCCAAGCTCAGCCTCACCAGTATGAGCCCTCTGAGACAGAGCTAACAGCCGAGTGTTCCTCTGAGCAAGCCAAAGGCATGTCTCCTTTGATATCTACGCTGAAAGAACGTCGGAATAAGGACGGATACATTACACAAGTGGGAGGGCTACTGAATTATGCATACTTGGATCACTTCAGGCTCAGCTCTGAGTCTCCAGCCCACCCCAATATCCTGCGTCAGGCTGGGCTCATCCAGCACGTCTTGAATGATATGCCAGCATACGGGAGAGACTCGGCCAGCTTGTGCCGAGCGGAGCTGGCTGCACCTTCTGTCTGCAAGCTCTTCTATTTGCACATGTTTTCAGAAATGTTTTCAGATATCATCATATCCAATATGTGTGCTGCAACCCTCCTTCCTCCACGCACTGGAAAGTTTCATGAGCTGTCTGTATCTGATGGTGTGCCATGGGGCATGAGATCCACGGTGGCCCTGGTAAACAGAGACACTTCTGGAATTACATCTTGTGTTTGGGTGTGCTTCATCTGCTGCCACTACGAAGGTATTGCTGGAAGTTTGGGGGGAATCCTGATCCCACACTGGAGCATCTTGTCAGAACACACTTGGATGTGATGCTGTTTAAAAGCTCACATCTCTCCAGCGTAGGTCTGGACTTGGACGGAGTTAGGGTGTAACGTGCCTAAGGGAACCTTGTAGCTTGAGTCCCTTTGTAATCTGTCTGCAAGGTTTTGTTTTGTTTTCCCTTCAGTTTTGCACTCCTTTGTGGTGGTCCTGCTTTGGGTCCTTGTCACAGTCGCAGCTCGCGGAGCAGCAGCAGCAGTGTAAATCCAGCATTACAGCCTTCCTCCTCAAGGACCGGGTGGAGAACAGCCAGCACAAGAGCCTCTTGTTTCAGAACAAGTTGCTTTGCTGATGGGCACACCCAGGAGGGAAAGTCACAGGGGCCAGAAGGATAACAAAAAGAGACGAAATATAAACACCAACACCAAACTTGCTCTTCCTCAGTAAGAAGCCGATCCTGAAACACCAGGGCAAAAGATTTCCATCCTCCCTCCCCAGGGGACGGATGCACCCAAATCCCTTGCCAGAGTGATGCCTGGGCTGACACCGACTCCTCTGTAGGACCCTCTTTGGTCCTCACAGTTTCCAAAAGCTTACCTCCTCACCTTGCCTCCACCAGACAGAAGCCTGAAGTACCAGCTAAGGCAACAAGTGCTGGTTGCATCCAGAAAGAGTGTGTTATGGACCCAGATGTAGGAACGACCCCATCTGTGGGGCAAGCACGCCCATGGTGCAAGCTGGTGGAGGGTGAGTACTTAACAGATGGTCTGCCTTCAAGATCCCTGAAAGCTGCTCCCTTTCCTTTTTGGCTTTTCCCTGTAGGTACTGATGGAGTTTGCATCCTTGCTGAAACAAGGCCACGGTGCTGGGGCAGGGTGAAGCCCCAGGTGCCAGGGGCAGCCGAGGTGACACCACCTACGAGAAGCAGAAGCACCAAAACCCCACCGCAGCTGCACGGAGAGCAACACCCAGAAAAGACTGGGAAGGAGCCGCATGTGCGTGCGTATGCCTTCCTTGCACGGCATCACTGGAGCCAAATATTACCCCCGCTTCTCTCAGGGAGGCTGAGAGAGCTGCTTTCATGTTTTAATTAGGCAGCTGTGATATTAGTGACTCAAGAGTGGGACAAATGGAGAAGAGACTAACGGAGCAGTCGGGGCGTGCGCATAAGATGCAGGCATCTACAAGGCACTTATCGGTGGTATGCAGCTTGAGATGTCTGCAGCTCTTACAGAGGGAGGGGAAAAAGGCACCCAGCCCTGCCTGGGGCCAAGGTGCCTGGGCTGCAGGTCCTCAGCCCTCCTCCTGCACCCCTAGGTGGCAAATGCCATCCTGCTGAGATGCGTCGGCCGTGGGGGACCCGCTTTGGAGCACTTTGCTGGGTCGCGGGTCTATTAGCGTGCTGACATTTCCTTCCAGACTGCCTTAACTCCAAACTGTGCTTTTTTTGTTGTTTTCATAAAGCTGTAAATCATCCTTACAGGCACGGAACCACTGAGAGTCCCTTGCCCCACTGCAGATGCACGCGCCCACCCGTGTCGCCAACAAATCAATCCGTGCGGACTGAAATACGGCCGCAGGATGCGGGCTGGTGAAGTCACAGCATCTCCCCATCGGCTGGGTCTAGGGCTCCTGGGAAACCAGCAGAGCACACCGTGTGATTTTGAAAAAAAATAAATAAATAAAAGAAAAAAAAAAAAAAGAAAACAAATACAAAACCAGACCCAGAGGAGCGATCGATGCCCAACCGGTCTTTCAGCACCTTATTACATGCCTCGGTGAGCACTCCCCACCTGGCCAAGCAACTCCACCAAGCCCTGCTTTAGAGAACAACTTGTATAAAGAGCTGGTGTTTGGCTTGGCTCGCTGCTTTGCTAACAGTATTTATTGCGGCTTGTGAGGAGTTCAGCGAAACGCCCGCTGCCCTTTCTTTCCTCCTGGCTGCAGGCATCCCCGGGGAAGGGCTGTGGGGAACTGGGGAACCAGCCTGCCTCCAGGGCTGGTGCGGGGATAAGAGGGATCAAAAGAAAGCCTGCACATCTAGCAGCAGGAGGGGGGGAGGAAATAAAGAGTTTAATAGCAGCTTAAGACCGGGGATTTTGGCAGCCCTAACACGGAGAGAAATTAAGCTCTGAACACAGAAGGTTATAAAGTGCTTATAGTAACAGACACGTACATGCACGGAGCTTAGAGAGGAGGCAGAAAGTCTGCATCTATCCAGGAAGGGACCGGAACAGGGACATGTCCCTGCTGGGGTGGATCCTGAGAGCTGCTGCCGTGCTCTAACCACAGAGCAGGACGTGGGGCTGCCCACGATGGCTTGCTGTCAGCTGCACCCATGTACATGTGCCAACGTGAGTCGGTGCCAGGTAAGGCTGTCTGTGCTGCTGGCAGGGCTGGCTGTGCAGAGAGGATGGAGATTGTCCCTGGACACATCTGAGCACCCAGCGGGGTGGGTTACAGCCATGCAGCAAGCCTGGCATGGTCAGGATCACCTCGGCCATGTCACCTTATGTGACCTCGCACCCTGCTCCTGGCTTTGCATCTTTACGACGCCTCTGAGATGGGAAAACTGGAAGAGCAGTGGCCCAAGAGGTGCTGCTGGGGACCGAGGCCAGGCTCAGCACCTGAGTGCCGGATGAACCTGATGCTGCAGTGGTCTGCACGTGGCAGGCAACGAGGAGCACTGCGTGGGGTGGCAGCTCGTTGAGGGGGGGAAGAGGTGTCAGCCAGAGGAATCCGCTGAGGATGCTCCCGAGCCAAGGAAATATTGTTTTTCTCGGAAATCTTCATGTGACCATGAAATCACTTTTCTCCCCTCCCCTGAAGGGTACAATGCGATCCTGACAAGTCAGGTGGGGAGAGGACAGGGAAGAAGAACACATGGTCCCTGGATTGGTCCCCCGTGTCCTGACCCGCTGCTGGTTAATCTCATCAGGGCGACGCACTTGGCTGCCCAGGCTGGGCCGTGGTCACGGGTATCGTGTTTTCCCCAGGGGGATCCTGCCTTGTGTCTCTGGCTTGGCTACAAACAGGGAGTTAATCCATTTTTTGGCAAGGAAGCCTGAGAATTTATGTCTGTGGAGCGTGAGAAGATGAAAAGGCGCTGTACAACATGTTATCTGAAGTGCTACTTTGAATTACCATCATATAAATCAAAACGACCTTAATGAGGCGGCTCAGCTTTTTGCCACCAAAAGGGCCGATGGTCCCAAGGGAGGTTTTGGAGACGTGGTCCCTGGCTATGCTCCCATTCCACCTTGGCTCCTTGGACAAGGAGCATCCTTCTCCAGCAATGCATGCCCTGCCTGAGCCCTGGGGAATTCAGCTTCTGGACCACATGGGCTCTGTGCACCATTGACTCCAGATCTTGGGACCATGGGTCCTCAGGACAACCCAGGCAGTCCTTGCAGCCTCTCTGAAGTGTGAGAGCCCCCCAGGAGGGGTCCACACCCCGCGACCCATCCCCACCCAAAGCAGCGCAAGTGACGGGCACTTACCTGCTCCGCTTCAGAGTAGGGGTTGTTGAGGACCATGGGCACGTTGCTCTTCTCCCACAGGTCACCCAAGACACGGTCGTTCTCCATCTGTGCCGGCAAGGCTTTCTGCAGCTTGTTTTCCCCTTCCCTGAAACTGAAGGGTTAAGAAGCACTGGGGTGAGCGGGCTGGGGACTGGCAGTGGTGCCGGCCGCCGTCTCTCTGTGTCCTGCTGGAGCCACTTCCCGCAGGAGCGAAAACTCGGGCGTCCCACCAGGGGAGGGGAGGGAATGCTCTGCCTTGGCCAAGGCGATGAATCACTCCTGTGAGGGCAACCCAAGCACGACAGGCATTTTGTCACGCAGGTGAGCGTGGTGCTGGCACAGCAACAGGAGCCCCGCGCCCTGCGTTTGGCCAGGGGATGTCGATATGCCTGGCTCCCAGCCTGGCACCCCAAGGTGAAACCACGCTGGCCCTGGTGCTTTCTCTACAGGGGTGATGTGCTGGGCACCCTGCCCCCCCCAAAATCAAGCTGGCTCCATCCAGAACCCTGAGAAATCAAGCAGAGAGGGGGGTGAAGGAGAGCCGTGCACATTTCTAGCTGCAGAGGCTCACGGCAAAACGGGCTGGGTTTGCAGAGAGCAGGTCGTTGTTGATGAGTAGAGGAGAGGAAAAAAAAAACCTAAGGAAAAGTAGGTGCTCCCAGGAGGCAGAGGCAGCGCTCTCTCCTCTTCCTGACCTTTACAGATGCTGCAAATGCCGCTGTGTGCAAGCGGTTTTACCCGGGCGAATCTGTTCAAGCAAACAGACGGCTCGCCTACACGGAGTACATCTGTAAGGTTGGGGGACGAGGGTGTCCCTGGTGCTGGCTGCCCCTGCCTGCACAACGAGACGGATGTAACGCACGGTGCACAGCGGCTGCCGCACACGTTGTGTCTGGGGAACGTCCGCGGGATGTTAGCGAGGCTGCTAAATGCCATCCAAACAGGTGATGGAAAACCACTGCCATAAAAACCCGCATGAAGGAGAAAAACAAATGGGGTTTGGAGACTCGACACCCAGCGCAGGCAGGCTGCAGCATCCAGGATGAAGCAAAGGCACCAAAAGCCCTGGTAAGGCTCCGGACCCGGTCCGGCATGGCAGCACCACTGCTTTGCCCTTGCTCAACAGCCCGTCATTGAGCTAATGTGCTCTGGCAATGGCATTGCTCTGGCTGTTAGTTCTTAAAACTCTTCCAGATGCCCACTGGATTTACTAAGGAGCCTTCTCATTAACAACGGCAGGCTCTGGGCACTGACCAAAGCGGGACACTCATGCTCAGGACATAATTCACAGCAGCACGGAATTCCTGACACCATCTCGCGGAGACACATACTTACAAACAAATCCAGCTTCAGGACCTCCCTCACCCTCAGCTTATGTCTTTAGGTGAAGCTTAAGCAAAATACTTCATTTAAGGCATCTCTCTCTATGCTCTAACTTTTTATCATTTTTTTCTACATTCACAGAGCACTGCTCAGCTGCCACAGTATTACACCGGGTCCTGGACATCTTCCCAACATTGGATGCCTTAGGGTGGCCAACATGGTGCACTACAAGGGGTGCAAGTGCCACAGGGCAGCTTGTACCCAGAGCTGCTGCTTGTTCCCAGAGTTGTACCCCTTGCTGCTTGGAGAAGAAAGCAGTTCTGCCCCATGGCTGGTTTGTGAAAGGCTGCCCATCAGATAGGGCACAGGGAACCACACACCATGCAGCCACAGCAGGTGCCAGGTCCTTATTGCACGGCAGAGCACCTGGCAGCCACACTGGGGTGCAAGGTGTGGGGATGTACACCCCATCAGCCCCACGCTTGCTTGCTGAGGGAGAAGAGGAAGAGCTTTGCTAGCTGTCCTCCGACCCACGTGTAGGCTGCTCTAGCTGCTGGGCTTTGATGCCATCCATGGCATGCGTGTGCTCCACGGATCTGGGCATTGCCTCAGGACCTTGTGTCCCTGCTTTCCCCTGCTGGCTGCCAACCGAAACCAGGTCCTCAGGAGACAAAGCTTCTGAGACCCCTGCTCATGTCCCTGCCCTGCCAGTCTCTGCCCTGGAGAGTCACAGGAGCCCCAGGAGATACAGCCCTGCTTTGCTGTGCATGGCCATGGCACCAGCTTTGCTTTGGCTGTTCTTGATGTTGCCGGAGACCCACACAAACCACGCACCCTGCCCTCTGCCAGCCCACCAGCTCCAGACACATCCAGCCTACCTCCACCTACAGGATTGCCAGCAGTAAGGCAGCAACATGAAAATGCAGAAAATCTCGCTATTCCCCCCAAGACAAGCCCAGCTACTGAACCTCCTGGAGAATACTTATTCCCACAGCTGTATGTTCCTGCCCTCTTGCTCTAAACCCCAAGGAGCATGGAGCTGGCCAACACAGAGCCTCCGAGCACAAGAAATGCTGGGCATGCACAACTCAATCTCTTGCAGCTGATGAACCCCAACATCCTGTTCCACAACTGGTCCAAAACCCAAGACACAAACACTAGATCTGTAAGGTGATGGAAGGAATCCCTTGGAGCCTGGGGCTGAGCAGAGGGAACCAGCCCCACGAGGGGCCACAGTGCCCCTCCGGCAGCACAGATTTTGCCTCTGTGCAAAGAGGCTCGGGCAGGCAGACCCCAGCATGCCAGATATCCAGCAGACACCTCCGAAATAACACCGAGCACACGCCTGCAGGCGCCTGGCACGACCCGCTGCTTGCGGAAAGGTGTCTGCAAGCCTGTCTCAATGGGTGCCCGCCGGCACGAGGGAACCTCGGGGAGGAATCCATCAATCGGCAGCGGCCGCCGGAGGACGCGGCTGGGAGGCTGCAGGCGTAATCTCATTGTCTGCACACCAGCGAAGCCGTGAATGCTGGTACCTGTGCCAACGGCACGGAAAAAGACCAGATGCTCGAATTAAGTCATCGCCGTCATCGACAGCTTCATGCATTAGAAGTAGGACGGCCCCGAAAAGCAAGAGGCACGGTCCCCAGGAATGGTGAGGTCCAGGGGGGGGACCGGGGTTGGATGCTCAGAACCTGGCACATTTGCAAGTGGGACAGCACCAGGTTGGACGGTGCTGTTTAGGCTGGGCAGCAATATTGTGCACAAGGCAGCGAGGTGCTGCCCCCAGACACACACAAAAAAAGCAAAACACAGCTGCAGCAAAGCCACCAGCAAGGGGGTGCGTTGCCTGCCTCTGCCCCATGCAAGGAAGGCTCTGTGCCTTGCAGCACGGCTGCTTCGTGCCCCAGCTGAGCTAGAGCTGACCTCCTTCGGATGCACACAAGTATCCGGCTCTTTCAGGACAGAGGAGCCTTGCCCCCTCCTAGCCCAGATGGGGGGGAGAAAAAAATAATAAAAATAAAATCAATTGCTTCATTCTACACATATTTCCTGCCCGTTTCTTGCAATTGCCTTGTGTGAGAGCTCAGGCAGGAACAGGGTCTTTTGGGCCCATTGTTTTCCTCTCTTGGCCCGGCTTCACGGCCGGCAGCAGAGCCGTGGGGCGAGCCGCCCACGCGCACACAGGATGGTCCTGGCAGGGCAGCCAAAATCGTACAGCCTCCAGACAACGTGTCCACAAACACTTAGTGATGGATGAGCCAACGGGGCTGCCCTTCCTCCTGCTTGCTTCGGAGAAATCCTCACAACTCACCCTCAAACCTGACCTGCGTGCGTGGATCCAGAGGAGGTCTTTCGGAAGGGACCCCGCCTGTTTGTTCTGAAAGCAAAATTTGCTGCTTTAAAAAAAAGGCAGAGGAATCCTGTTCTCCCCCACCCGTGCAGCTTGCTGTCTCACCTCGGAAAGAGCATCTGGCTGTTTGGGAAAATGAGAGGCACCACTGTTTTCTTTTGACTAATTTGATGATGTTGCAGTGCTCGCAGTGATGAAGCAGAAAGGAAGTTGCTGAGAGCAGCCCTTTGAGAAACGTCTCCAAAAGCTTTTCCGAAAAGGAAGGGGAGGGGGGGAAATAATAAATATATGAGCAAAAAGAAATTTGTCACTCCACTCCTTTGAATTTGCTTGGCAGAAGGATCTCTCTGATTTCCCAAGCAGAGGCACAACTGGCTGCTGCCGTCCCCAGGGGGCAGTTTGCGTGGAGCAAGGACGTGGATGTCCACTGCTGCCAGGGGCAGACGGCTCCTCCAAGCCCTCATCCCAGCTCCTGGAAGCCCTAGGCTGTGCTTGGGACCCTCGTGGGAAGCTCAACCACCAGCTGCAGGAGGGAAATACCTTGCTTTCTTTGTTTCCTCCCTCCTGGGTTGTCCTTGGGGATTGCAAGGATGAGCCAAAAGCAGAAGGCATCACTCCTAAAGGCGGTTTGTGCTCCCCGCAGCAGGTGACTGCAGAAGCAGCAAGGCAAGAAGTTCCTTCCTAAATGCGAAAGATGACTTCTGACTGCACCGAAGAGAAGGGACAAAGCCAAACCGACGAGGATGTGGCATGGCAGGAGCATGGGGCTCACCCTCGTGAGGCCAGGGGCATCGCTGCACCGTGCCCTCTGCAGGAACTGGGGATGGACGAGCCAAGCAGCCCCGGAGCGAGGCCGTGCTGTGAAACACGAGGCTGCTAAACATGCTGGCAGATAAAGACCTGGGAACAGATCCCAGTGCCCCAGCTGATCCCAGCACCATTCAAGATGCTGCCAGAGTCAGATCCGACCCGCAGCTGCTGTCCTTGCCCCTTCCCAGCCATGCCCAAAGAGCACCAAAATGTTTTCAGCACCCAAAGGGCTTCAGCCTGAGCCCAGCCCAGGTCTGCCAGGGTTGCTCAGTTGGGCTTGCTGGCTAGGACTGGGCACAAGGACGGGGTCCGTCCCCAGTGCTCCCACGACACTAATCCCCAAAGGCACAAATTGCCACCTTCCTGTTGCCACCCACACATCTGGGCGCTGTCCCCACCGTTACACCTCAGTGCAAAGTCCCCGAAGTGGTGCTGGGTCTCAGAGGGACAAGGACAGAAACGTGACACCCTGCTAGAAGGATGTTGAGGGGTCTCCAATGGGGTATTTTGGGGTGGAATTTGCTGTTTTCAGGCACTAAACACCACTCTGGGTGAGCCTGATGGAGTCAGGGTGGTGAGGAGGAAGAATCCACAGAGGGAGAAGGGGAGGAAGAAGAGGGTTACTCACTGCCAAAGCTTCCTGCCTCAACGTTTTGAAAAATAACACGATAGATCCAGGAAACCTTTTCATTTCAGAGGTTTTAAAGTTTTGTGTCCAAGTACAGAATAATGAAGACATCAGAAATGCAAATGAAATGTTTTGAGCAACACAAAGAGATTTTGGCGGCGGCGAGGGAGGTGGGAGGAAGAGAATTTTCTCTTCGGGAACTGCAAAATTATGGGGTTTGTTCCAATGCAGGATGGAGCCTGAAACCCTGAAACCCTTCATAAACAGAATTCCTGCTCTCAGCACACTCCTGCCTCTCAGGGCTGCTGATGCTGCTTTTTGGCCCCCAAAGTGCCATGCTTCCATCATGCCGTTCATGTTATGGAACAGACCTGGGAAGAAAAAACAAATACTGGCAACTTGGTGGGGGGAGAGGGAGGGAAAGATGGGACATGACAATCTCCCCAGAGCTCAGAGGGAAAAACAGACCTAGGTTAGCTGGCAGGGAGTGAATCAAACTCTATTTTTATTTTCTAGCCCACGGTGAGCCTCATGGCAGAAATGCCAGTTCTCATCATACCTTGCTCCCCACTTCCATGCTCTGTTTTAAGATCAACCTCTTGGCAGATGGTTTGAGCCATGGAGCAGACATTCGGCTGTGGTCACGGCCCGTCCCATGGGCATGCACCGTGTCTGCAGGGCACCTCGCAGCCAGAAATCAGCAGGGAGCAAAAAACAGGCCACACAGAGGCAACATCCCCAGGGATCACAGCCCCCCGGGGCAAGGGATGGGGATGAAATGATTTTTTTCCCTAGTGAAAACTTCACAGTTTCCAGTTTTTCTTGCAGGAAGCAACACGGGCACCAGGTGCAATTTGAATCCCTTTCGGCCCACCTTGACCGAGAAGTGCTCGGCTGCCTGCGAATAACCTCAGCCTTGTGCCATCCCTTCGTGCCCTGGGAAAGCTGTCAAAGCTCTGCGAGCCCAACTGGCTTTGACAAATGCTGCTGGCGGTGAAGGTCAGCACCAGGCAAAGACAGAGACAGAGCAGGGTTGGACCCGAGACCGGCATCTTCAGCTGGATCATGGTCAAGTGATCCGGGCTGGAGGTGTAAGGCTCAGCCCTGAGCGAGGATTTGCGCCCTCCTGATATTTAGGCAGAGCTCTGTTGCTGTTTTGATTGACCTCAGCTCTGCTTGGTCCCTCCAGCCTGGAGAAGTCCCAGCCTAGGGCACCAGAGCTGCATCAATCCGTCAAGACTGGCTTATTTTTTTGGGCATTTATTTGGCATCGAGCACCGCAGTCTCGGCAGTGATCCGCTCCCCGTCGCTCCCTGACCTTTCTGCACTTCTCCGGACCAAGAAAACTCTCACTCTAGAAGACCTTCACCATGCCCCAGCTCTGTCTGAGACCGAACGAATCATCTGCAGCACGTCGCAGGATCGGGGGAGAGGCAGCCGAGCAGTGCCCTTTCCCCTGCAGAGCAGCCTCCGACACGTCCTCCCGCAGCGCACCTCCTTCCCCGCTCCCCCCGGCCACCCCGGTCCTCTCCCCCACAGAGCCCTACCCCAAGAGCTGGGCTGCAGCTTTTCATCAGGCAGAAGATTGAAGGCTAATTTTGCTCGAAAAGTGGATTTTCAATTCCAAGCCACTTTTATAAATGTATATCTAGGATACTGAAAAATAAAGTGAATTGAGCTTTGGTGAAGTACCCACTTTGCTGATTTTTTTGTTGTTGTTTGTCTGAGATCCTTCAGCTTAAGTGAATTTAAACTGTTTCTGTGTAATCTCTTGAAGAGCAGAAGAGATCCCTCCAAGGAAAAAACACCTTTTCCATCTCATTCCCAGCCAGAACAGAATTTCCTTGGCGAGCCTGCAGCCGCTGGGCTAGGACGAGGGACAGGAGGGTGAGGCTGAGCCTCGTGGCAGTGCTTGGGACTGTGTCCCCCAGGGCTTCCGAGCTTCTTGCAATGCACAACAAGCACTCCAATGAGTGTACTTATGGGGTGAGAGGGAAAGCACCGGCCAGAAATGTTCACTGAGAACATTTCTTTCCACTTTTTACATAGCAGAGACCGCAGGTCTCTGGTGCTGGATGCAGCGTGCAGGGTCCCAAAATGTGTGTGGTGGGGGGATGCTGCCCTGTCCCACCGCCCATCCCAAACCTCTGCTAGCGTGGGGCAGAGCAAATGTGTCCTGCCTCACCGTGGCAGCCACAACACGCTTAGAGCAGCCGTGTCCTCCGCATGGAAAATGCACGATGTGGGTGAGCAGAAGCGACAACAAGAAAACAACCACAGATAAAGGAGGAGGAGATGAAAAGCCTACAATGGGTTGTGGTGGGAGCAACCTCCTTCTTCTGACCAAAAAAAAAAAAAAAATGAATCCCTTTTCAAAATCTGTTTTGTAAACAGCTTTTCTCCTATCCCTAAGCAAGCAAGGAGACTTGAAGCTACAAATACTACTGCCACCAAACCTAGGTCGCCAGCTCCTGCAAGCCCTCCTGCCCAAGCCTTCTGGCGGTTCCATCCCATCAATGAATGAGGGCAGGCACAGCCTGCTGCGGCACTTGGCATGGCCCTAACGTGTTTGGGGGCTCGGGGAAAGCACCAGGAAAAAGCAAAATATCATTGCTAGTACGTGGCCAGGAGGCGAGAGAGGCGTTATGGAAAAATCACTACCGAAAATCCAAAGCACCACAGGGAGATGCGCTGCATCCCCCTGTAAACACCCCTGGGGAAAAATGCTGAGGAGGGGAAGGATGTCACTGCATGCACGGCCCCGTGTGGGGCAGGCAGCAAAGATGCAGCCCCCAGCTCCATCCCCCTGACTTCTCCCTTCTCACAAAGCTATGGGGTGAGCATCCGTATGCCCCCACTCCTGTCACTCACATATACGTGCTGAAATAATTAACTCGACCTAGAAGCAGTGGAGGGGAAGAACATGCAGCTCCGCTGCCATGTTTCAGCAAGCCTTGGTGGTTTTTGAGTGCTCAGAGGGAAACCTGTCCCCTTCCCTCTGCCCCGAGCACGGCAGCACCCAGAGCAGGTCCCACTGCCCACATGGGGCTGCCCCTGGCTTCAGCAGGAGCCGGGATGGAGCTCTCCTTATCCCTCCCGAAGCCAGGGCCCCGTTAACAAACAACACAGAAGGTCCTGAGAGCCATTTCTCTCCTCCTGCCGCTCTGACCTTCCCTCTCCCTGCCGTTAATCAACAGCAGATTTCAACCGGAGGGCTCCAGAGCAGAGCAGCCAGGACAGCCTGTACCACGGGTCTTATTTGCCAAGGGAAACCGAGGCACAGGGTCTTGTTTAACGCTTGCAACCTCTGAGATCAAGAAAACTGAATAGAAAAAATTCCCAGCCCGTGGTCCCCACATCACACATCAGACCAGCTTTTCCATTCCTGACCTGCTCCCAAATTTTCATTTCTTTTGTCTTCCCCTCATCAGCCTCACCCCACTCTCCTCATACCCCTTCCTCTCCTGTCTCCATCCTGCCACATTACACAGCAGTTTCTGGAAAGGTGCTCCCTGGCCCCGCAACATGCTACGGTGAGTGACCTAAACCGGCACGTTTTAACAAAAGTTAAAAAATAAATAAATAAATAAATAAATAAATATATATATGTAGGGACCTACCAGTCTACCTGGACTTCTATATCTCTTGTCTCTACCTTGCAGGGTGCATCTCCATCGCCGTCCTTACTGCTGCTCTTCAGGAGATCCAGGACGGGCTCGATCTCTTTGAGCAGCTCGTTGTCTTCCACGCCACCGTTGAGGCACAGGTGGCTGCAGGCACTGTCCTTCCCCTTGCCACCGTCCTGTCCCTTGGGACTGGGAACGACGCCGTTCATGTGGACCATCGGCTCCTCTCTCCCGGTCTCCCGGGCCCACAGGGAGCCCATGGCTCGGGCAGCTGCCGGCAGCGGCTGCTCCTTGCCGTGGAGATTTGGGTTGGACAGGTCAACCCCCTTCGGCGTCGGGCACAGGGGTCTGGTGACACGGATGGTTTTCGGCGTCCCGTCGCCCGTGAAAGTGGTCTCCAGGTGAGTGGTGAAGCCCTCGGGGCCCCGCAGGATGAGGACCACGTAGGTCTCGGAGGCGATGCTTCTCAGTATCTCCAGCGCGGCCTCATAGCTCATGTCCACCAGGGGCCTGCCATTGACGGCTAAAATGATGTCCCCGGCCTGGATGAGGCCGCTCTGCTCGGCGGCCCCTCCCCGGATCAGGTCGGAGACGATGACGGGCGGCTTGCTGACGCGCTCCTTCACCAGGAAGCCCAGGCCCCCCACCTTGCGCTTGAAGAGCCTGACCGAGATGACGTTGGGCTGTATCTGCTGCACGCTGAACGCACTCTCTTCCATGGCAGCCCACGTCACCAGCCTGCAGGCCAGGACCTCGACACTCGCTGAGTGCTGAGATTTGGGGAGCTGGGAGATGCTTATCAGACTCTTACGTGCCTCGTCTCACTGCAAAACACCTCTGGGCTTCAGCTCCCGGCTGGCTTTCTGCAGCATCCTTGTCCCGGTCTCACCGGGAGAAAGAAGCAAGGCGAGGGGCAGGGTGGGCAGCTCCGGGCATCGCTCACCGAGCAGGGGCCAGAGGGCTTGACATGCTGGCTTCGAGTCAGCCTCGGGTCCCGGAGGTTTGGAGGCAGCCCACCCGCCACATGAGCATCCCCACAGGTTATTCAGGCTGCAAGCGGGCCATGAGCTGCTTTATCTAGAGGAGGAAAAGACAACAAAGGAGAGAGAAAGAAGTGACGTGGGGTGGGCGCAAAGTGCCACGGGTGCCCATGTGCATCAGCCCATCCCCGCAGATGTCACCCCCCGGGTGCCTTCAGAGCCAGGCTGCAGCCTCGCGTGGCTCCAGGCTCCCTTTCCTCCTCTCCCCCTGCAAAAATTAAAAAGAAAAATCAGCACCATCTGTTCAGCAGGGGATGCGAAAGGCATGGAGAAAGGGAGTGCTGGGAAGGGGCCGCGGGACAGCCCTGCTCCAACCTTTCCCCACTTCGGGTTGAGCACAAACGCCCGAGCGAGTTGCACTAGCCAGAGCAGCGTGGTGCTCAGCAGGGCATCCTGCTGCTCGTCTGCCCGCGTTTTGTACAACGTCCCCAGCCTGATGCTCGAGATGAATCAGGGTGAGCTGGATGCTCCCTGCCCAGGACGAACCCAGTTCCACGGGCACCTTCCCACCAAGCCCCTTTCACTGCATCGGGAGAAGGAGCAGCAGCCAGGAACAGACCGAGGCAGTAGGAGATGACAGCCAGCTCCTCTTACCGGCGTTGCTCCAAGTTATTTACACTGACAAGTGCTTTTAAGCCTGGCTGAAGGGCTCGCAGCCTCAGCTCCTCCTCTCCCGTGTCCCAGCCCCAACACGGGGGCGCTCAGCTGGGCTCCCCCCATGCCCAACCCTGCCAGTTCTGCACAGCTCCCAAACCAACCGGTGGGAAGTCATCCAGAGGCGAAGCAGGGAGTTCAGCCAGCCCTCGAGGGACCCCGAGCATCTGGGCATGACTTTCTACAGCACTCGGGTGGCTTGGGGAGCCACGGGTCGTTGCCTCCTGATGGGGCTGTGTGCTTGCGCCAGGTAACGTCATCTCCCCAAACCTCTCCGCATTCCCCGCACATTTCTGAGGTGCCCTGGAGAATGCTTTGCTGTGGGGCTGTGCCTTTAGCAGCAAGCTGAAATGCAAATGCCTCCTTTTCTTTTTAAGTCTGAATTTTGGGGAGAAAATGGAGGGTCTGCAATTGAAAGCACCGACATGCCAAATCAGTCTGCTGTCCCTCAGAGTATAATGTTCAGGGGGTTTGCACCTTCGAGCACCCCACACCGAGCTCCTCCTGCCCCATAGGGACCCCGGGACACAGCTGCAGGCTCAGCAGGGCTGAGCTCCACAAAGCCATGGGCTGAGCTCCAGCACCCGGCTGGGAAAAAACAGGGATCTGAGCGGCAGGGCAGTGACACCAGCCCTGGCACTAACTCACTCGGGCATTTTAATCCGCATGTGACGAAGGCTGCTGACCCCAGAGTGGCTCTTTACAGGCAAGTAGAGAACAAAGCAGAGACCCATAACCCCATGTGAAGGATTTAACCCCTATTGCCCTTTGGATATTGCCCAGCACCTCCATCCGAGGTCCATCAGCACCACTGGGGGTGCCCAATGAACCAGCCAAGTGTCTCTCAGGGGGCTGCTTGTCCCCGTTCAGGCTCTTGTTCTCCATCCTCCAACTGCCATCAGCACACAGCAGGGGCTCTGCAGCCCCCAGCCCCATCCCTGCACCCCTCGGCCCCACATCCCCTGTGCAGAGGAGGTCACCGTGACCCCATTATCATGCAGGACTTGTTCCCTATGTGATGCAAGAACAAACAAGGCTTTGGGAGCCACGTGAATACCACACGATGTGGGACCACCAGCTTCCCTGGCAGGGGAAAACCCTGTTATTTGCTCTGCATTAGTACCGTCTCCATGATGCCCATGAACCTGATGCAGCCTGCCCTGTCCGTGTCTGCAACAAGCCCAGCACCAGACCCATGGTGCCATACCCTCTGCAAGCAGACCTGTTGCAGCTGAGCCCCCCCAGCCCCAGCACGCACTGCCGACAGTCCCCAGGGCATCCAGCAGCCCTGAGGACGGTCCCTCGGTGTCCCCAGCACTCCTGAGCCAGAGCAAGGGGAAAAGTCACCGTGCTGCAAGTCAGCTTGTCAGCACACACGCAGTGCCCGTGTTTTCCTGGACACCCATGAGGCTGTGTCTCGTCTGAGTGTTTTTGCTGCCAGCTGCAAACCAGCATCACCAGCGATCCCAGCCACCACCAGCTGCTTCCAGCCTGAAAAATAACAGGGAGCGATGGCACTGCTGGGAGCACACCTCTCCCCACCCAGAAGCCCACCAACGGCATTCCTTGATAGTAGGAAGAGAAGGAAAAAAGAAGATGAAAGGAGAGACCTTTCACCAAGCTCAGGGTGAGCATCAGCGTGCCCTGTACGGACAAGAGGGTGCCTCGCTCCCCGACCTTGCACGCTCCCACCCACGTGTGATCAGAGCCTGTCAGCTCCCACCAGCTGCGGGCTCTGCATCAGCAAGTCCCCAGACAGCCAGGGAAGGGCATCATTTGCCTGCTCAGGGTTTTTATTCCCCTTCAAACTCACGCCTTCTTTCTCCTTTTGCTTTTGCACAGAGCAAGGGAGGTGAGAGGGTGGAGAGGTAGGAGGGCAGGCGAGGAGGGTCAGGACAACCTGTCTGTACGCCCCCAACTCTCCAGCTCCCCTGGGGAGGACGTGGATGAGCATTTCCCAGCTACAACACCTTGCACCTTCAAAGCTGCGGGGAGATGCTGTCTGCCGGCAGTGCGGGTGCCTGGGCGCAGCTCTCCCTACAAGCATCATTAGCAGCCTGATTTATGAACCCAAGGGCAGCAGCATATTTGCCAGGTCGTAGATTTAAAGCTACCGGCGGTGTCACGTCCTACTCCTCAGAGCTGGTGCAGCGAGCAGAGTGTCACTGCGGGTGAGCGCTACTCTCATGGAAATGCTTATTTCTGCCTGGAAAGGGAGCCGAGAAGGGGATGATGCCACAGGCAGAGCCAGGCTCACTCCCTGCTGAGCCAGCCCCATGTATTAAGCACCCATGGCCAGTGCAGTCCAGCTCTCTGCCTCAGTTTCCCTCCCCTTCCAAAATGTAAAACAGAGGGAAAACAACCCAAATTACCAAAGAGCAGCAAACCCTGCAGAGCTGCAAGCTTCCACCGCCTCCAACCAGCATCACCAAAGCACTCTCTCCCGTCTCAACACGCACCCGTGCTGATGAGACTTGTTTCACAAGTGTTACCCAGCGCAGGACATGGCACAGCACGTGTGCCCCCGTGGTGGCACTGATGGCACTCGGCAGCTTCGAGGGCATTCACTTAAGGACCAACAATCCTCATGCAAATAGAGAAAAATGTTCTGAGCCACCAGACAAGGTTCCAAGCAAGAAACCGCATTACACGTACGTTAATTGGGTGATTCGATTTCAAAAGATGGGCAGAGGAGAAATCCATCCTCAGCCCTTAGCACGATCTCTCCCCCATCGCAGGCAGAGGCAGCCCCCAGGTGTGGGCACCCGCGTGCTCCTGCCCTCACAATTCGATTCCGAGCCTCGTCTCTCGTAGATCTTCGCCGCGGTAATGGCTTACATTTCTACGTGCCAGCTTTAAATGGACACCATTGTCTTATTTAATTAGTTTTCGTGGGATTTATGCCGCTCCACGAAGAACCCCAGGGCTGATGGATTTATGCCCATTTAATTTTTACAACCCGTGGAGCGTCAGTGACTCTGATGAGGAGCAATGGGACGCAACATATGCACAGTTACTGTAAACCGGCATGTTTGTGCATCTGAAAATGGAGCATTAAAGTGATTCACTGGCAGGCAGCTCGCTCATGCCAGCACTTCTGCGCTCGACTCCCATTCGGCTCAGACCGGCGCCGCGATGCATCTGTGTGCATGGCCTCTCCATCCCCAGCACGCAGACAGTTTCCCCCAGCTATCTCCATTTATCTACCTCCCACCAGCCTCACTGATGTCCTCCTGGGAAGGAGAGAGCCCTTCCTCCTGCCCAGCCCCACTTATCCTTCCCGTGCACGAGGCTGGGAAGTGGCCATTTCACCTGGGCCACCACATTTCCTTCACCTCCCCGACAAAGTTGATTTACACCTAGGCATGAATTGAATAAAAGAAGCCTTTTGACGCCAGCTCACAGCCTTCAGGCGGCGCAACCCAAAATCCTCCCGACCCACCCATATAAGTGGCAACAGGCACATGTTTTTTGCTCATATGAATTTCTGTGCTCATCCCAACCATCCCTCTATGGGGAAATTCAGCACCTGAGCACAGCCCAGTCCTGCCAGCACATCATCCTCATCGTAGCCACCTCGGTGCCGAAACTTCGCCGGGATTCAGCGATGCCCCCGCGCCCCTGCCCCACCTGGAGCCGACCACAGCCTGCAAAGCAAGCGGTTTTAATGTTGCCAAGACAACTGTGTTGACAAAATCCCCTTTTTTTAGATGACGGAAGCAGGGTTTTGTTTTAATTTAGAGTTCAAGGCTGAGCATATTTCAGTAACACGACTGCCGCTTCTATTTTACTGTTTGGTGCAATATTTTCTTGGCGCCTGCGGTGTGCGCTGAAACAAGAGTTTAGATAAAACCGTCAGTCCTGCCACTAACCCGGTCTCAAACTGATGTTCCTATTAGGGCTCGGCCCATCTGTAAAACATAAATTTCACTGCGATCAATTTGCCGAGAGGACTGGAGTTACACCAGCGATTCCGCTTTGACAAATGAGAGCCGTGTTAACACAACGACGCTTCGCCCTAAATGACAAAATAGGTAGATGGGAAATAAGTGAGAAAACGCCATGTGATGGATGGCCTTGAAACCCAATCCCAGCACGAGAGAGGAGTCATGGCTCCATTTAGAAAAAAAAAGAAAAAGGGAATTTAAGATCGCAGCAGGTTGGCTCGAGCTGTAATAGCTCCGGAGCCGCCAGCCGGCATCAATAACGCCCGCGGCAGAGCGCGCACCTCGGAGGCATTGCAGGAGTTCAGCTCCAGGCTCGGTGCAGCTCTGCTTCCGTCCCTTCCTTCACAGCTCCCCCCCAAATCCCTCCAGCACCACGTTACGTTTCCCTGCTGTACCGAGGGAAGCAGCCCGATCGGGGCGATAAATGGCAGTAAGCCTTATCATCACCGACTTCCACCACCAGTGACTCATGTCACTATTTAAGACTCTCAGAAAATACTAGGCTCTTCAGTTCTGCCGCCTCTTTCCAGCAGCCAGAGGCACAGGAGAACCCGGGGTGCATCCCCCGATGCCTTTCAGCCCCTTTGAGGAGCCGATGCCGATTCCTTGCTCCTGCTCTGTGCCAGCATCCCCCGTGCCCACACCAAGGCGGCGCGTTCCCCCATTCCTGGCCACTTTCCTGTGGGTTTTGCCTTTGCACTTGTTGCCATAGCACCACCAGCAGCGACAAAGTTCTCCTGGGACCCCTTCCTTGTCCCGCGGAGGGCTCTGGCTCTAATTCGGGCGGGAGCAGGGTGGGGGGATGTAGAGTTTTTAGCTTCCTAATTTTTGCTGCAGGTGCTGCCAGAGGGAGCGAGGCTGTTTGATAGAGGCAGAGACAGCCCCACGCTGCTCGCTCTGCCGGGGCTCCTGGATAGAGCCCCGCTTGGGGCAGGTCACAAGTGCACGAGGAGAGGGTGGAAATGGCCCCGATGCTCCTCAGTTCCTGATGCTTCTCTCATGGGGTATTCCTGTGCTGGTGATGCTGCTTTTAGCTGAAGCACCCCAGCAGGACCAGAGCCCCTGGCTGAGCCGTGCCACTGCTGCTTTGACAGTTTTGGCGAGTCCCGCTCTGAAAACGTGACTCTCACGGCAAGAACAGGCTGTGTGCTTCCAGCAGGTCTGAAATCATAAACCCGAGAGCCTGCAAAATGGGATTAAGACAAGCCTGCCCTGAAAGGGTACTGCAGGATCTCGTAAGGCATTTCTGAATTGTCATGTAAAAAAGGAGCTATAGAAGGAGTTGCATTAGCATAAATACCTCCAGTTTTATCTACACGCATGCAGCGCTTGCAGGCTTCCACGCTCTGCGCGTTGAGCCGACACACGGATAACATACGGGCTACACAGACCTATATCTGCATGGCATGCTGCTGCTTCCCACGGCCGGATCCCGAGCACTTGGGTGCTGCGGGACCAGGACTTATCGCCCTACAGCCGCTGTGCCGGGCACTGGGTGCCCGCAGCCTGACGCCGAGCTCGTCTGGAGCAAGGGGCTGGATGCAAACCTGCTTCCATCCAGCTGCAGCCAGACTGTGGCTTACAGAGCTCTGGCTCCTCAGGACACAATGCGTTTATTTTTGGATGCCCACGAGAGATCGGATCAGGTCTATAGGTTTCATGTAGTACACAGATACAATTGGAGCAGCGGGAGCGGAGCGCAGGCTTTTCAGTTTCATTTGTAGTCTTTCTGAACCGGTCCCTTGCTGTCGGGGTTATTTCTTTAGTAAAAACTGATGGTATCAACAAGTATCAGACAATATCCTCGTTACTCGGGAAAGGTAAATGCTAATCTATGCGAGCTGAGCTCATGTGACTTATCGGTTACTAAATATAGTTGTTTTCAGGCGCCGATTTCGGCAATCTGGCAGATTTCCTAAGCCTTTGTACAGATCCACTACGGAAACACAAAACACATGAGCAAAGCCGTGGGGGGAAAACCCCCGGCAGGGGCCAAACGGTCCCTGAGGGGCTGTTTTCAAGGTTCCCTCCCCGGCAGCAGGCAGGGTGGTGAGGATTGAGCCCAGACCCCATGCATAAGATGGCCTCTCCGGCCCTGGCTGGCGGAGGGAACACACACAACTCCAGGGGCGCGGGGACTCATCGCTCTCCTCCGCTCGCGGGGAGCGCCGCGCTTCTCCCGGTGCAGACGTCTCGTTGGAAAAACGTCCTCCCCACACCTTGCCTGCGCACGAAGAGGCTCAGTGCCGGGAGTTTGTTTGCAAACACGGGCACGTTTCAGAGCTAGAGTACACGGCTGAGTTCGGGGCGTCTTTAGGGAAAGATTGCGGGTGATACAAGCTAGAAGGAAACAGAGGAAGAAATCGCCAAAACAACAACAAAAACTCTTTAAGATAAGATTTCCCCATCTGAGACCTTTAACCAAAAAGGCACGGCCAACAAGAGGTAAGGCAGAAATCTGTCAGGGGGCTATTTTGTTGGCCCCCCTGAATCCTCCCCACCGCTCTCCATCCACATAGGTCCCTTTCTGCCTCTTGTCTGAGCCGCCAGCACTTGGGGCTGCAGAAGAAGGCGCAGCAAAGGAAAGCACACGAGCATTTACAGCAGCCGAGACCCCGGCCCCCGCAAACACCCCCTGCAATCACCCCCGTCCCCCGCGGCAGACAGCCCCTGCGCCCACCAGGAGGAAGGAGACGCTTCCCCTCCAGCTCGGTGAGAGGCGGAGCGGCTCCTCGGGGACTCGGCAGATAATTGTCAAGTTGCCTGCCAGAATTTCCTCCTGACAGCCAGAACTTGAAAGCGTTGGAAGAAAATGTCTGCACCTGGGCTGCGGAGTCAGCGCGCCTCAGGGGGGGCATGGAGCAGAGGCGGGGAAGCGATGCCCATTTGCACCTTCGCATTGGGGGGTCCAGATGTGCATGCACGGGGGTCTCTTGCCCTCTTTTTCCCCTCGCCAAAAAATATTCCCACCACCCCAGCTGTTACATGCAACCCTCGCCAAGAGCCAGACCCCAAGCAGGGCTCGTCTCTGTCGCTCCCTGCGCCAGGGACTCGTGTCCCAGGGGACCCTCGAGTCCTTGGTGGGCAGAGGTGGGGGGCAAGGTGTGGGCTGCCCCCCTCCCAAGGGCAGGAGCCAGCCATGAGCCCCACATCCCGGGGCTCCGCTGGGTGCCGGGGCCCCTTTGGGTGCCCCTTCCCCACATGGACCGATCAGGATCTGGCCCCCTGCCCACCCCAGTGCCCTGGGGACAGAGGGGACACAGCGGGGCAGTGGGAACAGCACTGCTCAGGTTGGTGTCTTTTTTTTTGGGGGGGGGGCTATCCTGCAGTGTCCCCCCTACTCAGTACCTGGGGGGGGGCCAACGGGTGCTCGTTCAGCACCCGGGACAGCTCTGGCACCACCCACGGCCGGGGGGGTCACGGCGTTGTCCCGGCCTGCCCCCCCCCCCCCCCCCCGGGATCCGCATCCCACCCCCAACACTAACACCTCCCGGGAACCTGCCCCCCTCATCGCCCCCCCTTCATCTCAGGATGCCAGACAAATCGCATCCGTCCCATTCCTGCCTCTCTCTCCCTTCTCGGCCCCCCGCCCTCAAAATTGTCCCCAGCCAAATTCTCCCCCCACCCCCCCGCCCTCCCGCCCCCGCCTTCTCTCCCCCGGGAAGAGACCCCCCCAAACAGCCCCCCCTCCCCCCAGCAAACCACCCGTGCCAGCGGCCCCCCCGGCCCCATACAAACTTGCTGCAAAGAGTCGCGGGGGAGGGAGACAAGAGCAGGCTGCGTCCACCCCCCCCC
>CM021745.1:5516146-5593650 GCA_011075105.1 Heteronetta atricapilla | reverse complement strand
GCCTGGCTTGTCTCGCCCCCCCCATTCCCCTCGGCAAATAGCCCCCCCTTCTCAGCCCCCCCTCTTGCCTCCCCCGCTAATTAAAAAGCCGAGAGACCCCCCCACGGCCCCCACTTGTTGCCCGAAAACTGTGCTCGCATCCCACGGGCCCTCCGCAGCCTGCCCGGGGCAGTGGGGGCTCAGCCCTCCCCGGCCCCCTGCCCAGCCCCGAGCCCCCTGCAGCCCCCCCGCCGTGCCCCTGGAGAGCCGCAGCCCCCTGATCCTGCACCCTACTGATCAATGGAGCAGCAGAAAAGCCCCCTCTTTCCCCAAAAGCGAATGCTCTCCCCCATGCCAGCTTGTCCCTGCACCTCTGTGCCCAGGGCAGGTGGCACCAGCCCCACTGGGGTCGCCCCTGTGCCCCCAGCTTGGAGCCATGTAGTGCACTGGGCATGCTGCAGCTGAGGGCTGGGGCAGCTCCCGAGCTTCTGCCATTGTAGGGGTGCACGGGGGGGGGGCTCCCCCTCGCCCCAGCTCCCCTCCTGACTCAGTCCCTGCCCCTGCTAAGGCCCAGTGCAGACCCAGGCTTGACATCAGTCTTCAGGCTTTGCAATTGTGCTCATTCCCATGGCAACAACAAACACCGAATTATAGATATATAATATTATATAAACCCCACCGGGCTCGCGGGCAGGAGCAGGAGGCTCACCTGCTCGCAGCCTCCCCCCCCCTGCCCCCGGACCCCAGAGGCTGCTCCCCTGGGACTGCGGCCATGCAGCTCCAGCCTGGCCCCGGCTCGTGGCCACCGCTGCCCCAGGAGCCAGCCACCGGCCCCGCTGCTTCTCGGGGGGCTCCCGGGGGAACCGCAGCACATCACAGGGGGCAGCTCGATTGTAAAAATTCCCCCAGGGGACAGGGGAGCAGCAGCCCCCTTCCTCCCCTGGGGACTCCTTGCGGAGGTGACGAAGGGGAGAGGGCAGCAGGATGGGGGCTGTGCCCCCTGCTCCTCGCGCTACGAATCTATCAAGCTGTAACGCGCTGTCTGGGGCTAATGAAAACATAATTATGCCTGTTTAGATGCAGGAGGACTAATTTAATAGCAAGCTACCAAACGATGACTGCTCTGCTCCATCAGGCAGGGAAGCCTGCCCCGCGGAGGGATGAGCAGCATGGGGTGGGTGCACACAGATGAAGAAAAGCTTCACGACCTGGTCCCAGGCTGAAAACTGTCACCTTCAGCCCAGGCTGAGAGAAGCCCAAGGGATTCTCCTTTTTGGGCTCCCATTATCGAGCCTGGTGTTAGAGATGCTCAGGGAAACTGGACGGGGCTGTGCCACGCAGCCACCCACGGACACGCTCTGGAGCTGTTCCGTGGCAAGACCCCAGAACCTCTCCGCCAGCCCCAAACCCTGAAGCTCACGGCTGCTTTTAGGGCTGAAGGAAGGAGCTGAGAAGCCGTGCTCGTCCATGGGCCACTGACTCACCAGGGCATGGCAGCACGTGCTTCTCCTGCGTAAAACTTAACGGAGCGATGCTCACTTCTGTATCTTTGCAGGAGCCCATGAAGCCAGGGGCACAGCACCAGTGTCAGAAGGGAGCTGCATGCCTGTGTGGGCCCCACCATCCCCCTGAGACCAAGAGCAGCCCCAGGCAGCCTTTTCTTCTAAGTAGGAGGTTCACAAACAGCCCATGACCCAGGGCTTGACCTGTGGGTGGAGAAGGTTTCTTGCCACCTTCTCCAGCCCCTCTGCACTCAGGGAGTGCATTCCTGGCTCCTGGCTTGCCAACAAATATTTGCACCTCCCTTCCTCCAGCAAAGAGCACTTGTACACACATTTCTCCATAGGGAGCACGTTCCTGTAATCCTGCCTCATCCTGCCTGGGGAGCCCGGAGTCACAAAGACATCCGTGCCCGGGAGAAGTGCCCCCATGCCTCGTCCATGGACATCACTTCCCCTTTTTGCAGCCAGAACCAAACCCGAGAGGTGCCACCAAGAGAGTTACCCTCAAAAAAATCTCAGGGGGGGGGGCGCAGCCCCTGCCCTGCCCCTCGCCCAGCTCCCCCTCTGTCTGAAATCAGCTCAGTGCTGTTTGCCTCCAGCCATATGCTCCCGGCTCTTACAGAAGCCAAATATAAACCAAGCAGCCCGTGCTCCCCCAAGTTTCCTTTCCCCCCCTGCTCTGGGCTCGCCTCCCCTCTGCTTGCCCTCACCCACCTCTGCCGGGAGCCGGCGGGGGCTCGGGGAGTGCCAAAAATGCTGCTCCTGGTGCTCGGAGGTGCTGGGGAGCCGGCAGGGATCACACACACATACACACACAGCAGCCCCGGCAGCCGCCGCGCTGGAGTTATTTGGCTGCTATTTCTATGCCACCCAAAACGCGTTTGAGGGATTACGGCGGCGGGAATAAAGAAAGGGCTAAACATATTTATACCGAAGCTTAAGGAGCCGATGTAACGGCACGCACACACACACACACCAGCTGAGAGGGGGGTCTGGCACCGAGGCTGCAGCGATTTGGGACAAATCCCAGGATTGTCTGTCTGTGTGTGCTCCAGTTTAGAGCGAGTGTGGATGCTGGCACTTGCCTATGGGTGGCAGTGAGCCTTCACGGTTGCTGCCCTCCCCGAGCAGAGCGGCTCCGGAGGGCCTGGGGAGTCCCCCAGCTGGGCAAGCTGCAGGACACGTTTTGGGGAAAAAGCTGGGGAAACCCACCCGAGAGCCAAACACACGCCTTCAGCTGCCCTGCACCGTGGGCTGTGTTGTTAAACGTGCTGCTGGAAAGTCTTCCCGAGCGCATCTCGCCACCTCCGACGGTATAAAGTGGGTTATAAAGGGTGATCTCTCTCTCACACGTACGCGTGGGCACGCACACACACACAAAATCTAATAAAAAGATATTAGTCGAAGAGTATTTGGCTTCTGGCATTAAACTCAAGCTTCATACAGACACCAAAGAAATGAAATTATGGGAGCTCACAAACAAGAAATTCCAGGGGGATGAATTAATGTTTCATCACTATTACAGCGCAGAGAAGTACCTGTCTGTCTTCCCTCGCGTTTCTTTCTCTTGTACTTCAAAATGTGAGGCTCCTGCCTTTCAGAGCCGCAGCATCACGTCTCCCACGGCACCATCCCCACCTCCCCATCAAAACCGCGATTGTTTTCATCGCCGCTTTAAGGACGCGCTGGAGGTCTGACAAACGCACCAAAGCTCAAGGACGCCTTGTAAATCCAGGGTCTAATTTGAACAGATGAAAAACCTGCTTTGAGCCCTCGCTTCGCATGCTGGAACCGGCTCGAGTTACTTCTGGGTTATTCAGATGCAAACACTGTCTTTAAACACAAGTGTCTGAGGCATCCGCGAGCAGCTGGAAGTTTGGGGGCAGATGCTCAGCAGCGGCAGAGCTCCACGACTCCACCGAAATCAGCAGAATTTAGATCATTAAAGCTGGAGAAAAGCAGCCAGCCCTCAGTGTTTTATACCCTCCGAGTCCCTGTCTCGGGCCCCTTCCCTTCTAGGAGCCCCCAGACGCTGCCTTTTCCCCTTCAGATCAGCTCTTGGGGCGACCCCGAACTGGAGGATCACTTTGTGTCAACCCTTAACAGTATATTTAAGGTGTTATTTCTATTAAGCCACACGTCGCAGAGGGCTGCAGGTTAAAGGCTCTTTCTAAAAGCCCCAAATCCCTAATCTCAAGCTAAAAGTTATCGCCAGGGGACCTCAGGGTGGGTAGTGACAAACACAGGAAAGGGCCCTGCGTCAGCCAGCGCCCTGGGTAAATAGGCGAGGGGTGGGGAGTGGAGGGGCTGAAGCAGGCTGACAAGCCTGATAAGCCAAATCTGCAAAGCATTCACAGCAAAAAGAACACAAAGCGAAACCCAAAAGCGGAGAAACAGCTGCTGCCGAGTCCTTAATTTCCAAAAAAGACCCCGCTAGCAGAAAAAGAGCGGCAAGGGAAAATGGCAGAAATATTCCGCGACCCACCAGCAAAGCCCCTGGTGGGGTGAGGAGATGGGTGGAGAGGGAGCCTGCAGCATCCCTGCTGCCCCCCAGCCCCACTGGAATAAAGCAGAGAATTTCAGGCCTCCCACGAGGAGGAAAGCAGCCCCTCACCCCTAAAATCAGGGCAGCCCCACTGCAAAGACCAAAGGGAAGGTGACAATGTGGAAGGCTGGTCTCAGCCCCCAAATTACAGCTCCAACAAACGCACGTCGGGGTGTATACCTGGGCATGCACGTCGGCCACGCACCTCTGAATCAGCACCCTCCAGCCTCAGCCAAGCAGAACTCAAGGATCTGCCCCAGCCCAAACGCATGAGTCAGAAGCTCCCCAAAAAGGGAGAAAAACAACAACTGGGGACACAGAGCTGGGCCTTTTTCGCTTTTTTTTTTCCCTCCTTTCTCCCCACAGACAAAAGAAAGACGGCGCTCAGCCTTCCCACCAACTGGTGAGAAGTTTGCAGAGGCAATGCCAGGAATTCAGATTTATTTCTGGAATGACTTTAATGGGATATTGAAAGGCTGCTGTAATTTAGAGGTATTAAGTAGCTTCTCCTAGTTAAACCAATGCAAAGTTAAACACTGCTTGCTGGAGAGGAGCTAGCTGTACTAAAATACAGTACAGTTGCAACACTTCACCTCCACTGTAGACAATTTGTTCCCCTTGCCACCAAATCCCTCCTCAAGAGCAAGAAAAGGAGGAAACGGAGCCTCCTGAACCCAACCAAGACCAGATCCTGCCAGCCCTCCCGCGCCCTGCATTGCTTTGAGCCAGCGAGCCCAACGCAGGATTCAATGTCCCAGGTCCCGAGTTCACGGCTTTTGGGAGTTTTTAAAGCAATTTACAGCTTTTTGACTACCCCAGCCTGGTGATTCACTTACCCACAGGCCATCCGGGTCCTGCTGCAGAAGGCTCCCCCTGGCCAGATCCTGGCTCAGCACAGCACCTCTGCTTGCAGGCTCCCCGAGCCAACCCCACTAATTAGAGGGAAGCAGCTCTGTGGTGTCACCTGCTTCGTTAGCACAGGTGTCACTGGCTCCAACGAGGTGCGGGACCCTCCCTGGGGCTGAGATGTTTCCTGATGTTCCCCCTCCCCATTGATTTTAGCCCAAACGCCAGCTCCTGCTGTGCCCCCCTCTCTGGGGCCATGCCGTGGGGACAAGGGCATGGTCCCATCGTGGTCACACTGCCAGCAGGAGCCCTTTGGCAGCAGAAACTGGGTTGAAGCTGTGACTCCTTTAGATATATGTCCCCTGCCATATGTCCCACCTCAGCTTTGGACCAGGGCTGCCCAACCTGTTGCCCCCTCCCCATCCCAACCCACTTTTTCCATCCTGCAGAGACCACTATGGAATATTTTGGGGCCCAGAGGTGCTCAGGAGATACCAGGAGAGCTAGAATCCTACAAACATTCAGGTGTTTGTTTTATTGTTGGCAGCATCACCTTCCCCTCCTTGTGTGAGGTTTTTTTTGCAGCAAGAGCGGGGCTGATGGGCTGGGAACGGGCTCTGGGTTCAGAGCCACACAGCCTGAGAGGGAACTTTGAGGCCAAAGCCACTGCAAATGGGAAAAACAGCCTAAGGAACAGAGGACCACCTTGGTCCCGTGAAGCACTACCCTATGTAAAGCCAGAAAACCAACCTCCATCTCCCTAGCCCCTTTTACAGGGGAAACTGAGGCACGCAAAGCAACAGGGGTCAGCTGAAAAACCTGTATCACTTCTGATTTAAAAAGTGGAGAAAAAGCATCAAAGAGCCTCTCTTTTCCCTCACCTGCCTGCTGGGTGAGGGAGAGGGCTCGGGGTTTTCCCCATGAGGCTGGAGGAACATCGTGCCTCCCAAGCAGGGGGAGGCTGGAGAGTGCTCGCCCCGAGATGCCGGCCGCGGCCGGGGCAGCCCAGCCCAGCACTTGGCAGAGCAAAAGCTTCTGTTTGCCATTTCGCAATAAATCAGCATCAGACACTCCAAAAGAAAGACCAGAAAGAAAGGAAAAAAAAAAAAAAAAATAAAAAAAAAAAAAAAAAAAAACAAAGTAAGGTCACGATCGAGAAAGAAGTGTTGCAAAACGCCCCGTGGCAGCAGGGGGATCGCTGTCTGCTCTGCATGGGCAGCTCCCAGCCCCAAAATGCTCCCCAGCAGATCCCACCCCCGGGCACTGAAGCAAGGAGCATCCGGGGTGGGGGGGGTGGGGGAGAAATGAGGGCAATTTGGGAAGTTTGGGGACACCTCCAATTTGGCAGTTTCCCAGGCGGGGTGTCCGGAGGCAGCACGGGGCAGGTGGCCCTGGTGCATCCCTCCCCGGACCTGGGCACTGCAGACATCTCCCAGAGACCCCATGGGGAAGAGCAGGAGCCCGCTTGCTCTCCCCCTTGTAGCTGTAAGGCAGAACAAAACCCACTTTAGATGCTTTTTCACACGATTCAGCTTTCTCACAAAGAAATCACTGTTTTTTTTTTTCCTGGGGAATGTTTTCTCCTCGCTAGCTCCGCAGCCTGCTTCCCCTTCCCTCTCCAGCTTCCTGCTGGCTCATAAAGCAGCCTCTCTCGCCTTTGCTGAATTTTGGAGAGATATCACAACCTTGAATGTGTTTTTCTTGCTGCAGGGGTCCTATCAGCCCCCTGCAGAGGAGCACGGGGCAACCTATGGCCCTTGCTGCTGCACTCACGGGTCGCAGAAGTGAGCTGCGATAAACAAGGAAGCTCTTCGCTTCCTCGATACGATCGAGATTGACAGGGCCTTGGACAGGCTTCCCCCTCCCCGATTTTTTTATATTATTATTATTATTATTTTATTTATTTTTTTCAGCCTTTTATTCCCAGTGGCCAAGAACATTTAGTCTGGCCGGGAAAAGGAAATCACATTAGAGAATTACGGCTCATTTAGCAGGTCCCACTGGAAGCCCTGCAATAACCACTGCCTTCCTAACAGGATTAGCCAGCGTCTGAACCTCCCGATCGCGCTGCAGTCGTCTCCACTCCCAACATCTCGAGGACCCCAGAAAACACCAAGCGACCGCAGAAACCCCAAATTGAGGTGGACCCAAAGAAGGAAAGATGGAGAGGGTGGAAGGGACTGAGCCCTGCCTGCCTGCAGCTGCGGACTTCACTTTGCCTTGATGATTTGGCTTCTCCCAGGCTTAGGGCTCTGCACACAGTGGTGTGAGTTGGATCCCATGGAGGATCCAGGGGTATCAGCCTCAGAAACACATCAGGGCACATTCTGCTACAGTCCTAAGTATTATTGGGCTGCACCCAAACATTTTGCTTCACACCAGCAGCAGCTTCTGATGCACAAAGTTTACCACCTGAGACATTGGTGTACGGTGGTTGAGGGTCCCCTGGCATCAGTCTTGGAGGCTACAGGAACACAGGTTTGGGGTTGGCATCACACTTAGCATGTTTACTGGGGTCAGTTCTCTGTCTTTAAGAGGGTGGGAGGGTTTAGGGAAAAAAATATTCAGAGGAGAAGATCAGGAAAGAAACCAAGTTATAAGGTGCCACTAGAACAGCCAAGATCAGGTTTTGCCTTCAGTGGTGCTGAAACCTTGTCACTTCTCCCATCCCTGTCCTCACTCGGTACGAGGAAGAGGCAGTGAAAGGGCAATTAATCAGGCGCAACACCATGTATGAAAGCACACCTCTGAGATTTCACGGGGGATGAACATCTGCCTGCCGCCACAAAGCAGCTCCCAGCGCTTCATCACCGTGCTGGCTGGCACACGGAGAGAAAAGTGAGCACAGCCCCAGCAGCTCGGGGCACACAACACGCAGGAGCACTGCGAAATGCAGCCCACAGCAACTGGCAAAGACACCACAAATCATCCCAGTGGCATCCCTCCACAGGGCTCCACCACGTCCTGCTGCACCTCGCAAGGAAGGGTGCAAAGTCTGGGAAGGATTTGCTCGGAAGAGCTGTTGGGGGTGCAACAAACCCTTGCCTTCCACCAGCACCTTGTTTGCTTCAGCCAAAGCAATTCACCGAGATCGTATTCTCACCAGTTCCTTACTCCATGGCACACCTGCAACGGGCAGCTTTTGGCATCGCAGAGCCCCACCACATGCAGGTATAGGGTCCCAGGACCCCAGCCTGGTCCCGCTGCGCTCCCTCCCCAGCCAGGGATGGGAGGCTGGGAGGTGTTGGAGCGCCTCCAGCCCCACCACAAGGGGCTCAGATCATCAGCTCCCGACTTGGATGCTCCAAGGAAGCTGGGGTGGTTGAGAAACCTCATTACTGCTGCAGATAAAGAGGCCAGGCAGGGCTGATTTTATTTTAACAGAGCACCGCATCGCCGTCCCAGCAGCTCCCACGCTGTTCCATCTCCTCCACGAGATGTTTCCATCATTAGCAAGACTTTTGTCTGCAGGTGGAGGGACCTTCGCAGGGCTGCTAATGAAGCTGCGTGGGCAGGGTTAATTGCCAGGGGTCGGAGCCATGAGCCCAGCAAAGAATGCTCCAGGGAAGGCTTGGGGACCTCGGGGGCTTTGCATTAACCCTGAGAACAAGGCGAGGGGTGAAGAGGAGGGAGGGATGGTGCGGAGCCCAGCGCAGGGAGCTTTGCTCACACACACAGGGTGTAATTCAGTCTGCAGGGTCTCAGCCAAGCCAAAACTCGAGCAAGAGGCTGAAAGGGCAGAAATGCTCATGTGGCTAATGAGCGTGCATGGGCTGTGAGCATCCCTGCTGGCGAGAGCACTGGAGGCGGGTTGCAAAGACCAGTCTTGGCCTCCCACCAACCTCAAGTCATGGGGAGCAGGAGGATGCTCCTGGGCGAGTGAGGGTTGATCTCCCTCCTCTCAGTGCCCCCAGCCCCTCTGTCTGTCTGTCCCTCAGAGGATGGGCAGCAACTGCCTGTGCTGTGCCATGGCAAGGGAGCTCTTGCTCACCAACTGCAGAAGTTGCTGTTATCCCCATCACTTTGTGCTTTGGGAGGGTTTTTCCCCCTCTGTGGCTGCAGACTGAGCCAGAGCAGTGCTTTGCTCTCCTCTGGGTCTTCTGCAGAGACTCCTGAGCACCATCACCCTTCCCAGCATTGTTCCAATCAGCGCCGTATGGGACAGAAACACTGCTTGGCAAGCTGGGAATGCGCAAATCTGACCTTCTAGCTCAACCGCGTACAGCATCCAAGAGCATCAGCCATAGCAAAGGAGGCGACATGGGGCTTGTCCCAGGACATCTGGCTGGCAGGGAGTCCTGGAGATGCAATTAGAGGAACCCAGCAGGAAGGAATAAATATTCCTTTGCATTTATCCCTATGCCATAACAGCTGCTTCTGCCACAGAAGTGACCTTTCCAGCTCTATTTTTTTTCACAATACAATTTGGAGATGGGTTAAAGGCCAAGAAACCGTCCATAAGGGAAGTGCCACGAACCATCAGGGCTTTGTTTGCCTGCAGGAGGCGGAGGAGCGATGTGCCCTCGTGTGCCTCCTGCCCTTGCCATGGGTTTGGTTTTGATCAGAGAGACCAGCTACGTGGAAGAAGCCTTCTTGGCCACTGAATCCATCAGCCACCATCTTAGGAAGCTATTGCCAGCCTTGGTCTGTAACTATGCACAACACGTATTGCTGCCGAGTGCCTCAGTTTCCCTGTCTTTTAGGTGTAGTGATTCTCCGCAACAGGATGCCCAAGGCACTGCCCAAGGCAGGAGCCACCAGTGGCCCCTTCCCCTTTCACACCCTGAGAGTTTGGGTTCCTTTTCCCCGAGCTGAAGGCAGCGCTGGCTCATCACAAGTCCTGTTTGCAGAACAGCCACGGGGAAGGACCAAGCCTTCAGTCCTGGACCTGCTTCACAGGCACAAGGCAGCGACTACCTTTTCCAATGTCCTCTTGTGCACGTTCTTGTATTTTAGAGAAGCCAGTGGGTCCACGTGATGCCTGAGACCAGGACAAGAAGGAGCTCCAAGGCATCCCTGCCCTCCCCGACCCCTTAGGTCCAGCCCATACATCTCCCACCACCCGAAGCAGGCGCACAGCTGCCCCCCACCCCCCTCCCCATCCTCTCTCGCCTCCTGGTTTTGTTTGTTTTGCCATCCATGCGTTTACCAGGAGCAGCAGGGTCTGGCAGCCCGAACTTCCCTGGGGAAGAAGTTCTGGCATCCAACGTCCAAGTGGAAAGTTGCTCAGAGCCTGTCTCATCTCACTTTTGACATATCACCGCTGTCCATTTCCCTTCCCAAGGAAATCTGATTTGTTCCAAAGTTTATAGTTTCAGTGACCTAATCCCAGCATAGTTGTTCCTGTTTCCCTTTAATTTACTGCCTCAGCTTGTATTAATTGATGTATTGCAGAGGGCATGAGCCAAGCTAATTGTTTTAGAAAAAGAAAAAAAAAGAAGAAAGAAAGGGAGATGTGAGGTCCCTTGGCGGATTATTGAGGTATTTGAGTGGGGAAGCAGCAGCCACCAGCAAACAGCAATAGCTCCAAACAGAAGCAGCTCCAGGAGAGGCGGGGGCTCTCCGGCTGGCGTCATGCAGACAGAAATACCTGCCCTGGGGTGAACCGGGGGAGCCAGGCAAGGTGGGGGCTGTGATGTTTGCCCTTCTCTGCTGGGCTGCCTTCGCCCCCAGGGCTGCTTCTGCCTGATTTTGGGAATCGGGGCAGTTTCCAGAGGACAGGATAAACACGGATGATGATGGGTGACACCCGGAGCAAGGAGGATCTAGGGAAGCACAAGCTGCTTGCCTTGCCTGCGAAGGTGATGGAGCAAATCCTCCTGGCAGCTGTTTCCACCCACGATGGACTAGAGTGGTTGGGAACTGCCAGCAGGGATTTATCAGGTGTAAGTCACGGCCAGCAGACCCGATCGCCTTCAGGGTGAGAGAACTGGCTCCGTGGACGGGGGAAGAGCTGTGCCAGTTGTATAACTTCCCTTGGGCAAGGCTTTTGATTGTCTCCCATAATATTCTTGTGGGCAAACTGGTGAAATAAAGATTGGATAAGTAAATTAACTGAGGACAGAAAGCAGTCTCGAAACACTTCCAGCTGACATCAGAAGGCGGGGCTGGAGAAACAGCCCCACAGAGGTCAGGGACCCAAAAGGCAAAGCCCCCGTCCGGCCGCTGGGACAGGAGACCCCAGTCACTGGGCAGGCTGGGCCCAAAAGCCTGGAGAGCAGCTTTGGAGAAAAGGACCTGGAGACCCTGGTGGACCAGAGGATGGTTTATCTTGGCCAAGGTCTACAGCTTCCTGGGCTGTACGAGCAAAAGCAAAGGCAAAAGGGACAATTCCCCTCTATTCAACACTTGCAAGAGCAAATAGTGTCCAGACACGGCCACACTGGAGCTCGTCCAGAGGAGAGCACCGAGCTCCCAACCTGTGGAGCTGGGCTCCTCCTGCCCATTGAGCAGGGGAAGAGGAGCCTGCACGGGGATGCCAGGACAAGCTGGAACATGGGAAATTTGGGCTCACTCTAGGCAAAAAGAGGCTGCTTGCACAGCTTAGTTTCATTTTTGGAGACCTCACACTCAGCTTTGCTGGCTGGTTTTGAGCAGAAGGGAAGGAGAGGCATCACCTCCAGCAGCCCAGCTCCAGCTGACCAGACCACACAGCATCTCTGGGTCCCGACGGGTGAGCAGCAAAGCTCCATTCCCACACGTCCCCGGTCCCTCTGAACCCCAGCACCATCCTGTTAAAGTTTTCCAGAAAACAAACTTGCTCCTTGTTGTTTTCCAAACCGAAAGCCTTCCCCCCTGCCCTTCGCATAAATCAGCACGGGCTCTTTCAGCACAGCTCTCACTGAGAGGTTGATTTATTCGGGAGCAACACAGGGAGTTTCCAGATTAACACTAATTGCTCTCCCAAATTACTTAATAGTTTAAATTGCAGCCCTCTCTTTGGAAATCATCTCAGACAGTTCAATAATAAATAAAAAAAAACCTATCATCGGAGAGACAACTGCAAATTGATAAAGTCTTTGAGACTGGGCTAATATCATTGCTGCCTGGCAAATTTATTCATCTGAAACAAGACGAGAAGGATAAACACTCACGCTCGGCAAGGAGGACACCGCCTGCTACCGAGCTGCTCAATTTTCTCTTCCAGAGACACTCTTATTGCTCCGAGAGGGCCACAACACGGCTGAAACAACTCAGCCGGCTGCAGTGCCTGCGAACGAGCAGCACCAGAGAGAAAAAATAAATAAAGAGAAATGTAATAACGATAATAGGGCGAGCGCTCGTGCTTGTGGCAGCAGGAGCTCGACCTTCGCAGGCGCTCCTGGCTGGGGTCGCGGGAGCTGGTGGCTGCCGAGCTCCCGCGGGGTTGAAATTGTCACCCAGGAGGGGAGAGGAAAACTCGTTTCATTTTGGCCACTTCCCAATTTCCCAGCCCCTCCGGGGGCAGGAGGTGCAATGTCGCTCTCGCAGAGGAGGCCGAGGGATGGAGGGGAGGGAGAGCAGCGAAGCCGGGGGCCCCACATCCTCCTGCTGTGGGCAGAGGGGGCACCGGGACAGACCCAATGTACCCAGCCCAGAGGCTTGAAACAGCCCTAAAATGAACCCAAAGGGACAAAGATCCACGGGCATGGGTGCAGAGGGAGTCCTGGGGTTATGGGGCGATGCTAACCTGGGCAGACACCTCCGGGATCATTGGGCACTGCAATACTCCGTGGTGTGCCTGTGCTGAGGATGCAGACCATGAAAGCTCGTGCCTGGCACCTCGGTGGCCAGGCTTGGCCGTGCCACCTGGGATGGTCCTACTCGCCCTGCTGCCACCCCACCAAGCCCTATTTGCCTGCAGTATGCACCCAGCAAACAGCATCACACCAAAATCCACAGCAAGGTGCCCTGCAGTGGGTTAGAGAGGGGACCTGGCTGTGCGATGAAACCTCCCCCGGAAAACCCCAGGCAGAAAACTCCCCCCGGCTCCATCCCCGGCTCGGCAGCGAGGGGGTTACGGGCGGCTGCTGCCCAGCGCCGCGCCGGGAGCAGCAGGGGCTTGAGAGCCAGCCCGGCCGATGGCTGCCATCTGCTCCTGGCACCTCGGGCCACCGCCGGAGCCCAGAAGCACGGCAAAAACAAAACCCCAGCCGGCAGGCTCGGGGCGGGACGAGGTCTGCTCCAGCCAAGCCAGCAAAAAGCCCTTTGGGGTATTTAAAGGGATGCGAAATGCCACCTACATCGGTCCCCATTGTCCCCCACCCAGGGTTGGTGGGGGACCCACCCTGCTTCTGGTGCTGAAAGCTGCCCCGGTGGCATCATTTCTCTGCACCACGGTGGCAGAAACACCGATCCCGAGGGATCTCCCCGGGATCACCCTCCCGGGGATGCGCGGAAGCTCGCGGGGCTGCTGTGCTAACGGGCACCGGCTCCGTGGGGCTGCAGCTTTGTTCCCCCCCCCCAGCAATGGGGATCCGTCCCCATTCCTCGCCCGCTCCGGGAAGGCGTCCAAGGGAGCCGGCTCTGAGAGGCAGCCAATTAAAGCAAGAAACGGGAAAAACGCAAGCGCTGCCGGGTGCCTGCCGGGTGCCCTCCGAGCCACCGGCCAGCAAGCACCGGGGGAAAGCGGCCAAATTCCCTGCCCCACGGCCTGACCCCCTGGGGCTCGGGGAGGCAAAACCCTGAGGAAAAAAAACCTTTCATTCATCACTCAGCCTCTGTTTGTTTTCTGCGCTCCGCTAAGCTCAAACAAGCAAAACAGATTAGCTGGTCTCATTTGTTTCCTACTTAATTACACCTCTTCGGCGCTGATGTAATATTTCAAGATTTGGGTTGCTAAGGATGAAAATCCACCTTCCCCCTCCCACATCCACCTTGGCTTTTCATTCCCATAATGAAAAAGCCCAGATGGGTTTGTGTTTCTTTTTTTTTCTTTTTTTTTTCTTTTTTTTTTTTCCCCAAAAAAGTCTAATTATTGAGGAATTCAAAAACTCTGAATTCAGAAGCTGCCAAAGAGCGCTCAGGTTGTCAGAAGCAGATGGACTTCAGCTCCAGCTTTTCATCACGTTATCCAACATCCCCCCCAAATAAAACGGAGGGGAGGGGTACGGGCCCTGCATCTGCAGCCGCACGCGGCCCCGGATAACTTCAGCTGTCCCCCACCCCCCCAAGAATTGCTTCGCCTTCAATAGGACTTCCCAGGAAGCCGGCGCAGCTGCGTGCAGGCGCAGTGGCAGGATGAGCTCGGGGAAGGAGCAGCCGCCTCCCCGCGGGCTGGAAATGCCTCCCGCCAAGCTTCGCTCTCCGCACGAGGCCCCCGCCGCCGTGCCTTTGTGCTGCTCGGCTTCTCCAACCCCAGCTCGAGCTCACGAGTCAGCGCAGAGCCGGCTTGGGGTGGGTATTGAAAGCTAAAGGTCCAAAAAAAAAAAAGAGCAACAGCCACCCCGGAGGGAGCAGTGGGACCCACAGCTCAAAGAGCTGCAATGTCCTGCGCCAGCTGAAGCGATGCTGATGGCAGCCCCCTGTGCCAACAAAAAGCTTGAATGTGAGTGTGGAAAAAGCCACGCACCCAGAGGGTCAGAGATGAGAAGCGACCACAGCACGGCTCCAGGGCTAAGGGATCAGCAGGGGACAGGGGGCTTGGGACATCTGACCGCGGCCACCCCATAGCCCTGGCATCGCCATCTCTGCGTGTCCCCTGGAAACCTCCCAGCTCAGTCACAGCTCGGACATCTGTCCCCGTCCCCCCCCCTTTCCAGCCACTCAGGGACAACGGGGACATCCCACAGACGGGCTCGCGACACCGACACGGCCACCCCACCCTTACTTGTGCGCCGGCATCGCGCTCCCGCACGCAGGGCTCCATCGCGGGGAAGACGAGCAAACAAAAGCCACGCACTGGCTCCACGGCTCCGGCTGCATCCTGGGGCCGTCCGGATGGGCACAGAAAGCTCCCGGCGGCTCCGCGAACCGCGCTTGCTTGCGGAAGAGCCGCGGGAGGGCTGGCTGAGCCGTGCCGAGCCGGCTGCGCAGCCCCAGCCAGCTTTCCCACGGTGGCATTCGCCCTCGCCGGGGCCCAGCCACGTCCCCTCCCTGTGCCCAGCTCCATGCAGCCCTCCCGGGGACCCCGATCTGCCCGACAGCCCCTTGGGGTCCCCAGGGGGCATCGCCTGTGATTTGGGGTAAAGCAAACACCCGTGGGGTGTTGCAGCCCCGAGGGGTCCCGGTGGCGGAGGCGCTGGTTATTCAGTAACTTTAACCTCCGCAGGTGCAGGCTGCTCTGCTCCTTCCCAAATCGCCCAAGCTGCATTTTTCCAGCTCATTTTCAAGGCATTTGGCGGTTTCAGGTCTCGTCCAGGTGTATTTTGGAGGAGGAAGGGTGAAGATGAGAGGGCATTGGATTCACTTTCAAAACACCTGACTAAGGAGGGGAAAAAAAGAGGACAAAGCCCTGTGGGCAGTAGCGGGCTGCAGCCCATGGCACCATCTGGGTGCTGTGCGGGGCCCTGGGACCTTCCCCACTGCAAAACCCTTTCCCCGAAGCCAAACCAGCCCCACTCTCAGCAAAAAGCTTGTTTCCACGCCACAGTGAGCAAGGCTCTGGTTTTGCCCAAGGAATTTTACCTACACGGAAGCAGGCTTTGGTTTTAGTCTGCCCTGAGGAGCATGCAAGGAGCTCTCTCTGTTTCATCTGAAGGCCACCCTCAGCTCCGCCAGGAGATAATGCCCCTTGGCAGGCACCTCAGAGGGCTTTGCACTGATTTTTCTCCTTGCCATGGCTTCAGCCCCTGCACGGCCAGGTGCACCCAAGAATTAGGATGTGGCCCAGGGCTCCACATTAATTACAGGGGGCTTCAAGATCAGATCATCGCCAGGGTCCCTGCTGTCTCCTGCCACCTCCCATCCAGGCTTTCCCCATGCAAAAACTTCCCACCTGCACCTGTAGGAGCCTGAGCACAATCCTGAAGCCAGGATCTGAGCCCCAGGAGGAACACACAGCCCCAGGTCTTCCTCCTCCTCCTCCACCAAAGCCCTTCTGAGCCCCCAGCCCTGCTCACCGGCATCCCCCGGGTGCTGCAGCAGCGCTGCCCGGAGGCAGCACGGCCCCACGGGTGACGGGGTGGGTGTGGGTGGGTGCTCCCCGGGAGGCCACAGCTGCTGCATTGTATTTAAGGCATCCCATAAAGCACCCGTAATGGAGCAATCCATTTTCCTCCAGGCAGGATCGCTCCAGGACAAGCCCAGGGGAAGGAGCAGGTGGAAATCACCCAGCCAAAAAGCGAGGGCTTCCCCATGGCCAAATTCCTACCCTGCACAGCCCCAGCAAACCTCCTGGATAGCATCGAGGGGGCTGATCCTGCACCCTGCCCAGCACATAGCCCCGAGCAGGGGGCTGGATGGGCTGCGGGTGGGCCTGATCCTGTCACCTCCACCCCCCTTTGCTCCTGGCTTGCTGCGGATGCAGGGGCTGAGCAGGGCTCACTGCACGTGGGCTGCAAAACCTGATGAGGAGCCAAGGCCACCCGGCAGAGCACTGGGTACAGCGCCCAGGAGAAACCTCACTGCTGGAAATGCAAAATGCAAAGAGCCCCCAGCGGGCTTGGTTTGGTGGGTCTGGGCTGGGAGCAAGGTTTGGGCACCGCAGAGCATTCAGTGGTTGAATCTCAGCAGCAGCGGCCCCACTGTGCAAGGAAGGGGTGAGCATGGACCCGTGCCCACAAGGGTGCTGGAAAAAAATCGCAGCCAAAAATAAGAGAAAATGAGAGCACAGTGAGCAGAAGCAGCAAGCAGATGCAGCACCTTGTGCAGCACTGCCTGGGCCCTGCATGGGATGTCTGGGGACAGCTTGGGGCAGCCCTTTCCCGACCCCACTCACAAAGGAGCCTGTGCTTTGTGCTTTCTCTCCTGGCCCCTAGGCAGTGCCCAGGTCCTACAGCCGCCCCGTTCTGGGAAATAAATCATTTTGGCCACAGAGGGGCCACAGAAAGCCACCCTGCCCATCCTTCCCCCCCCCCAAAAAAAAAAAAAAAAACAAGCAAACAAACAACAACAAAAAGAAAAACAAGGAATAAACAGCTGCTAGGCACAGGAAAGCCTTTAGCTGGTTTTTCTACCTGTGCTGCCCAGGGCATGGTGTGGCTCCTCACCCCTCAAAGGAAGCTGCAGCTGCAAAGGTGAGTGCACAAAGCTGGGAACTGCAAATCTCTGCTCCTTCCCGGGGCAGGAGGGGTCCCCAGGGTGCCGGGGTCAGGCAGAGCCTTGCAAGATCCCTGGGCACAGGGCAAGGCAGCGGGGCTCAGATTTCGGGAGACAGGCACCCAAGGGCAGGGTAAAAATAGAGGTGAGGAAAGGGAATCTGCTGAGCAATGGGAGCACCAAGACGTGTGGGGAGGGTGGGCAGGCACCGGGGGGGGGGGGGCAGGGGGGGAAGACGACCAAGGCACCCCCTTCCTCTCCAGGTGGGTAAGGGAGGATGGAACCCCAAGGGCAGCTCTCTTGTGTGCCCTGACTGGTGTTAATCTCTCCAAGCAGCAAAGCAGGAGCAGCCCTGCCCCAGCTGGGAGCAGCAATCCTGTTAGAGGGTGGGCAGCCGTGGCACGAGCAGCCAATTAGTGGGAGCATCGTCAGCTGCCTGCCCGGGGCTCCCCACGTTGCTCTCTGGAGCATCGGTGATGGAGAGGGCCTGGGTTGTCCCAGCCCCTGGGCAGGATGGCCTCTGACAAGATCCCTGACCCTAACGAAGGGCTCACGGATCCCCAGACCGTGCCAGGACCCCCCCAGAACCCTTGGTGCCCAGCAGGGACCGGCCCAGGGCAACCCAGCAGCGAGAGCTCGCTGCAGGCTCCTGAGAAAGCACAAGGAGGAAACATAAATCAGGGCGGGCGAACAATGCCCCATTGTGCCAGGAAGGATCCGGCACCGCCAGGGGCACCGATCCGATCCAGGCACCCCCAGCCCCGGCTCCCCACAGCCGCATCCTGGTGCTGGGGTGGGTGAAGGCACTGCCCGGGGGCCACCCACTGCTTCTCACCCTCAGGGCTCGTGATCTGGCTCCCAGCCAGGCTTTTTTCTGCTTTTTCTGCCGATCCAGAGCAAAAAGAGGGAAAACGAGCCTGTTCTGCTGTGCTGCTGGGGGGGAGAAGTAGTGCCTGGAGCCACCCCTCCGGTGACAGCGTGGTCCCCTCCATGGTGGCATCCAGGTGTAGCAGCTGCACAGGTTTGGCACTTGCACATCCTGTTTTTTTTTTTTTTTTTTTAAGTTCATGCCAATAAATGGCTTCAGGGTACGTTTAATTTTGGGGGAAGATGTACACGTGTAAACCCCCTGTGTCTGGAGGGAGGGGGGGCACCCGAGCAGCCGCGGGGACACGGGGACCCCGTGCCACCACCACGTCCCCAGCCCTGTCCCCAGCTGGCAGCAGGCGCGTTTCAGCTCCTCTTTGACGCCGCACGCCTGTCCTCCACTGTGAAATATTAATGGCTCATGATTCATCGGCAGGGAGACGGAGATGACGGCCACGTGCGTGCGTTCGTGTGGCTCTGCAACACATCCACACGCAGATCTGGGTCCAGGGGAGCCTCCAATCCCCAGACGCTGTCACTGGGGCTGCTCAGGGGGATGCAGCACGGATTTATCCCCATACTGGTGCTGGCACCTCGTTAGGCGTGAGAGCTCAGCACCCCCTGCCCTGGGCTTGGCAAGGGGATCAATCAGTGGCTCTGCCCCCATGGTGCTGCCCAGTCCCCCACCAGTGCCAACCAGTTACAATCCAGGCCAGTGGGACCCCCCCAGTTCACATGGGGGAACCCACAGGGCTGTGGTGCTGTGGTGAAACCAGTGTCCCCATCAGCTTTTGGGGGGACAAAGTCTCGAGCACACCAAGGTTTCAAGTGGTGGCTCTTTGCCCCCAGACCCCAACATCTCTCCCGTCCCACCCGGTCTCACTTTCCCCATCCATCCCACAAAAATCCCCCCCGGCCGGCCCCGCTGCCCCCCCCGGGATGCGCCTGCCCTAATTGCTTACCGCCTCCTGCAGGCTTTGAAAGATGAAAAGCCCTCAACAGGGGAACGTGTTGCGGGTTCATGGTTTATTAATGGCGAGCCATCATTATTTTACCTTTCAAGCACCCCGGCGATGCGATGCGGGAAGGGGCCGGGAAGGGAAGGCGGGGGGGGGGGGGAGCATCATGAACCCGCTGCAATTTTCTTCCCCGTCACCTACCGTAAGGCCCCCGCCGCTGCTTTCCACCGGGCGTTTTGGCAGATGGATGGTGGCCCCCCGGTAAAACAGCATGGGAGAAGCGAGCAAACAGAGCAGCAGATGCACGGCGCCCCCGGCGCTCCATCAGGGGGCTCAGCCCTCCCGGGGGGGGGCTCGGCTGGGGACGAGCACCCCCGGCAGCACCCGGCACAGCCTGGCTGAGATCTATTCATCTGCTTGCTCTACCCCTTACCCACCTCCCTGTGCTCCCCTCCCAGGCATTCACCGTGAATTATCGTCCCTAATCATAAGCCCCAGGTCAGCAGGATGTCGGTGAGGATGAGGAGGGTCCGGGGAGGGGGGGCTAGGTGTGATCTGTGTCCCCCCGAGCACCAAAGGTGGGCACACGGGGCGCACTGGTTTTCCAAGTGGTTTTTTATTGGCATAAATAATTCATACACTGTCACCTCACCAAACACTGCACGACAAACCACGGGAACGAAGGGCTAACCAGTTCTGCAGGTCACGGAGATTCGCACTCAGTCAGACAGCGGAAATTATAAATACTTTCTTAAAGTGTAGAAAACGTTATAAATGTTACTGTACAAATTTACATCGGGGAGATCCATCGTGCCTTTCTCAGCTCTTTTTGTGTGTGTGTGTGTTTTTTTCTTTTTTCTTTTTTTTTTTTTGCACCAGAAACAATTGTTCTTTTCCAGTGACAAGAGTCTTGCAACGACAACAACAAAATATATATATTTATGTATATATTTATAAAAAGAAAACAGAAAGAGGAAAAACGGGAAATTAAAACCAGCTCATTCTGCAACGGTCAGAACTAACACGGAAAAAACAAAGCAGCCATCGAGTTCAGTTTGAAACTGTACAGGATTCGGAGCTTGTTATATATGTATATATCTATATACATACATATAGAGATATGTATATATATTTATATATACCTTATGTACAAGGAAATGTAACAGCGTACTTTACAGGGAACCGAAATCAAGAAGGCTTGACAAAGCTTCCCGAGAAATCACTTATTTGCAAACCAAGAGAAGTTAAATTAAATTAAAATAAATTAAAGGGAGAGGAGGCAAAGCGTGCCCACCGCCCTGCCGGCTCCCACCCTGCGCCGCCCGGCACAGCTTGGGTGGCTGGTGGTCCCCGGGGGGCAGGAGGTGCCAGCTGGGGTGGGGACACGTGTGTCCCACCATCCCCAGATGTCGAGACCGAGCTGTTTGCACCGAGCCTGCGGCAGCATCTGCCAAACCCAAAGGCAGAGCAGCTCCAAGCCACAGGCACCCAGCCCAGCTCTAATTCAGCCACCCAAGAAGGGCGCTGCGGGGGTCCCCTGGGTTTGGGGACGGTTCTCTCTGCATTGAGCTGCTGCTTAAAATACCTCTGGAACCATCTTGGCTCCTGCATGGAGCATCCCCAGATAAATCCCTGCCTCCCCCCTGGCTCGTGCCGCTCGATGGAGCGGGCGGAGGAAGCTCCTCGCGCCGTCGAATGTCCTGTTAGGGGGCATTGTGGAGAGCGGCTCCCACATCCCCTCCGTGCTGAAGGGCTGGGTATTTTTAAACTCGGGAAATAAATAATAATAACAACAACAACAACAAAAAAAAAAAAACATGCACAAAGCTGGAGTCAAAAAATAAAAAACAATGAAAAAATAAATAAGATTTGCAATTTTTAAAAATAATTAAGACTTTCAGAAATAAGAAGGCATGATGCAAATAACACGGCTGCACAAGCAGCCGCTGCTGCGCTGAATGGAAGGGAGGGAGCTGCTCTTCTGGGCTCATTTGTGGTAAATAGAGGGCAGCTATTTTTTTGTTGGTGCCGCCGTGCGACGGCTCCCTCTGCTCATGGCCTGTGGGAGATGCCCCCAGGAAGAAAAAAATGGGGCAGAAAGAGCAGAACCGGGCTGGGCAAGACCTGTTGGCTGTAGCATCCCTCAGCAACCTTCAGACACCCAAAGCACAGCAGGTCTTCAGAAAGTCTTTCAAGTACCTCCACCACAAATCTGCACAGTGCCTGCCAGGCCAGAGGACCTTGCTACCCCTGAATGCTGAGCATCAGCCACGGCATCACCTCCTTGAGCTTTCCGACAGGGAGACAAAGTGCCCGTGCCGTGGATTCCCCCTCGTGCCCATCCCAGGGCGTACAGAGCTGTGGGTGCTCAGCCTGCTGGCACGAGCAACAGGGACGGGAGCGGTGGGGACAGGACGTGGGGACCAGTCCCCATCCCCAGAGACCCGCAGTCCCCGGGGCTGCTGCAAGCAAAGGCATTGGTGAGAACTCAGAGAGGCTCTGAGCTTTAGTGCAACACTTATGGCACGCGCACAGAGGATGGGGAGTGCAAGAGGAGGCTTTGGGAGAGGAGGGCAGGCAGCGGAGGACACCGCCGTGGCGGCCCAGGGGGAGATGAAGCTGGTTTGTGTGAGCGAGGGAAGAGGAGGGAAGTGGAGGAGGCAGAGGATGAGCAGATGTGGAGCATCCTACAACACCAGGGCAGGGAAATGCTCCCCACCTGCGCCGAGCTCTGCTGCATCGTGCAGAGGATCCACAAAGGGCCGGTGCTGCCCAGTGCCAGGGGAATTGGCACAGCCTGGCGTGCACCCTACGCTCTCCTAGGCTCACCCCCTCATGGCCAAACACAGACTTGGTCCCGCTGCCTCCTCCTCGCTTTGTGCAAAGCAGCGGGGTCGTGACAGCACGGCACAGGATGTGCCCCAAAAGCACCAGCCTGAGCCCCATCCAGAACAACCTTTTCCCAGGACCTTCTTAAGGAAGGAGCCTCCGGGACCTCCCTGTTCCCACGGCTCTTCCCACCTCCAGCGCATAGCAGAGGCTTCTGATCCTCATCGATTTCAGCCAAAGCAGCAGAAAACACCAGCAAGAGCCGGTCGGAGGAGCAGCAAACACCACAGGACCGGTTAGTTTCCAGAGCTGTGTAACAGCTCCGAATTAAAACCAACTCACACCACGACTGAATTATTCAGGGCAGCTCCTGTCAAGCAATTACGCTCAGTTAGAGCCTGAGAATGCAATTTGCTCTCTGCTGTCACTTGACAGCTCATCTAATGGGCTCAGGGACCCAGCCGAGCCAGCAGGGAGAGGGAAACACCGGCACGAGACAGGGCACCGGCCCCAAGATGCTGCCCCAAGAGCGGTGAGCTCGGAGCTTTGGCTGATGGATGGTGGATGTCCGGGATGCTGGGACAGCTATGGGGCCAGGAAGGGGATGCTGGCTCTGTACAACCAGAGCCTGCTCCCGCTGCTCTATAGACAAGCCCCAAAAAATAACCCACAAGATTGTCCAGCCCTCGAGCATCCGAATAACAGCCCTTGGCACAGCGCAGCTATTTCTGGAGAGAGCCCGAAGCAAAGGGGAGAGGCGAGGTGGAGAGGTCAGCTGATTAGCTCCGTGCCGGGGCCAAGGGCTAATTTAGCGGGGCCATGGAGCTGTGCCCTGCTGAGAGGGAGAGCCGGGGGGAGCCTAAGTGGGCACGGCCGGGAGCGGAGAAGCCACTTGTGAAAGGTCACCGCTGCCCACCACGGGGTGCCGAGGAGCGGGACGCTGCAGATGCATTTCCCGGCGGGGGGCAGCTAATAGCAGCAGCACGGAACTCGTGAATCAGCAGCGTAACACCCCCCCCCCCCCCCCAAATTTTTTTTTCCATGAAAAAAAAATTAAATAAAATCCCTAAGAACCAAAAAGCAAGCCGGCCCCAAAGGAGCGACGTGAGCACTGACCATGCTGATTGGGATCAGAGAAGCCCTGGTGGTAAATTGAAGCCGCCCAGCCCTGCTCGGCAGGGCGCTGGCCACGCAGCCACCGTGCACGCGGCCACTGTCACCCCCCTGCCGCGGCAGTGTCCCCACGGGTCCCCGGCCACCAGCCTCTCTCCGTCGAGGAGGAAGGCTGTGGGGAGCAGGCAGTGCTCCCATCCTGCAGCGCCCGCTGCTCTGCCACGGCGCCTGGAGGATAAGCGGTGAGGACGAGGAGAAGCGCAGGGGGAGGAAGGCACCGTCCCTCAGCTCCTCCGGTCACAGCCTGGAAAGTAGACAAAACGGCAGAGTCAATGTAGTTTTGCAGACACCTTCCCAAACACCCTCAGCACCCGTCCTGCCGACACGTTACCGGTTAGATTCCCAAGGGGGAAAGGGCTTGCATGCAGCAGCAGGTCCCCCCAGGGGCTTTTTGTCCCTGTCCCCACAACCTTTGGGCAGGGATGTTCCTGCAAGAGAGGTCCCTGGACCCATCTGTGTCCCTAGACTAAGGTGGGAGCCAGCTGTAGCAGGTTATGGGGCCGGTAACGATGGGGAAGCTGCCGGGCAGCCCGAGCATGGCTCAGTGGTTGCAAAACCTGCTCAGAGCCAACAGAGCAATTGCACAGCCTGCTGCTTTGGGGTTCATCAACCTTCAGCTTTCCTTGCCCGGCCACCGGAGCCGTCTTGGTGCCTGCTCAGAGCATGGGCTGGCAATTAACTTCCATCCTGATTAATGGCTTAAAGTCCGGGTGATGTAGGGGCCGTCTGACTGCTGGCTCCGTGCTGCTCCCGGGAGCACCAAGCACACGGGGACACACAGGTGGCACAGGGGACACTCAAGCCCCCAGCTTTGGGGAACAGGTAAGGAAGGGAGGTTTGGTTATCAGGGACGGGAGGAAAAACCTGTGCCTCAGAGCCTTTGGTGGGGCACAAGCAGGACCTGCAGCAGCCAGAATTGCCCTCGCTGCTCTCCCTTAGCTTGCCCTAGGGGACCCCCATCTCTCCCCTAGGACCCTGGGGGACGCGGGCAGGGACTTACTCCGCCGACTTCCAGAAGTGCCCTGGGTGGGAAAGGCGGCGGTTGCGCTTTGGCAGTTTCTCCAGCATGTCCATGAGCTTGGTGAAGGTGGGTCGCTCCTCCTGCTCGTAGGCCCAGCAGAAGAGCAGGATGTCCTGCAGCCACACGGGGCGAGCGTGTGAGCACCCGGAGCCGCTCCCTCGCTGCCCACCACCACCCCAGCACCCCAAACCCACCCTGCACCCCCTGCAAGGAGCCCCGTCCCCATTCCCACATCCTTGTGAAGGGCTGACGTGCAAGCTGGCGCAGTGGCAGCAGGACAAAACCTCACCAGAGGGACCCTTTGTGTTTTTTTTTGCTTGCGGATCGCAGGTAGCACGGCGCGTTTCCCGAAGCACGTCCCCCCTCCATGCACACATGCAGGGATCCGCCTGCCCGCAGCACGTACCGAGATCTCCTTGCCCATCCCGATCTGGCTGAGGTTGGGCTTCATCCCCCGCCCCACCTGCCATATGATTGCCTCCGCTGGCTGCGTCTTGAAGGGCCACTCCCGCGCGTGCAGCTCGTACCAGATGGTGCTGGTGGGACACAGGGGGCTTAGGGGCAGCAAGGGGCTGGGAGCCACCCCGAGGGGGCACGGCTCAATGTCACACACCCGCGGCCACCTCTCCCTGCCCCAAACCCACCCACAGCCTGTCCTTATGGCCAGAGATGCTCAGTGCTCGTTACAAAGACATCAGTGCTCCCCTCCATCCCTGCACTCAGGAGCATGAGCAGGGGAAAGGCGAACGTCCGGACCCAGGGGAATCATCCCCAGACCCAAAACAGCTCCACCACACGGGATTCTTCAGCCACTTCCCCCTCACTTTGAGGCAGCATCAGCCTCATGTGGCGATGCTGCAGGCAGGCAGCCCTGTCTGTGGCTATGGTTTTGCTCCACGTTTATAAAATTCGCTGCAAAGGGACTCGAGGGGGATAAAATATCTGCGTGTGCTGTGCTCGACAGCAGCAATTGCTGCACAAGGCAGGCAGCAGGGACAAGATGCTCGGTGGGCACAGGGAGAACCCGCCGTGGGATTTTGGCGGTGCCTGGATGCATTAAATGCTGCAAAATTCAAATTTCCATCTGGGAGCTTGAGGGTTGACTTTTCGCCTTCCCCAGAGTCTCTAAAAGCTCTTTCCCTGTTACTGTCCCCAAATCACGGGAGGGGAATTATCTCCGAGGGGAGCTGTGACAGTGACAGCCCACGGGGATCATCCCGCATCCTGCCCAGCTTGCAGGAGGGCACAGAAACATGAAAGAGTGAAATTATGATAAAATCTTTAAGGGAAACTGCTGGCTCCTTTACTGAATTGCTCATTCTCAAATAAAAAAGAAAGTCAAAGTAACCAGCTTTCACTTAGCCTGACCAGATCCCTTAATTACTTCTTTTTTCTCTTTCCTTTTTTTTTTTCTTTGTGCTCAAGTTCTACCTTGGGGGGAGGAGAGCTCCAAACCCTTTCAGCTTTAATTACAGCGGTTTTGATGGAAATATTGCCTCAGATAAGAGCTTCACGTAAAGTAACCGCCACGGCCCGCAGTCTTTAAGGTGTGCACAAGAAAATTAATCCTCCGGATAAAACCTCCAGCCCTACGCCCACCTCAGGAAAGGTTTTGTTGGGGCGTGATGGGGCTCCTGCCATAAAGGATGCTTTCTACTAGATAAATAGCCGGAGCGACGAGCCGGCCGGCTGAACGCTCCCACTGAAGGAGACTCATCAATTCTCCTCTGCTCAGCCTCTTGGCATCTCCTCCCCCTGCACCTTCAGCCCCCGCCGCTCAGACCAGCAGGCATCCAGCCGGGAGGATCGGGGGGGTTTGGTGGCTTTGGGATCTGTGGCCCCTTCCCACGGCATCTCCACACCACTGCATCATCCCAGCACAACCCCATCCCACTGCAACCCCATCCCACCGCAACCTCTTCCCACGGCATCCTCATCCCATCACAGCCCCTTTCCACAGCATCCCCATCCCATCACATCCCCCTTACCATGGCTTTCTCATCCCACTTCACACCCATCCCACCACGTCCCCATCCCATTAGAGGAGCTTCCCCATCAGAACCCATGCTGGGAAGAGGCAATTTCCCCAAGTCACCCTTGTCTACATGTGGAACAGGAGGACTTGGAGATCTAGGGGGTTGAACCCAAGCTCTCTGGAAGCAGGATGATGCCCCAAGCCCAGCGATGGTCTCAGGCCGCGCCACAGGGACTCACCCCAGCGCGAAAACATCCGAGTGCTTGGAGAAGGGCAGCTTGTCCTCCTCAGTGTCGGGCGAGAGCTGGCGGATGATCTCGGGGGCGAGGTGGCACAACCAGCCGTTCTGGATCCGCAGCTTGTTCTCCCTCCTGCCGACACACGGAGACAAGACCATGGGTACCACAGGGCAGGCATCACCACCAGCAGCCCCCAGCCCCTGCTCCTCTCCATATACACCTGGTTTTCCCCAGGGCTGGGCTTTAACCCCGCTGGGATAAACGCCAGCAGGCGTGGTGGCGTTGTGCCTGTCCCTGCCAGGTGGCAGGGCGCAACTGGGGCTGGCACCTTGCTCTGTCGTGGCCCTCACTGTGACCATTGTGCCAAAATGCCTCGGAAGAGCAGGGCAAAGCATTATCTTGTGTAAATCCCATCAGCACGAACACCTGCTTTGATCCGAGCAGGGGCTAGGGACCTCCGAGGGTCTCTTCCAAGCCAAATCACCCCGTAATGGTCCAGAAATCAGTGTTTTCAGGTGTTCGACCCCAAAGAGCTCCTCCAGGCCATCATCTCCTTACCTCCTCAAGATCCCCCCAGCCAGTACAAATACATTGGGTACAAATACATTTGGCCAACAGCTGAGGATGATGCTGGTGGCTTCCTCCCTTCATCCTCCCACAGCACCTAGGAGGCACCGGTGGCACAACTCCGCGCCTCTCTCCGCTCGCTCCTGCTCCTTCTGGAGCTGCTTCACCAAATTAATGCTTCTCCCCTGACAGCAGCAAGGAGGTGGCCACAGTGGGGACATGTTCCTGACCACGGTGGTGGGACATAGGAGGACTGGAAAGGAGCTGGCGTCACCTTGGCGCTGCAGCGGGCAGGGAGTGCAGAGCAGCCAGTGGGTGGTAAGATGTTAAGCAGCTTCATTGCATGTCAATGAAGAATTTGTCAGCATCATTCTTCAGGAGGTAACAGAGCTGCCCCATGAGAAGGAAGAGCTCGCTGTCTCCTGTGGAGGAAGTTTTCCTGGTTTGTTCTTCAATGCCTTCCCGAGGATGTGTGGGGACGCACACAGCACACACGACCGCTGATGGAGCCCTGGGACTCGATGGCTCCTCTCCTTGGTGCCCCACCGTGCAGGCAGTGCAATCCCAAATTTGGTGAAATTACAACAATTTGAGGTTTCGTAACAAAAGCTTGCCTGCCTTCATAACTGACCTGGCTGCTTTGGCTGCCAGAGGAGCACCATCAGCCAAGCGCCGAGCACCGCCGCTGAACGAGAGAGCAAGAGTGAGAGCAGAAGAGCTCTTCAGACTACTCAAAGCCACCCCGCGCCTCTCCTAATTACAGAGCAGCCCTACCAAGCCCTGCAATGTTTAAATACAGGAAAAAATAAAGACAAGATCACCAGGATAAGATAGTTTCGATAGCCTTCTCACATCTTGCAGGGTGAGCTCATCGCCATGCCAGGTGTTTGCATGAACTCGAGGCAGCCTTGTGCGGGGTGAATGCATTTTTTAGCCCTTGGGAAAACAGGCCAGGCTGTAGTCCTCAGTCACATGAAGTAACATCCCCGACCTTCACCCGACCTGCAAACATTTGCTCACACGCATGTGCTTCCAGGGAACCCAGGTTGGGCTCAGTCACTGTTCCTCATCTGTGAGAGAGCGTGGCCAGCCGTAAGGAGCCACCCTGAACATGGAAACCAGACCTGCAGGTGCTTTCTGCTTCAGAACCTGTGGCGAATGATGAGCGCAGATCCCAGCCTTCCCCCAGCTCTCTGCCAGCAGAAGACACGTGGGGAGCCAGCAGTCCAGGGCAGCCACCCTCCAAAGCTCCTTCTGCAGGATTTTCCCCGTGGTTTCCATTTTCCTAGCAAAATGCTGCTTGTTTCTGTTAGACCTTGTATTTCTGCCCAGCCCCGTGTGCCTTCCTTCCACTCCTGAGCAGTCTTCGTGGCTTCATCCCCCAGCGTCACCCCGATCTTGGGCAAAGGCCGTGCTTCACCCACAGCACCAGGTTCCCATTTCCCCAGTGCCTCACCTTGCTTTTTATCTCCAGAGCATCACTGACAATAACATCGTGGAAATATCATCAGCTCTGACCAACTGTGGGACGTCCATGTCCGGCAGCACATTCATTCCTGAAAAATCTTTGGCCCCTGACAAAATCTGCCCATTTTTACCCAAACCCTTTTGCTGCTGCTGCAGGGAGCTGCAGCCTTGTACAGGCAGGAGCGAAGTCCCCTCAGTCACAACCTCTCCAGCAGCACCATGTGCAGTGGGTGAGGCCAAAAGCAGCCCCAGAGGGCCAGCTGGGCACTGCACAACCCACAGTGGTTTTTGTTCAGTATTACCCAAACCAGAAAACAAAACCTCTATTCTTTTTCCCCTCGTTTCCTTTCCCCCACCCAGCTTTCCTTTTCTTCCTTTGAATGAATGCTGAAACTCTGTGCTGCCATGCATACCGCTTGCAAACCTCCCAAAACACTTAAAAAAACAAAATAAAATAAAAAATAGGGAACATTTACCAAGCGTGCTTGACTTCAAACCGAAAGAGATAGCGAAACATTGCAACGCCGTAAATGTCTCGAGCTTGGCTCTCTGCTTGCTGTGCTCTGCTCCATGCCCTGGCTCGGTGCAGACACCACGGCCAGATGTCTGCAGCACCCAAAAGGTCACCAGCACGGCATCATTCAGCAGCCAAGGAGCACGGGATGGAGCAGATGCCGTCGGATTATAGCAATATCGTTGGGGAAAGGACAAGGAATTAAGTCAGCTTTCCTGGCCCTGGTGAAGTGGAGCCCAAGGACACCCAAAGGCCCCCTTGTCCTGGTGCCCACCAAGGCTGCAGACCCAGGCAGCCACATGCAAAGGAGATTTTGGGGTCCCTCGCCATGTCCCCAGCTCCAAGGGGAGCTCCAGGACTGGGGACAAACCCGGGATTGCCATCGCGCCGTGTCCTACCTGCCTGCTTGGAGAACACCCGAGATGCTGAAGAGGCCGAAGTCCGTGATCACCACCTTCCCGTTGTCATAGAAAACATTTTTGGACTTGAGGTCCTTGTGAAGGATCCCCTTGGCGTGCAGGTACCCCATCCCCTAGGGCAGAAAGCAGAGAAAAAAAAAAGCTGAACAAGAAGCACAAACAAAGAGGATAACGCCAGAAAAGGGGCAACCCCACGACTGCTCCCTGATTAATTGATTACGCAGAGAAAGAAATGGCAAAGCAAAGCAGCATCCCTGAAATCCTCTGCTGGGAAATCGATGGTGATGTTTTCGCCTTCGTTCTCTTTCGGGGTTGCGAGCAGAGGGGAAACAAGGCAGCGCTCTCCATCCCACTATCGCATCCCCTGCCGGAGCCATTAGGGCTTCCCACATGCGCACCGGCACGGTTAGACTTGGAACAAGAGCCTCGCAGGAGTCCTGCCTTAATTCCCTTCCCCTAGGAAAAACTACTTGGCAGTTAATTAAAATTATTGCTAATGAGGCAAAAAAAAGGCTGCGGGTGGGAAATCCAAACTCGGCTGCACCGGGCTTGTTGCGCATCATCTGATGGAGCAGCCTGCGGGCGGACACACAGCTCAACGGGACGGCGCTGGGGACATTTATCCCAGCTGCAAGGCTCGTGGTGCTGTCCCACTTTTCATCCTCCTAAGCAGACTGGGGAAACTTGTTCCAGATGGAAGGACCCAAGGATAAATGCTGAAGGGGCTACTGAACTGTTGCTTGAGAGCAATTATCAGTTCTCCACCACTGGCACAGGAGGGTTGAAGTGGGTTTCCACAAGGCACCATCCTAGCTCTGATCATTTCATGTATGGACCACACGGGAACCCGCCCCAGATAACCAGGGGGGCTGCAGATGCCTGAGGTGCCACAGCCAGAGCTGGATTCGTTAGGGGTCTGCAAGTCCCAGCACACGGAGCGATGATAAGGATTAAAAATCTGCTGTAAGACACCACGTTCTTCATGTGGTAGCTGTACGGTGCTGCATCTACCGTGCAATTATTTTCCAGCATTTTGGGGCCATCAATCACCCTGCAATCAGCTCGTGAATGCTGCACATCCTGAGGTCAGCCACCACGCCAAAATCTGGGTGCGCACTCAGACCCAAAGGCTCTGTCCCTGCATCCCAGGAGGAGGGTGCAGCCTCCGTGACCTCCTGCTGAGGGTCTTGGGAAGAGGCTGGGTTTGGGGACCGAGTTACAGAGCTGGGATGCAGCAGTTAGAATGGGAAAGGATGCTTCCCCAAGGGGCTGTGGGTGCCAGGGTCCAGGTTGAGCCACCCTCCAGCTGTGCCACCGAGCCTCCTGCGAGCTGCACGTGGTGACTGCCACGATGGATCTGCTCCACGATGCATTCGGACACCAGGGAGCATGGGCAAAACTTTGCTGTAGGCATTCCCGGAGGAGCAATCAGTCCCTCTGACAAAGCCGGGGCCTCCACGGGGGATACCACAGATCCCAGAGCAAATTCCAGCCGATACAATGCACGGCACAGCAGCGCTGTCATTTGCTCCGATGCCCCGCGTGAGCGAAAAGCCAGCTCCCTCTGCCGGCTTCGCTCCTTCAACAAATTAACTTTCGGCTCCCAAGGATCGCAGCAGAACAAGAGCCCTTGCACCCGGTAATCCAATAAGCTTAAAGGATCTCTTGTCTCATGCGGAGAATCAAAGGATAAAGTCACTCAAGCTCTTGACTGGGCAGCGGAGCCGAAGCTCCCTGTGTCGCCCAACCCGCACCTCCTCGGGGTGCTGCTCCCCAGCCCTGCCAAAGCCCATCCCGCGCAATTAGACCTCTGCTAATTGCAGCTCCACTGCCTCCTCAGGGCAGAGCCAGCATTCCCTCCCTGGTGCGGGTTGCAGGGGGCACCCAACCAAGCCCTGCGATAGAGGCGAGGATGCAGGAGAGCAGGTTTGCCATCAGGGATGAAGCTGGGTCTACGGCACTTTTGCTGTTTTGCTTTGGCAGATCTCACGGGTGAATTTGTCACCGTGATGCTCCCTTCTCATGGGTCCAGCCCTGCTGAGATCTCCTGTGCTGGTGTTTCCTTGCAATGCCATGTAGGGCTTCGGGTCCCCAACCCACGCCGAACACACGGGCAGCCACAGGAGACAGCAACCTCCCAGCCCGCTCCTTGAAACCCCAACCAGTGGGAGGAAACAACTGGTACGGAGAGAGGGGCCGACCCGAGCCATCAACTCCTGCTGTGAGCATTTGGGAGGCAAGAATATATTTGATGCCTGAGATGTCTGCTCAGCAGGAAAAATCCTTCTTTTAAAAATAGAAAATACAGATCAGGAAAAAAAAAAAAAAAAAAAAAAGTGGACACCCCAAATTCAGCCCAGAGCTTTGCAAGAAGGTGCCAACAGCCAGGCTGGGGCATGCGTGGGGTGGATGGTGTAACCCAAGGGGCTGGGAGCACCCATGGGCATGGAGCCCCATGGGGTGGGCCAGGAGCACCCATGCCCAGCTGGGTGCCCCAGCACAGCCCAGCGAAGACATGGGGCTCACCTCTTGTTGCTTCTCTCCATTACCACAACAGGGCTCAGCCACATCTGCCCAGCACCCCTTGCACCTCCCTGGCCTCTGCTCCCCGTCCCTCCCAGCCCCATGGACCCACGGCAGCTTTCCCCCAGCTATCTTTTTCTTTGTGCCAGGAGGAGAGGAACATCCAGCTGCGGAAGAACTGGAACTAAAACTCCTTCACCTCCAAAGGGGAAGAGGAGTTGGCACCAGGCTGGGCCAGCTGTGGTGCCCTTGGATCCCCCAGGAGCTATAGGGAGCCCTTCCAGCGGTGCCCATGGATCCCCCGGGAGCTGTAGGGATCTCTGCCAGCCCCATGTTTTGGACCCAGAAGGTGCTGAGGGTGCTGGGCTAGCTCGGCAGGGTGCTCACAGGCACATGGGGGGGTCCCCAGCCCTGCGGTGCCACCGTCTCCCCCCAGCATGCCGTACCTTCACGATCTCTTGCGCTATCTGCCTTGTCTTGTTGACGTCCAGGACGATTTTGGCGTCTCTCACCACCGAGTAGAGAGTCCGTCCTTTGCACAGGCTGGAAGGACAGGAGAAGGGAGAAGATAACAGCACAGCTGATAAATGCCCTGCCTGGCAACATCCCCCAGTGACAAGGGCAGGGGTGGCAGACAGCCACTGGGGGTGGCACACCTTGGGGTGCACTGGGGGCTCAGCAGCGATACTGGGGGCACTGGAAGAGAGGGAACCAGTTCTGCCAACCCTGGTGCCATCCCCAGGGCTCATCCCTGTCTTGTCCCCATGACCCGGCCAGCAGCAGCCCAGCTGGCCCTCTCACTGCAAGCATCTTTTTAATTTATTTATTATTTTTTTTTGGTGCAAAACTGTCCGCGTCTCCTCCCCGCCTCTTCCCCTGTGGGATACAATGCTCACAGATGTAACATGAGTCAAAAGAGGAAAGACAGGGAGAAAAAAAATAAAAACCACACAAAAAACCCCAATGCACTGTACAATGTCCTCCAATTTTCCTTCTCGTACCAATTACAGTAAAATCTATTTACAGAGCCTTAATTACCAAAGGCAGCTGTAGGGGGAGGGGGGGGCATATAAACCAATTAAAAATATATTGACATTTGAATATCATAATGGAGTACGTGGGTGGATGCTGCCTCGACTCCCGCCCACAAAAAAAGGGGCTTTTTTTTGCTTTTCTACATCCACCCACGCTCATTACAGGCAACTTTGGAGGGATGGGACTGGATACCTGTGCCTGAGAAACAAAGCGCCAGGCAGGCGCGCGTCTCGTTAAAGAGGCTTCAGGAAGCGCAGACGTTAATTGATCTTGTTCTCGTTAACAAACAAGAAGTTGCAGGATTTAACTCCTGTCCGCACTCCCCTCCTCCTGCCCACTGCCATCCCCTGAGACGCAAAGCAAAGGCAGGTGTAGATGTCCCCAAATTTCCACCCAACAGCAGTGGCTTGCCTCCATAAAGCAGGGGAACACTGAGCACCCGGCAGCACTTTTGGGGATTAAATTGGTTGGGTTGGGATAAATCCTTGCTTGCTCCTCTCAGACAGGCTCACAGCACCTCCTGTCCCAACGCCCAAATCTCCATGTGGCTAACGAGCACCATTCCCAAACTGCACCACCAAGCACCATTCCCAGGTCTGAGCAGTGAAGCAGGAACAGGAGCGAGCCAAAATTTCACACGTTTTGGGAAGGCGACAGCACCTTTCAAAGCACATTCCTGCAGATCATGCAGGAAATAGCCTCGCCACGTGCACACGAGCTGGGCAGACACCGCAGGGCTCGGGGCATCCTTGCACCCACCCGTGCAGCTGCCTGCTCGCCCCTGCCCAGCCGCCAGCACCTGCAGGAGCCACGCTTGTGACCGCCCGAGCTGCAGCATCCGCAGTCATGAACGTCAGTTTTCTCTAGCTAAACCAGCTGCTTTATCTGCCAGAATAGTTTGACTGCAGTCGGGGACAAATATGAGTTTTTCTGAAGATTAGGATGCCGGTGCTCTCAATATTGCTTGGGAATGAGTGATAAAGGCAATCCGTGCCCCTGGCTTTCTGCAGCTGGAATTAAAGGGGGCAGAATAATAACGGACACAAGTTCTGTCTCCACCGTGAAGTTTTCTGCATTGATTTGCTAAATAGACTTGTAGAGCTTAAGCCCCACGAGGCAACAGGTTAACAGCTTCAGCCCCAGCTTGCCGTCCCTGGCTGCACACACACACACACACGTTATCACAACTCTCCCCAACCCCCAGCAAACGCTGATTTCCCTCCAGAGCAAACTGTTACCAGAAGTTGCTTATGGGCCGGATTAGTTATGAATCAACGCTACAAATTCAACTTAAGAGCTTAGCTTTGATTTCATCCCCGAAGTGAGTTAACTCAGCTGTTTTCCTGGAATAAAAAGGGCTGGTTAGGAGGAAAAAAAAACAACCACAAAAAAAAAAAAAAAAAAAAACAACCACCGATTGCTGCCTCTCCAAAGTGCAGCGACAAACACTTTCCGATGAGATTCCCATCTCTGCTGCCTTCCCAGCCAAGGGGGGGCTCCACGAAGGGAGGCAGAGGCTGCAGGAGCCCTGATGCTTGGGGACACGCAGCCACCACTGCTCCGTCCCTGGGGACGCAGCCCCGTGACTCGCTCCCCGCTGATGAATTGATGAATAGCTCCTCGGCGTGAATTCACCCAGCCGACGCCGCACCGGGTGTTTGCTAGCGATTTCTCGCTGGATAAGGAGCTGCCAACGCAGCCACAAAGCCCTGTTTGCACCTATTATGCAGCACCTGAGTCTATTTAGCAAGCACCTGTGGAACCTTTTCACAGCAGCCCCCGGCAATTTGGGTCCCTCTCGTTCCTCGCCCGCTGTGAATGGTCCCCATCCGGGCGGGAGGAGCGGGCACGGAGCGCTCAAAGCGCACAAAGCGAGGTGCCGGGGGCGCACGCACACATCCCTGCCTCGAGCGGTTGGTGCTGGGAGGTGGCACCCACCCCACTTCGGATCACGTGGTGTGACACCTGAAAAGAAGGTGAAATAAACTTCTCTGCACACGGGCAAGGTGGTGACACGAGACCAAACCCACCCAAAGCCGATGGGGAGATGCTCAATTCCCTCCAAAGCCAGGGTTCCTGGTCCTCACATCGACCCCAAATGTTCCCTCGCAGCCTCCCTGGCCCCAGGACAGCCCCGGCCCCATCCCACTGCAGATGCTTGCTATTCAAGAGGAGTTTTGAAGTGTTCAGCCAAGCAAGCCAAATCCCAAATTGCTTTATAAACACTCTGCATTTCACCAGCGTGGGCAGGAGACATCAGCAACGGGAGCAAAGCCAAAGTGACTTGCAGAGGAACAATTCGGGAGGGATGAGTTAGGAAGAGCAGGAGCCCTGCCTCTTGATATTTCTGCCATTTGATGGGGGGAGCAGCCCTGTCCTCATTGCAGTACTGATGGTCATCACCAGTACTGGTTTAAGACCCCAGCCTGGCTCCTGCTCACTCGTGCTGGAACAAATTCCGCACCCGATGGCACCTCAGCGGCCGTGCTCAGCTCGTGACGCTGTCACTTCAGCAGGTTTTTTGTGCTTTTCTTCGCCCTGCCCAACCATCCATACAAATGTGACAGTGGGCCATTAAATAGGATCTAAATAGGATCGTTCTGAACACCCCAAAGTGATAAATGCCAGACTTCGGGCAGCTCATGGCTTGCTGCTGAATTGATGTATGGGGAACCGGCTCAGATGCCATGGTGATAGCCAGCATCATCCGCCCAGGGGAGAGACAGGAGGAGAGAGTGGGAATTACTAATAAGTGCTTTAATATAAAGCTACCCCTGCCAGCAGGTCACATCTGAGCTCGGGCAAAGCTGGAGCAAAGGAAGGGCTCTGCAGAGGCTGCTTGGATGCTTCCAGATCCACCATCAGTTTATTGCTTATTAGCATTTTGCCAAAAAGGAGCCATCTGGGGGCAATATTAAGAAAGATGCCGTCACAGCAAGCAGAGCCACATTGCTGGGACTCGCTACTTGGCAAGCAGGACCAGCACAGGGACAGCTGGCACGTGTCGGGTGCCGTGCAGGAACCCAGAGCTGCGTGATCCCCAGCTGGGCTGCCAGCAGCACCCGAAGCGACTGGGGACTGAGAAATCCCAGCACTGCCAGGGCTGGTTTCAGCAGGATGCTCTGCTGCTGAAACCTCTGCATGAAGCCCAGCAGCTCTTCCCTTAGCCACCTAACACCCCGAGACCAAGTGGGGGAACATCCCAGCCCTGGGACTTCAGCTTTAACTTCATTTTCCACCTCATCGCTGCGCCCTCCGGCAGGCAGGGAGCCGCCTTCCCTCCTCACTCCCAGTGCTTGTGACAAGCACCGCATGGGGTTTCCTTCCTCCCGGGCACTGGGAGAACACAATCCTTCCTTGCTGGGACACAAATACAAAAACAACGAGTGCATCAGCCCAAGGCACTGCTGAGCAGCAGCAGCATCGAGTCTCAGCCTTCCTGGAGCATCCATGGGAAGGCAAAACACTCCCCAGGACAAACTCCACCTCCCACCTGAAGCCAGGCTCTCCCTGGCTTTATCAAGCAGGAAACACTTGTTTCCATACAAAAATCTCCCAGTTCCCAAAGCTCCAGCAGGAAGGGAGGGCGCTCAGCACCCTCCAGGAGCGAGCTGTTCAGCCCCAGCACCCAGCTCAGGGCAAAGGAGGCACAAAGACACGTTGCTGTGCTCAGCCCTCGCGTGCTGCCCCATGGAAACATCCTCAGACAGGCACGAGGCAGGCAGCTGGATTTTCCTCCCTGATAGCACAGAGCCAGCAGGGCTGGGGGAGGAGGAGGAGGAGGAGGGCAATCAGCCCCTTTAAACAGCGGCTACAACCCTGGCACGGCTTTGGAACAAAGTAGTTATTTGGAAAAAGCCAACTCTATGCATTTTTATTTCAAGGAGATAGTGCCGGAGGAGGCGAGCTCTTCTATAGCTGCTTTGAAAACAGCCACAAGACAGGTGAATGCAAAGCAGCCACGGTCCCGAGAGGCTTATCTAGAGCCCCAGTGGCAAACAAGTCACCCCAGAATACTTGATACATGGTGCCTTTGGAAAGGGTGCGCTCGTAATCGGCTTGGGGAGGGCTGGCTGGGTGCACGGAGACATGCGAGGATGCTTTCACCCCTCCTTGTAGCCTAATGCGTTCCCTGCTCCCTGACCCCCCTGCTACTCTGAACTTCAGGACGCCAAAGAAATAGAGCAACACTTGCTTTTGAAGAAGCAGCAAGCCTTGTGATCCAGACGGCAGCTTCACTCGAACCCGACTGCTCTGGAATAGCCATCGTAATAATTGTTAACCAAAACAAAAACAAACCAAAACAAAAAACTGTGTTTGCTCCCTTAATGTGCTGCCCACAAGGAGCTGGCCACGGGGATGGATCGGAGGCTGCCAGCCAGGACATGGACTCGAGACTCAGCCCCAAGCTCTCACTCTACCACAAAGCACACCCCAAAGGACTGTGCCGGTGCCTTTCCCCATCCCCAAACCCTCCTCACCCCGCATATTTTGGTCTCCTCCCTCCTGTCCTGCTCCTCCTGCTGCCACGAGCACCGCTGTCTCCAGGCGGAAGATATATGCCCGCTTAATGTATATATTAATACACGTATTGACTTTCCCGTTGTCAGTCGTTATCAAGATTTATCCAGCCTGATGGCCTCCTATTGATTGGAAAGAAGTGTATTCCCACGGGTCAATCAATTCTGATCCAGCCTGTGGCAAGAAGTCAATAGCTATTTATTATGTGATCTATGGGCTTCATTACTTTAAATGCTATGGAAGGAGAAGCGCAGCAGAAGCTGGAGGAGAAAAACAACCGAAAAGGCAGGAAAGGAGGCTGCTCCTTCAGCCCCAGAGCAACTGCTGGAGGACTCCAGTGCACGAGGAGGTTCACAGGAGGCGTTAAAACCCCACTGATTCTGCTCCCTGACAAAGCACCCGAGGGAGAGAAGCCCCCGTCCTTTGAATCCCATAAATATTCATCCCCCAGCTCCCTAAGCATTAAGGTCTACAAGCCCCAAATCCTGCGCAGTTGAGCTGGGACGCTGTAAATGTCAGGAGGAGCGGAGCTCCCCTAATTGCAGAAACAGGGGGCCAGAGCTCCCGGGCACTGCAGGGCCATCCCTTTACCCCAGCAGCCTGCTGTTTGGGTCATTTAAACCTCAAAGCCCTGGGTGTTTTCCTCCTTTCAGTCCTTTTCCAGTTTGGTCACGGATGGAGTGAGAGGAGCACATCCCTGCAGCTTCCCCAACCCCAGGTGCTCACCAGGACAGGAGGTGATGCAGGGAACACAGGGGGGACCAACAACACCCAGCCTGCATTAAAAACACCATGATAAAACAGCTAGAAATGGGACCCTTGAACTAGATATCACCAAAAAGGGCACTTTTCATCCTCCACATCTGGCTCGCGAGCAGCCTCGCTGGGCGGTGCAGATGTCTCGCTACGCCAAGCCAGCTGCCAGCCCTCTGCCGAGCGGCTGCTTTGCACAGAGGTGCCTTCAAATCTCGTGTCTCAAAAGCTTCATTGCCCAGAGCAGAGCTGGGAATGCTTTCCCTTGGTTTATGCTCTTCCCCAGCACTCAGCTCCCCCCCTCCATGGGCCGGCCGTGGGGAGCCGCTGGGAGCTGCTCCCTCTCCAGCACAAGAACCCAACGTTCCCCTGCTGAAAGGCACCTTCAGCAAATTAATCCTCCTTACGTGGACCTGGCCTTGTCAAGCTCAATTCTTTATGTTCTTCAGTGTTCTCCTTGGTCTTCCCAGAGGGTTAAACCAGGGACATCAATCAGAGCGGCTCCCGGCGGCTCCGCTGCCCAGGCAGGAGGCTCGCAGCAATGGACCTGGCTCCTGGTTGCACCCCGGTAAATCTGGGGTCCCTCCAGCATTGCACCATGAGGAGCAAGAGTCCAAAACTCAGCCAGGGGCATGCCAGGCCGCTGGGTGCACAGCCCCTGCTAAGCTTTCCCATCCTTTTTTCCTGCTTGCAAGCAACTTTCCCATCACACAAGAGCCCTCCGCAAAACGCCCCAAGCTGCTGAGCCCCTCTCCGAGACCCTGGAGTGCCAGAAAGGATCGATAACACCAAAATTTGGGTCTTTTTTTTTTTTCTTTTCCCCCCAGGAAGGAGCACTTAGACTCCCAGAAACCCGGGGGTGGCTCGAGCCTTTTTGACAGCACTGTAAAACTGTGATACTCTGTCCTGGCAGGGTCCCCCTGGGTGGCCAAGGCGTCACCTCCCTCCCGGTGGCTGCGGATGGGGACGGCAGCAGCGTGAGCTCACCCGGACCCGGCTTCATCTCATTCATCGCCAGCAAAAGCCGCTTCTGGCTCCCCCGCGTGCTGCACAAACCACAATTTCTCACTCCCTCCTCTCCTCCCAGCCGAGGACTGGGGAGCCGCTCCCCGCGCTGTCCATTAAGCACCACTCGCGGCACCACGGCTCCCACCCGCTCTCGCTCGAGACTAATTAAGATGAATGCTAACTGTCCCCACCACTCATTACCCAAGAGAAAATCCATTAGCGACTCCGGCGGAGCCGCCACCGTGCAAAACCACTGCTGCATTCCTACGAGCAGCTGAATTTCTCCCCCTTTTCCCGACTTGTGGGCTCACGCTGGGAGGAGACACCTCGGGATGCTCGGGCTGGAGCAATGGTTATCGGACAAGAAGGCAGCCCTGCCTCAGTTTCCCCTCAGCTGTAACGTTGATTCCACATCAGGAAGATGCATGTGGGCTGCGGGGCTCGGAGGGGGAGATCGCTGCCTGCTGATGAGCGGCCTGGAATAACACGATTGAGCAGGAAGGAAGACGTAGGGATGTGAAAAAGCAAAAATAAACCCTCCTATAAATAACCCCTCCGGGCTGCACGGCACGGTGAAGCCCCTTGCAGGCAGAGCAGCTGCTTGGAGCGTGCCACAGGAAGCTGCAGGGGGGCTGCAATAGCTGCCAGGGGTTTCGCTTCCCTCGGTGGGGAAAATTCTCCATGTCCTGGCGTGGGCATCTCCTGGCACCCCCAAGGAGCAGGGCCCCTCCTGGGACAGCCAGCAGCTCCTGCCTGTGCATCCTCAGCATCCCAGCGCCTTGGACCATCCCCACACGCCAGCTCCTGCCTGTACCATGGTGGAAAGGGCTCCAAGACGTGGCAGGGACCCCAGGCACCAGGGAGCATCCCTGCCTGGGACAGCACCAGTGGTGCTGCTGAGGATGTGGCAGCAGAATAAAGCCCCACGGGGAGCCCCAAAGGGAATAACATGTGCCTGGAAATGACCTCGGGGCTAAGGGCCGTGCAGTCATGCATTTTCCCAAAAATCCAGAGGCTGCTCTCTGTGCCTCCATCCACCACCCTCCTCTTCCTCAGCTCTCCAGCACCCTCGTAGCCAGCCCAGCACCAACACCGGCCATGAGCAGACTGCGCAGAGAGCACAAGCACAGCAGGAGGAAGCTGAACAGCCGCCGGCTGAAACCAAAAAACGACAGCAATGCTGCTCCAGCCTTCGAAGAACAGGGATAAAAGTGGGTTCATGGCTGTAGGCGAAGAGCACGCAACGCTCAGCGATGCTGTGAGTGCAGATTGTTTTTCCAGCAATCCCATAACACCGTATTTTGACCTTAAAAAAGACCGAGTGCAGCTGGGGAGGAAAAGAAAGCGGAGCGGCGTGCTTGGCAGCCCCATTAATGCATCAAGCGGCTGCGGCGCACGTATTTATTTTGTCAAAGCTGTCAAAAGCAGCACCTGAGCGGGTTTATATAAAGAGGCGTTAGAATAGGAAATACTTCAGAGCTAAATAAAATAAAATAAAATAAATTGCTCCGCTCCTGGGGTTGAATAGGACTGGAGAGGCGAGCAGACCCGCGCCACAAAGGGCTCGTGGCTCTGCACCCCGAAACGCAGCCGGGAGAGGGATGGAAATTCAGCCTCACCTCGGGGAAACTCAGCTGCACTCATCACCTGGAGGTGGGGGAGCAGCTGAATATTCAGGGATAGATGGATTTTACATGATGGCAGGTCAAGGCTCGGTGATCAGGAGAGACACGGGGGGATTCAATGAGTCTCTGCAGCACGGTGCCTCCGCTTCTGTGCCCGAAGGCCACGTCTCCCTCCCCTGGCCCTGTCCCATGCACAGTTTTGGGGGTACCACAGGGACAAATAGTTCAGGAAAGGAAGGGAACACTCCAGGAGACCGTGACTCATCTTGCAGGGAGTGAGGAGCCCCCATGGACAAGCTCCTCAGAGCACCAGCCCTCCTTGAGCACACCCAGATTCCCACCCCTCCGCTGTCCTTCTGGCTGTACCGAGGACAATTTGACGCAGCACTCACGCCCTGCTAAGCCTGCAGATAGATGCCTGAGCCATTTCCACACCACCAGCTCACTTGTAGGGCCTGCTGCCCCACTACTTCACACCCTCCAGACCCCATCACTCACCCAAGCACCGGCCAGCGGACCACACAAAAACCCCTCCGGGCCAGGAGCTGCCAAGACAGCACCGTGCTGCGCTCCTCCTGGTTAAAACAGACCTCCATGCTCCGCGTTTCCAGGAGATGAAACTGCCTGGCCCCACGCAGGAGGGTTTTACTGTCCACCAGTGTGCATCACAGGAGATGGAGGACATCCCTCTACCAGGATGAGGAGGGCTAGCCTCCTGGCACCTTATCAAGAGGCATTGTTGTCCTTCAGGAGGACTTTTTGGAAAGCAAGCAATGCACACAAGATGCCGGGCCCTACCTGGTGATGATGGCGAGGTGCGGGGGGCTCATGCAGGCCCCCATGAAGAGCACCACGTTCTCGTGCCGCGTCTGCCGGTAGGCCATCACCTCCCGCTTGAAGGCTTTCAGCTGGTCCTCGTTGTCCCGCTCGATGTCGATGAGGCGGATAGCCACCTCCCCGTGCCAGCGGCCGTGGAAGACCTGCCCGAAGCGGCCCTTGCCGATGAGTTCGCCGATCTCCAGCTGCTCGAAGGGGATGTCCCACTCCTGGAGGAAGATGCTGGTCTGGCTGGCCTTGCGGGGGAAGTTGCGGGCGGAGAGGAGCGAGAGGTTCATCTCCTCAAAGTCATCCTCTGACTCCTGCGCCTCCTCGGCGCCTTCCTCGTTCTGCAGGAGGGGACAGGGAGGTGACCGACCGCGCGTGGGGACCGGTGCCCCTTGGGTGCACAGCAGGGCTGCCCACTCAACACGACACAAACAGGGAACTGCTGCTGAGAGGATCCTCGCCCTGTGCCAAATTTTCAGTGCATCTCATCAAATTTCACTGTATATAAAGCTGAGGGCAAACGTGAAGCCCATGAGGGACCCGCACAGAGCCAGCTGGGTTGGGAAGGTCCTTCTAAATCACCAAGTCCATCCATGTTGACCTGCCCAGCCCCATCACCAAACCACATCCCTCTATGCCTGGGCAGGATCAGGCCTGGCTGTTAACTCATTTATCTGCAGCTTCACCACAGAGATGTTAATCTCATCGGGTGCCTAAAAACACGCCTTGAAATGTCCGTGACATGGGTGCCAACAGAGCCCCAAACTGACCCAGACAGTTCTGCGCAATCATTTCTGGAGATGCACAGACAATGAAGGCATCAAAAGCCCAAATCCCCACACCCTGGCTTAACCAACTTCAGTTTTGGGACTTTGCGACTTTCCCTTTCACCCCACCAACCAAACCCAAGCAGCTTACCTCTGACGTGGGCTCCACTTCAATTTGAAGTAATGGATTTCCTTCGAGGCTGTTAAAAAAAACCAACAACCGTGGTGTGAAAACAATGCTAGGTATGTCACTCTCACCCAAGGGATTGGTGAGAAGTTCTGGCTAATTAGCCTTGCTGCTAACTGGGGAGAGGTGCCCCTTCCCCACAAGTAGCAGCCACCCGAGGGGCTGATGGAGCACATGGATGGGATCCATCGCTGAAGTCCTGGGGGGCTGGTGACAAGAAGCCCCCCAGGACCTCGCAGCTCTGGCCGTGTTGAAGCAGGGCTGGGGCAGGTGCTTGTGGCACATTGAGGTGGTTTCTCAGATTTGACTTTTTTCTGACATCAGGACCTAGGGGGTGAAGGCCAACCCCATCTCAGAGGCAGGGAGAAAGCGATGTAAAAAACCCTCCCCGTCTCTGCCTCCTTGCAGCCACTTTTGGTTCCCCCATGCTCCCAGCACATGAACCCCTCATTCCCAAAAGGGCCCTTCTACAGGGCCCGGCACTCACATGGGGTTGGAGGTCACGGGGTGCAGGACCACCTGCGGGGCTCGGGTCGGCGTCTCGGGTACCACATCTGGGGAGGAGAGAGCGCAGTGAGAGCCGGTGGGGTCCCCCTGGGAGCCCAGCCTTCCCTCCAGCCCCCAAAACCCTTGGATCAGACCCAGGTGCAATTCTGGGGATCATTAGGGGCCGCCCAGCCCTGTAGTTTCTTCATAGCACATGCGGTCCTGCAGCAACGTATGGGTTTGGGGGAGCATATATGGGTTTGGGGGACCCAGCTCAACCTCCCTGCACAGACCCAGCCACGCACCCACCCCCAGAGGGACCCTGCCCCTCTCCGAGGGGTGCAGCTCAGCACCCTGCCTCGTAGGAGAGCCTCACCTGGGAAAATGAACTGCTGCTTGTACTTGTAGTAATGGGAGGCTGCAAAAGAGAAGGGGGGGTAAATGCCAGGCAGGCAGGGCTGCGCCCAGTCCCCCGCCACGAAACGCCAGCCCCGAGCATTGTCCCTGCCCCACATCCCAGGGAGGACACGATCCATCACACACACACTCCCTCCTTGGCTCCCCAAACCTATTTGATGTGTGCAGAGGTATTTTTCCTCCTGTGCTTCCAGCGTAGCCTCCGTACACACTTTCACTGTGAGCTCTCCAGCGCTTGTACAAATTCCAAACCCACAAGCACTGCTCGAGAGGCGAGAGCCACCACGGTGGGGTTTGGTATGTGCCAGCTCTTAAAACTTCACTCCTCTTTTTGCTGGCATCAGCAACCCCTTCCCACCCTAATTAGCATTCGGGGAGTGCTGATGCTGCCTATGGGGTTCGGATGCCCGGTTAGCAAGCAAAAGCCCAAGGGGTTTGAGCGGTGCGATCAGCCCGGCAGACACCAAGCGATGAATTTCCAGCCACTTGCACACGTTTTTGCCTGCTCCAGCCCATCGGCTCTGCAGCAGGACCCGAGCACACCTGAGCCGAGATCAAAGGAGACCTGGAGGTAATTCTGGGTGAAAACAGGTCACCGTGCTGCAGTCCCCGAGCTCAAATCCTAATCCCCGAGATGACCATCAGGATGAGGCCGCTCTGAACTTCCCGCACGGGAAGATGAAAGCGCAGTGAGCCCTGCTTTGTGCCCGATGAGATCCTCTTCTCCCCGGGGCACAGGGCAGGGGGTGAGCCCCTCTGAGCTCTGTGGGGCTGATCCTGCCCCGCTCCATCCCCGCCGGCTCGATGCGAGCCCCAGCTCCGGGTCAGGAGGTGCTGCTGCCAGCTGCAGGCTTCCTCCTGCAGTTTGCACTTCAAAGGACATGAAATCAGGGCCTGGGGGGAAGTCTCTGCTCCAGAAATAAAGCGTGATGGGGGCACCAAATGTTCTGGGGGTCCCCGAGACCCCTGTGGGGACCAGGGTTCGCTCAGGGAGTGGTTTGGGAATGTTTGGGGCCACACTACTCTGACATCGGGATGCTTCAGCCCTAGAGGGTGGGAGCAGAAGAGGCTCTGCAGGGGTACACATCACCCCCATCTTCCTCCACTGTCTTCCTTGAACCCCACCCCCAGCACCCTGCCCAGCCCCTGGCGTGCTCCAGCCAGAGGGACTCAACCCCCCGGCCACCCACCCAAAAGGGGACATGGACCAAAAGCGGTCACCCAGTGCCAGGCTGGCCACAAGTGCCTCAGTGTTGCTCACAGAGGTCCTGCTTCAGAGCTGCTCAGGACCAACCTGGATAAAGCCCTGCGCTCTGACCCTGCTTTGAGCAGCAGCTTGGACAAGAGACCCCCGAGGTCCCTCCCAAGTTATCCAAAACTCATTTCTGCTTCCTCTTCCCCTTTCCCAGCCCGGAGCAGACCCTTACCCCGAGGACACCCTCAGCAGACCCCCTCACACGTGCCTGGGGGCCTGATGTGGAGGTGGGGAGCGCGGCACGTACCCGGCAGGTTGAACTGCTTCTGCTGGCGCGGGCACTGCGGCGACGGGTGCAGCGGGGACGGCGGCGTGGCGCTGGGCGGCAGCGGCGGGGCTGGTGAGGACGGTGTGGAGGAGGTGGTGGAGGACGGGTTGCTGCTGGAGTCCGGCTGGTAGGGCACTGGGATGTGGTCCTGTGCGACACGGAGCAGGGAGATGGAGAGGGGAGATGGTGAGAGCGGTGCCGGGCAGTGCCACTGCACCATGCTGCAGTGTGGAGGATGCCAGGTGACAAGTGGCAGTGACACGAATCACCCTAATCACATATTTTTAGGAGTCCTGGGGAATTTTCAGGAGTCCTGGGGAACAACAAGAGCCCCAGCATGACCAGGCGGATCATTTCAGGCAGGACTGGAAGGACCAAACAAGGCTGCTGCAGTCCAAGCAGCACCCGAGCATCCCAGGACATCTCCCTGTGCTAGCTGACCTTGCCTTCCAATAGTTGTTGCCAGTCAAGGCAAGGACAAATGTGACGGGGCACACTGGGATGGGTTAGTTAGGGCCACCTGGGACAAAACAGGGCTGAGGACCTAAAGGGTTTGAGCATCTGGGAAGGAAAACTGGGGACAGAGTTCCCCACGTTGCGCACACCCATGCTATCCAGCTTGGAGACACATTGCAGGGTCTGATTTCCCCGCTGGAGATGGGAGCTCCCCCTTGGCAAACCCCCCAGAAACCTGCACCAGTCTCCCAATTTTGTCCCATTTAATGAGGATTTAAACAAGCCAGGCTTTCCAGGAAACCCACATGTACTTTGTACAGTCCACCCTGACACGCACGACAGCCTTGGCTGGGCAAAGCATTTTTTTAAACCAACACCGAGCGCCACGAACAATGAGATTTCTACACTGTGCACAGAGAGCAGGGTATCTCTGAAGAAAAGCTTTTAGAAACACCAACAAAAGAAGGGGCCCTGATGGATAAAGCCCGTTTATAGAGGACACTTTAATGGGAACAGGAGCACTTGGGTCACAGCCTGGGAGAAGCACGAGAGAGCATCGTTGTGCCCTGCTTAGGGCAAAGCTACGACAGGAGCGCAGTGGCAGAAGGAGACTGGTGCTGCTGCCCTTCCTGTCCCAGCCCGTACCAGCGGGATGAATCACATCCCCAGTGCCCTCTAATAAAATAAAAGAGCGTGGCAGCTACATGAAAAAAAAATCACTGGAAGGACCCGTGCTAGAAAGAAAAATGCATCTGGGTTTCTTTTATCTTCGCGCGGCAGCTCCGCAGCCTCCCCAGGTGCCACCAAAGCCATTTGCACCACGCCATAACCGCAACAACAACAAGGCAGATAATTACTCTGAGGATCTCCTAAGAGCCTGGGGTGTAAAAACTCTAAATTTCCTCCAAAATAAACCCATGCTGTTTTATTGTGATTAATGTAGCGCAGAGAAAGCAGCCAGGTGCACTGCCCGGTCTGCTCGACCGGCGGGGCCAGGGACATGAGCAGACTCTGGGCTTGTCTGACTTGGAGCAGTTTTCCTGAAGTTTCAGGCAGCAGCTCCAATCCCACATGATTTTTGAGCTATTTGAAAAAAATAAGCTTGGAGGATGCAGAATGCAGGGAGAAACCTCCCCGGCAGACTTGCCTGGAAACCCAGGGACCCGCAGGAGCAGGAAAACCAACCAGTCCTCTCCTGCCCCAAGCACAGGGCACATGGGCACAGGAATTTAATTAATTCCTTCCTTTAAGAAGCCTTTAAGAATGACTTCTAAAGCTCCTGCATAGCAGAGGGATTTGATATTTTGAGGGAGGACACAGCCTGGGGTAAGTTGTGGCAGCAAGGGGATGGGTGATCAATGCACCCAGACAAGGGGAAGCTGAAGACCCAGCAAATGCCACCAAAATTTTGATGATTCCCCTCTTGGGGAGCACAGGAGGGGTCTGGGGCATCGAGGCAGGAGCAGAACCTCAGTGGCTGCTGGGCAGGGGTCTGGGGACCACGCCGCACCGCTCACCTTGTTGAGCTTGTTGGTTTTGGGGAGCGTCTGGCTGACGTGCAGGTCCGAATACCTGGGGGGCTTCCGCAGGGGGTTGTTGATATCGCAGGGCACCGACTCTGTCCGGACTAACCTCGCTGCGGGGAGAGGGGACAGGGGGGACAGGGGTGGAGGGGCAGAGAGAGAAAGAGGGAGGCTGTAAAGGCACAGGTCGGAGAGCATCAGCAGCCACCAGGAGCCCAGGGCTTCGGCCACCACAAGCATTTTCCCACCCAGTGCCACCATCCTCTTCCTCGCAGCAGGCCAAGGAGCCGGCTCAGAGCCTCCCACTTGCAGCAGGGATGTTTTAGGAGAGTTTGGGGGGGGGGGTTAACTCATTAATGCTGAACACCGGCTGCCCCCAAGCCACATCGCTCCTTGCTCCTGCCCTAAAACGTGCAGCAGGCAGCTCTGGCTCTAGCAATTTCTCAGCCCGCAGCCGTGACCCCAATTTCTGGGAGTCACCCACCGCCGAGCCCTGGTGCCACCAGCGCAATGCGTTTCCCTGGTACGGAACTGCTGAGCAGGCTTTTGGTGATCAGGTGGTGTTTAGTGCACACGAGAAGCCTTATTAGCTCAAAATTAAACTCTGAGCTGGAATTGGCTTTGAAAGCATTTCCCCTAAGTGATCTCAGCCCTTTGTCCTCCGCCGTCGGAGCACTCGGCCAAAAACTGGAAGAAAAGAGGTGGGAAGCGGCGCCCGTCTTCCAGCTGCAAGATCTCCCTTTCCAGGCTTGCAAAAGTGCCCAAATTTCCAAATTTCTCTGTATTTCCAATGGATTCTCGGGGCAGGCAGCTCCGGAAGCACCAGGAGAGCATCCGGAGGGGCACGGCCGGGACCCTCATGCACCGAGAGCCGCGGTGGGTCCGGGTGCCACGCGTGCGCCCTGAGGTAGCGAAAGGCTAAAACCTGTTGGCACTTACCCCGTGCGGTGGGGAATCTGAAAAGAAAAGGTGGCAGGGGGAGGGTGGGTGGAAGCGGTTTGCAATGCAAATCTGCCTCGCCCCGCACGGCTCGTCTCCCTACAAGCGGAAAAGACGGTCGGTAAAATTTTCACAGAGCGCCCAAAGCGGTTTCGGGAGCCTCGGGTTCGAGGGGTCGGGCTCCCGAAAGTCGCCCGGGGGCTTCTGAAAGTTTTACCTGGAGGCAGCATCCCGGGAGGCAGAAGCGGAAGAAAGGCCCTTACCTCCGCGGTGGATGATCAGCAGGTGGCACGGAGGGGCCTCTTTGGTGCATTTGTTGTGGCACTTGAGCCTAAAGGGACGGAGAAACCCGTAAGGAATGGGGACAGACACGGCCCCGGCGCATCGCCCTGCAACCGGGGCTCGTGGCCACGCCATGGTCCCCTGGGGAAAGCCTCCCTCCCTGCTCCTGCGGCCCCAAATTGACGTTTCTGACTTTTAAACCAAAATAACAGGAGCGTCTGTGGGACTTTTGGTGAATATTCAGCAATATTCTGGGGGATGGAGCCCACAGACAGTTGCACCCCGCGGGTAGGCACGTAGACATCAGCAGGCTCCTGCCCCAAAACATTCCTGCTGGTTCCTAATTAGGGATGAGAAAGAGTCTGGAGCCTGTGGATGGGGAGAGCCAGAGGAAAAGGGAAAAAAAAATAAAACATAGGAAAGAATTCAAAAACCAAGGGCAAAGGAGGAAAAAACGGCGGCAGCTACAAGTCAATGAGCTGGGTAATGAAAATTCAGGAGTCTTGCATGTTAGCTTTTATTACAAAGCCATTCCTAGAGGGAAAGGTAGAGATTAATTCAGTATTTGAGGCTTGGGGGCTTTTTTGCTCTGTTTGTTTGGTTTACCTGCATTTTCCCCCCCTCCTCTTTTGGGTAGGGGAACATAGCACAGGGCCAGGCAGCTATGGCAAAGTCAGCAAACACAAATATTTTGTGTTCACCCCAACTTTTTAAAAGACTTGGGATTCATTTGCTCTTTTCTGAGCAAACGCAGGAAGCAGGAGCAGGACAGATCCTGGCTGTTTTTCAGCCCTTGCACACACGGGGAAAAGGGGAAGAGTTCCCAAGGGAACGGGGTGATGTGTGCAGGAGGTGGCGTTCAACGCTCAAGCGAAAAATAAGCTGAAGAATCACCACTTAAAAAAAAAGAAAGAAAGAAAAAAACTTTTTTAATGTTATCACTTCCAGAAAACCTGCACCACCACCCAGAACTGCACAATAGCTCCGCATTCCTTGCCCGGGTTTAAATCCCACTTTGCTAACTCATCAGCATTTAATCAACGGCCCCAGCGATCGTTATCGCTTGATAGCCCCAGCTAACTCAGTTACCAGCAGACAATCAGCAAATTCCCAGCACTGATCCCTAGCAGAGGCAATTGCGCCTCCAGCAGCAGTTTCACTAAGTGCTGATGCCTGCACGATACCGCGCAGGAGACCAGCGACCCTGGATTTTAAGTGGCATTAGCATCCTCCTCGCTGTCTTTTCCCAGCCTTGCCCAAAAAATGGAAACGGACCCTCCGCCGCCGTCCCTCTCCTTTGCAAAGCATCTTAATTGTGCTCGTGGGTGGGCTGGCTGCTTGCCGCCACATGCCTGCCAGGAAAAAGAAGCCCCTGCGACTTTTGCTGGGGAATAAAAGGAAGGATTTGGGCCAAAGCTGGGCGCGAAGCCCCCGTGCTGCCTGCAGGTGCACAGCTCCGCACGGCGCCCTGCCAGGCGAGCAGCCCCGGTGGGCACCATCCTCCCCAGGGACCCCGATCCACTCCCTGCATGCAGACGTGATCTTGCCTCAGCTCCGTTTTGGGGCTTTTTTCACCCAATCCCATGTCTCGTTAAGGTTTCCTACAAGGTGGTGGGGTGCTGGCTGCTCCCCCCGTGCCCAAGCCCCTGCCCGGCTCCACCACCGAAGCCCCTCGTGATCCCCCGGGAGCAGCACGTGGAGCTCCGTACTTGCAGTTTTTGCACTTCAAGCCAAACAACATTCCTTTCCCGCAGACGGTGCAGGTCTGAGACATCCAGTACTTGGTGGAAAACCTGCGGGGAGAAAGGCAGGGGGTGGCTGGGGCTGGGCGCAGCAGCACTGCCCTGTCCCAGCACCAGCACCTCCGGTATCTGCCAAGCCGCGATTTGTCCCTCCTGTGCTGCACCCAACGCTGCTACAGACGGGGAGGCATCGCTCTAAGGATGCCAAAACACTTCTCTAAGTCTCCCTCTGGTTCATGCAGCCTGCTCCAAGAAGGACTCCTTGCAGCTCCCCAGTTTTGCCCACCCAGTGCTGAATCCAGGGCTCCAAAAATTCCCCCTTGCCCCAAGGCTCGGCTTCCCAGCCCGCGCTGGACTGCAGCCCCGAGGCAATTTCCCATATTTTGCCTTCCTGCCGCGGGTACAGAAGGGCAATAAAGCAGAGATAGGAAATTTGCTGAAGGTTGGCAGGGTCGCGGGTAATACACAGCTTTTATTGATAGCGGCTCGAGCCTTATCTAACCCAAATCGGAGCTGAAATGGAATTTAAATGGGCTGCTAGGACAGCGCAGCCAAGCATGGGAAACTGGGAATCCAACACAGAGCCCCCGTTCTGGACAAGAGCAGGAAAAGGAGATGCTCATCGCATCCCATGAGCTTTGCTGAGGCTGCTGCGTGTCCCCACGGGGCACGAGGAGAGGCCAAGGATGGCTCCAGCGTCCCCATCCCACCTCAGGGCCAGCGTACCTGTGCTTTATGGAGTTTCCCAGGTCTCGTCGGGGGATCTGTGGGGACCAGCGAGGCACTGACAGCGTATCTGCAGGGGGCGAGACAAGGAAACCGCCGGGGTTAACGCAGGTGAAAGCCAGAGGTGATATTTTCATGGGGGGAGCAGAGGATGCACCCAAAAATGAGGTTTTGCCAAACTTTTCCCTTGGAGACCCCTCGGTAGTTTGCCTTTTTCCAAAGCAAGACATCAAGCTTTGGGTCTGGGGGGCATTGGGGTGCCTCCAGCCGCCCCCAGCACCCATTTTGGGGCAGGAGGGGGGTGGGAGCCGCTGCACCCCCCCCATGCACACATGGGTGTGTGAAAGCTGCCGGAGCCACTTAGCGGTTTCCAAACAAGAAAAGGGAAAATGAAGCATAAACGGCAGCGGCACCGTTTATTAATAAGACATCACGTCTTGGGGTTGCATTTCTGGCTGAACAAAAAGCTGAGCGTCAGCCGCTTGCAAGCCAATTTAACTCTTATTCAAGCTGCTGATTAAAAAGAGAAAGCAGCCTCCGTGTGCTTCTGTGGGGGCAAAAAGGAAGGAGAAAGGGCAGCGGGACCTTGGCTGGGTGAGGAAAACGAGATCTGGGGATTCGGAGGCCGGGTGTTCAACAAGGGGTTCACCAGGGGGCCCGAACCAAGCGAGCCGGCCCCAGCTGCAGCACCGGCCATTTGCTCGGCGTGCCTGCAAATCCCTGGCTAAACACACTTCCAATATCCCCCCTACGAGTGGGGAGAGCTGCTGTTTGCTTTAATATCCCATTTTAATAATTGCGCTCCGGCTGAAGGTTACATTTCCATGCCTGCGCCCATCGCCGCTGCAGCTGGAGCCCGAGCATCCCCCAAAACAGCCCAGCACCAGCAGCACCCCCGGCACAGCCTCTCCAGCCCCGACAGACCCTAAAGCACAGTCAGCAATTAAGATGTTTGAGGACTACAAAGCCAATTAAGGTAATTGCTGCCCCTGTTTTATACCGGTGGCACTCCGCTTCTCCCGCATCAGCACTCCCAACCCCAGCGCCCGCAGCAGCATCCCTCCTGCCTCCCCTCTACGCCCACAACCTGCGGGGGACGGGGAGATTTTGGGGACCACCCTCAAAGCCCAGGGCCGGTGCGGGAAGCAGCCAACCCGCTCCACACCCAGCCCCGCAGCACCAAGCTCTACTCTCCCCTAAATGCCATTTTCTCATCCGTAAATCACATTAAACAAATAAAATCCCCCCCCCCCCCCAACCGGTCCTTGATGAACCAAATAGGCAAGAACAGCTCCTCTCCCCGAATTAAATTACAACCTCCGCTTCAGCATCCACAATTTATTTCCACTAACTTTCAGCTGGCCTCAATTAAATCCTGCCATCCCGGGGAGGGGGAGAGGGGCGAGGCAGAAAGCTGGCCGAGGCTTTTAATTACTTTCTAAATGCGCTCGCTGCAAAATTTATTAAAGTGTATCGGGGATTTTAACCTCCGAACAAAAATGAGACCGCCGTGATTCACAGTTAATTATTTCCATTATGGGGGATGATACACAACAAGCAGAGGCCTCCAACAATAGGGCTGCTGTTTGTGGGGTCGGGACGTGCCGAGCAGTGGGTGGGAGGGCAGGGGAACACCCCGTTGCTGCCCCAAGGATTTGGGGGCTTTTCAAGTTAATTGGCAATTCTCCCCTTTAACCTGTGAGTTGAGTTGTGCATCTAGGGGAACAGCTTTTTCTTTTTTTCCCCATGGGTGATACCAATCAAGGGTTAACCCCAAAGGGAAGGTCCCGGGGATGCTTCCATGCTGCATTGCTTCCATGCATGCAGCGGCATCCCCCCAGCATGGGACAAATACTCCCATGAAAACCCCAAAATCACCAGGATGAGAGGCAATTGCAAGACAAAGCCTCGTGGCCACAGGATGGGAGCAGCACGGTGCACCACTACAAAAGGGACAAGCCACTTTTGGGGTAGATCCCTGCCGGTTTGGCACTGCTTGCACCCCTTTCGCAGTGGGCATCTCCAAGCATCCGCACTGCGCCCCAGCTGCACCGGGGAGATTTTGTTTGCCCAGTGAGAGGAGAGGGCAGGGAAGAGAGGGTCACGGGGAGGCAAAGAGCCCGGCAGGGACCTCGCTGTGACACTCTGCCCCTGCTGTGACACCCTGCCCCTGCATTTTGGCAGCACGGAGCCTCATTGCCAAACCAAAACTGCCCCGTGACAATTGGTGTCTCCTCACCTCCCCTGCCCCACTGCCATGCATTGCTGGTCCCCCTGCAGACTCACTCAAGGCCTGAAAAATCAGAGCTCTTTAAGCATAATTCCCCCTGCACCGGTGCGTGAGGACAGTTTTAGGGTGGTTTTTTTATCCCCCTCTCCTCCCAGGTGCATGGGGCCAATTTCAGAGGACGACACAGCAGGAACCCCCCCCATCCCCACATCGCCTGCTGGAGTCGCTGCCCCCGGGATGCAAACCCCTCCTCGTGGAGCATCACCGCCCCCCAGCTGGTGGGTACCAGCGCTGTCCCACCCCAAATCCCCCCCAAAACCTCTGCGCTTTCACCACCACCGCATCATGCTCGCAAGCGGCTCCTCGCTCGGCACGGCACGCTTTATCCATCGACAGCCCGCGCTTGACGGGGATCAAATGTGCCGAGAGACGTCGGGGGGGGGAACGGTGACAGCCGCGTCCGGTGCAGCAATGACAGCGGGGACAGGAGCGAGGAGCCCCTGTCACCTCGCGCCGGTGACAGGCAGCGATGACGGGTCCCTGAGTGGCACCCGTGCGCGGTGCAGGTGACGGGGCCGGGATGCGGGTGACGGGGCCGTGACGCCCTCCTGGCCCCCGCCCGCTGCGGGAGGAGGATGCCTGCGTGATGCTTTGCATGGAGAAGGGCGGCCGCAGCTCCCCCGTGTCCTTTATTTGGGGTTTCCCCCCTCCTCGGCAGCAGGTGCCCTTACCAAATGCACCAGGAGCACCGCGCAGGGATGGGGTGCGCTGAGCTCAGTCACGGGTGGGATGGTTTTGGCACGCTGTCAGCCTTACCCATCTCCTGGCACCCCTCTGGATGCCCAGAGAATTTGGGTGAACGTGTTGTCCATCACAGAGGCAGCCCGATAAACAACGCCTCCCTCCTGGCACAGCAAACACAGGCTGTTATCAGAGCGGGAGGGATACGATGGATGGAAGGGGACAAGGAAGGTGGCTTTGTTAGGGCTGAGATATCAGTGGGAGGGATACAGGAGTTCCTTCTTCCCTGGGACACTGTGTGCCAAAACCGGGACATTTCTCCCCATAGTGACAGGGGATGCTGGCAGAGGTCACTGCCCGCATGGAGCCGAGCCAAGCTCACCAGCAAACTGCTGCAGGGCAAAGGGTCTGGGGGCACCTGAGGGTGCAAATCCCCTCTGCAAGGCACCTCTGCACCTCGTGCTGGTTGGTTTTGAGGCCAAAGGAGGATGCAAGATCTCCCCAAACAACAAAGGAAGGCGCAGCGACGCTCAGAGCAGCATCCGTGCCAGCTTCCCCCACGCAATGCGAACTTTGTGCAGAATTCAGATTAAAAAGGGGTTCAGCTCCCCTCCTCCGTTAGTGCACACAGGGTGCAAACATGCCACCCTGGGCACACCTGGGAGCAGGAACCCACGTCCCTACAGGATCGTGCTACGCTGTGCCACGGCGCGGGGACGTCCCCGCTGCAGCTGGAAGGATGCTCCACGAGCCCGCGGGCCAAGACGAAACCTCAGCTCATCAAAAGCAGCCGAGGAGAACAAGGCAGAGCTATTTCCAGAGCGTCTCTGCTAGGAAAACAGAAGTCACTTCATCATAACGGCAGTTCCTCTTTGCGGCGTGACAATCCTATTTATACAGCCGGAACGTCGCCTTCAGTCACTTCGCTGGCTCAAATGCCTCCGTTGGGATTTTTCTCCCCATTCAGAGCCTACAGAGGCTGCTCAGAGGGTAGGAAATGCTACGAGGGGAAGACTTTGAGGGGCTGCTGCTCAAAGCTTCACGTACCAGGGGATGCTCCGTGCTCCCAGGCTAGGGAAGAGCCTCTGCTGTGCGTTGTACCTTCAGCAAGGTGTCTGCACGTGGGGGCATCGCAGGCAGCCTGGGCTTGCTGGGGGCTGATGATGGGGTTTTCCCTCCTGGGACATGCAGGGTGTTGGGTTGTACCGGGTCGCACTGGGTGCTCCTTTTCTTCTGCATGGTTGGACAGCAGCTGAGGAAGGGCAGCAGCAAGGATGATCCCTGCACACCGAGAGCCACTTCCCCAGGTCCTCAGCGTCCCCCTGTCCACCAAACCCAGGTACGGGAGGGCACCTGGTCCCTGGCACCACCAGCACCACATGGGTGTCCTGAAGATGCTGGAAATATTAAGAATAAATGCACCTGCAAGTGGCTCTTGCAAGGTCAGGACTCCCAGCTAACAGAGATGCTGTTAGGAGGGTCTGCAGCCATCAGCCTTCAGGATAAAAAGGAGAGCCATCCTGATTTTTGGGTGCTCCCAGCAAAGCCACAGGGTGGTGACTCCTAAGCGAGCTTGGCTCAAGGGCAGGCATGGGGACGGAGTGCTCCTTGGGGACCACGAGGTGCACGGGCACAAGGGGAAACTCCCACACCTCGGCACGGGGCGAGCCGCAGAGACGTTTACTCCTCCCCAGTAATGAACGGGCTTCTGCGCCGCTCGCCGTAACTCATCTTCTCGCCGCGATGTAACAAGCCCTGGCTTCAAGCTCCATTAAACCCCAGCAAATCATCACCACTCAATGCAGCCAGCACCTTGCTCAGCACCCGCTGGCCCGTGCAGGATGCTCCTGCCTATTTTTCCTTTCATCGCGTTTCCCCGCAGCCTGCTCAGCACCCAGGACCGAGGGCTGATGAGCGCACGGGCGCTGCTCCTGCGAGGAGCTCGCTCTGTAGCTGATGCTAAAACCTCTCAACAGGGATCATCCTCTCTCCGCCGCTCACTTCCAGCTCCAGAAACAAACATTCACTGCAGCCAAGGGAGTTGGAGGGCCGAGGGGAGGGAAATGCGAGAGGACACCTCTCCGGCAGCGCTCGTCGCTTGCTAGTCCATCGCTTTTCATTGTCTCGCGCTCCTGCTCTGCCACATTACATCAGGTTATCACGCCACGGGACGTAATCCCACGCTGATGCATGAGGAAGCCTAACGCAAGCAGACACATCAGCGATTTGCTGAGAACGGGATTTATTTCTTGGTTTCTGGTCCGCTACTCCCCATCGGTCTGGGCTGCAAGTCGAACTCAGCCGGTGCTGCTGGGGGGAGAGTGATGCAAAAATACCCTCGCCCCAGGGCAATCTGCTGGCCATGCCAGCCCGAGGTAGCCGGGCATCTCTCTGGAAATAGCAGCGCCTTCCCTTGGAGCTGCTGCCAGGTCCCGTTGTCCCCAGAGCCCGAGAAGCAGGAGCAGTGGGATGCCAGGCGCAGCTCGGTGGCTCTTCTGTGCTGCCAAACGGCAGCTGATGGGGGCGACAAAAAAGAAAGCGAGAAGTGGAACTAGATGATCTTTGTGGCTCTTTCCAACCCAAATAGTTCGGTGACTCTGTGAAATGACAAGGTCTTTGCTGGCAGGGCGCTGGGTGAAGCGGTGGCACCATGATAGCAGCATGGAGCAAGGAGTGACCTCGCAAGAGCTTTGGGGCTGAGCATCATGCTGGGATCCTAAAAGCTTCGGGTCCTACAGAATGCACTGGGATGGGAGCATCAGGCTGCTCCTCCTGGCCAGCAATACACAACTCCTCAAACCAAACCCCCCAAAAGCACCTCTAGGAATGAGGGCAAGCAGCCCCATGCAGCCCCAAAGGCAGGATCTGGGCCGGCTGCTGCGGTCCAGCACCGTGGGGCGTGCAGCAGGCTCAGCACCTTGCACAAAGGGAGAACCACAGCTGCAATCACCAAGGATCCCCTGAGAAACCAGCAGTAACAGGCAGCATCACCGACCCAGCCAGCACGGGGAAAGCTCATGGATTTCCCACCTCTAAGCAGCTGACCTCCTGCACCCGTCGCAATACCATAAATCCATTTGCACATCTCCTCATCCCTTACCGGTGCTTTTGCACCTACCCAGACTGACGTCCTCCAGTCTGCAGGTTTTGCACGGCACACCCGTGCGCCCGCTGGCGGTGCCACGCCGGGACTTACTTGCTGAGAAGGTGGCGTCGGTGTGGACGGGAGGCGTGGAGGGGAGGAACGGCGGGTACCCCACGAAGAAGGACCGCAGGGAGCGCTCGGAGAGCAGCGGGGAGCGCTGCGAGGGGATGTTCTCGCAGCTGCCCACGCTGTTGTGGATCTTGAGGTTCAAGGGCTTGTTCTTCTTCTTCACCCTGGGAGAGAAGGGAGAGGAGCGTGAGGGGCAAGGGACCTGGGGGAGTTTGCTCGCACCATGTTCCCCAGGGAGCGATGCTCACCCAGCAAGGCGCTGCACTGCCCCGTAAATTTAGTGACAATTAGACCCGCATCCCTGGGAGAAGTCTCAATCCCTCCCAGACATCCAAAAAATAAAGGGAATTTTCATAAAGTGTTAGGAACACGCTGCACCGGAGAGCTCTGCCACCCACAAAGCCTGGCTGGGAAGGGTCGGCTGGTCCCTAAACTACCCCTGAAACACTCACTGGCCCAGCAGCTCCCATCCCCGTCACACTGCTATAGCAAAATGTGGAGAGCAGCACCAGCTGCTGTGCCCAGAGCAGCTTCTGGGAAAGACAGCTCAGCCCCAGTGGAGGATTTGGGGCAGAAAGGCCCTTTTTGAGCAACAGCCCATGGTTATCATGGTCCAACTGTGGACAAGGGACCTCCTGCGCTCTCAGCATCACAGCGCCTGTACTGGCAGTACATTTTGCATCGACATGCAGCTGAATTTCATCCTCTTACTCAGTCTGCTGCCTTTCATTCCTGGCCACATCGTTATCATTTTAATTAGACTAAAACCAATGTGGGCGCAGAACGAATCGTGGCACCTCCGCAACAGCAACAGCTGGGTGCATCCAGCCGCAGCCCAGGAGGGAAACCCACAGCAGCTGGCCCCAGAGCTAAACCAAGCACCGTGCAATGCCAAGAACTGCTGTGCCATGCCATGCTTTGCTGTGCCACGCCAAGAAATATTGTGCCACACCAAGAAATGCTGTGCTATATCACTAAATGCTGTGCCGTGCCATCCCACGCCACGCAATGCTGCAAACCCTGCTGCAGCAGAGGACAGCAGAGCATAAACCCCAGCACCGCTCACTCCAGAAACTTTTCTCTTCGTGCCCCTCAGCTGCTGCCCTGCAAGCACCCACACGCTCCTCCACGCGCCCCAGGCCCTGCTCCTGCCCTTGCTCCAGCAGCGCTGACCGAAGCTGCCCTCCCGGCCACGCGTCCCCCTGCGCAGCACCCGGGCATCTGGCCCTGCCAATTGGTAGGAAATGACCACGCTGCGCTCGCCAGCCCGCGTTAGCATCTGAAAATTAACCCGCCCTCTAATAAGCTAATTGTTTCCTTGCACAGGAAAAGCTGCTGCTGCTTTTAGGGTCTCTGTAATGACTTCTTTGGGCGCACTGCGCACACGACTGCTGCAGTGATGCGATGCACCAGCAGTCAGTGCTGGCCATGCCCTGCACCGATCCTGACCCTAAAACCCCGTCCCTTAAAGCAAACCCACAAAGCAGCGAGGTCAGAGCCGGTCCGACCCCTGCACCTGATCCCACCCAACCTTCCCATGCGGACCCAGAGGTCCAAGCACCCCGGTGTGTCTCTCCCTGAGCCCCCCTGCGCTCGGCCCAAAGAGCTTCCTGCAGCACGGTGATTAGCCACTAATCTCATTTTTTTCCACCCATAAATCAGTTCCAGACCAAATATTTACTGAGAGCATCATTTCCTCGCCAAGCAGGGCTGGTGACAGCTCTCATTATTAGGAAGGATGAGTGATTTTGGACAGAGAGAGATTTTTCCTCTCTCCCTGCTTCTTCAGAAGAAAGAATAATAAAAACACGCAAAATCCCTGACCCCGCATGGAGACCCATGAGGGTCCTGCCCCACCGGATGGGCCACAGCCTCAGCCCCCTTCCCCATCCCAAAGAAGGGGGTCAGGGAGCAAAGGTTTGCCACTGCCGTGGAGAAGAACAGGGTGCTGCGGGAGCAGGGTGCTGCAGCAGGAGCATCCTCATGGGGATGTTCACAGGGACAAATTTCCCCTGTGGGTGTTGCTGTGATCACCCCTCAAGCACCCCACAACTGGGGACAGCACGGTCCTGGCCATTAGGGACACCCACGGCACCCCTGCGTGCTGGGGGATGGGTTTGCAGGAGGCAGCATTGTGCACGGCCACCCCATCCTCCTGGAAAGGCAGCAAGGAGGGCAGCACGGACCCCTGGCACCCCAAGAAGCAGCGGGGTTCCTCTGCTTCCCCACCATCTCCTCCTGGCCCCTCAGGGCAGGCCGAGCTGGGGAGCTGACAGCTTGACAGGCACAGACGGACAGACAGACACAGACAGACCGACCTTTGCGGGTCAGCAGCGCCGTGCCGAGGATACGGAGCGGATCCTTTCCGGCTGTGACTTGTTTACCCTGAACACCCTTCCCTGCCAGGAGAGATGCTGAGATCCCACTCATCCCGATACCAGGCACGGGGCGAGGGTGGCTGACCCCAAACCAACTCCACAGGAGGGGTAAGAGACCCCTGAAGCCACCTCCACCCTCCTGGGGACGTGGCCCCCAGGTCCCTTCTGGGGCCGTCGTGCCAAAAGGGAGCGCCCTCGCTGCTGGGGCTCGGACCCTGATGCTGGTGCAAAGCGGGGTGCAGGATGCAGCCACCCTGTGGGGACAGCCCCCATGGAGGAGGAGTACAGCTCCTGGGGTAAGAGCCCGGTGATTATAGGGCCGTGCTGCTGGAGGAGCAAACGCGGCGTGACGGGAAGCACGGCGGAGGCTATTTAGATGGCAGTGATAGCGCACAGCCATCACAGCACGAGGACACTTGTCCTCCAGTCACAGCTGGACAGCCTCCGAAATGAGACTCGAGCCACACTTGGGGAGGCTAGAAAGGCACAGAGAGGGGGCTCAGGGAGCTTTCAGCATCCCTTTTTGGTCTGTGGTCGGGTGGTTCAAAGGCTTTGTGGGAAGCAAACAGGAGAACCAAGTGCTCCCGTCTAGGCTCAAAGTCCCCAAAATCTGGGGAGAAACCCTGGGGTGGCACCACGGCATCACCCAGGGGCAGCCACCACCACAGAGACAAGGGCTCCCTCCCCAAACCACCCCAAAACCAGGAGGAGAACCCCAAATCTGAACACCCCAACTACTTCTGCCAATTCAGGAGCTCCATTACCTGTCCCCCTCCCCATCACCACCCCAGTTTGTCCCCAAACCCTCGGCTTCACCCTCACAGGGAGGTGAACACCGACCGTCGGGGACATCATTCCCTGCAAGAACTCGCTAAACACGCGCTCGTTTTCCAAAAGGAAAGAAAGAGGCAGGCAGCACGCGGCGCTTGGTGCGGACCCCTCCAGGTGCCAGCCCCCACCGAACGGCGCGTCCCTGCCCGCTGCGCAGCATCAGTCAACCGCTCGTCACCGGCTGCAGGGAGAAAATAGAGGGTTTCGGCAGGCGGTGACGAACAGGAGCAGACACGCGGGACAAAAGGCCCGTCACGGCTCTCTGCAGGGTTTGACAGGTGCTCGGGGATGGGATCTATAGGGCCCCGACAAAGGGATGGGGCGAGGATGCATGCGCACAGCAAGGACGCACGGCAGCACGGAGCAGAAGGCGCTGGGAGAGCTCCCAGGGCACCCCAAAAAGGGACAGGGACAAGGACAGGTCCCCTCCTCATGATAAACACCCCCAGCTCCTCTCTGCCCCTCCTCCGAAATAGAAGAGGGAGAGAATAGCTGGGTGAATGCGCTGGATAAATAAGCTGGATAAATACCTGCTCTGTCAGCTTGCCGCCGTTATTATTTTAATACAAAGATTAAAAGAGGCGATTTAGCAGAAACAGGTGATTTGCCCCTGCAGCTGGCTGCGCCAGGCTGTGTTTTATTCACCACTTTGCTCCTCTCCAGCACACTCCAATTTCAACAGGAGCGATGCTTTTAAAGGAAGGGAATTGGGGGGGGGGGGGGGGGGGGGGCAACAAAATCAGCGGCATTTCGGTGAGCTCTCTGCAAAGGATTAAAGCTTGCTGCCGTCTGGGCTGAAGCGCACGGCCTCGGTCAGGATTCAGCCTGGAAGATTTATGGCCTTTTGACTGGCTTAATTGTGCGATATTCTGTATTAAATCAGAGCGGGGAGCTCGGCGGGCACCGCCTGGGCATGCGGCCACCTCCCACCCAGGCAGCAGCACAGATGAGCAACAGCAAAAAAAAAAAAAGGGGGGGGGGACGGACAGGGGAACCCCTTTTTAATGCTCCTGCATTAAAAATTGCAAGAAATGCCCCTTCTGCTCAGTCCCTGAGCCTTGCTGGCAAAGAGCAAGCCCCCTAAAAATGCAGGGATGAGGAGTGGGGTCCAGCGACGGCAGCAGGACAGGCGGTGGGGTTGTTTGGACCTGCCTGGGCTGGCTGAGCAGAAGGATTCCTTCATTACACACCCAGAACCCTGCTAGCACTATGCCACTAGCTCGATATCGCCGAAAAATGACTGCCTACCAGATGTTACATTTATCCTCCTCATTACCGTAAGAGGCAACAAAAATCTCCTCCTCCGGCCAGAGGAAAAGCCGGTTCCTCATATCAAAGCCCTGCCAGTTAAATATTTATCCGAGTGCCCGTCCCCGCTTCCCCAGGATGGCTGGATTTTGAGGCTCGAGTCTTACTGATCTATTATTCTCTTTTTGGAGCACAAAGCAGAACTTTTTCGTACAGCATAAAGCCGGGAAATTCTTTGAAGGGAGCTGGAGCCCAACGCACCCCCCCCCGGGACTGGCGCTCGGCAGAGCGGGTGCTGCGGGAGCGGCACCGGGAGCTAATTGCCGAGCTCCTCGAGGAGCTCCTGCTGCTCGTTAAGCCCTTCTGGTTCCTTCATTTCCACCCTTCGGTTTCTCAGAGAAGCACACGAGGACCACGGTCCATCAGCCGATGGACTCAGGCACACGGCTGGCACTGGGTGGCTTCGCCCCTGCCAGACAAGCAGGACACATTTTGGGAGGCAATTCCCAAAAAAAAAAAAAAAAAAAGGAGCAGAAGAAGGGCAAAAAACTGGGCAGCCCTAGGTAGAGGCTCGTTACGCTAATTACTGCACTGCAAACCTTTCATCTCAGATGAAGCTAGGGGCAGTTTTCCTCCGCGGGCCTCTCGCAGGCTGCCGCAGGGTGCGGTGAGCCGGAGCACGCTCAGGGCGCAGCGGGTTTGGGGAGCTCTGGTTCAAAAGGAGGAGGCAGAGCAGAGCTGATGGCATTTCGGGAAGTCTGCTCTCCTTCCCACGTCAGTTCCCATCTCTTAACTTCCAAGGAAGCCACCAGAGCACTCAGGTACATGTGAGCTACACAGGGTAGAGGCCAGGGAACCTCTTCATGCCTTCCCCGCGGAGCCACATTTTGGAGACGGGGAGCACAGAGGAGCTCGAGTGTGGCCCCAGGGAGCCTCAGAGCTGATGGTCGGCACATCTCCTGCTCACCACCCATGGCCTCTGGCCCTCCCTGCGTCCTCCACGAGGCCAGGAGGCTGGGTATCACATCACGGTGCCTGCAGCAGGAGCTCTGCTGCCTCCCCCTGCCACTGCCCCAGGCGCTAATTCTTATCTAAATTCAGCATCACGCTCCTCGCTCTGAAGTGGCGAAAGGAGGCTCAACTTCTCATTAAAGGACACGGTGAGAAGTTTCTCTCCCAAGCATGTTAACGCTCCTGCCCCTTTTGATGGAGCACCGCAGCAGTAATTAACATTAATGACATACCTGAGGAGCGCCACAGCCCAGAGCAGGGGGATAATTGCAGCAGAGCGCCAGTTTGTTACGGAGGCTACCCGTCACTGTCAAGATGCGGTGTGCAAGCCATACTTCGAGAAGGCTGGAGACAATCCAGAACCCGTACACAGCTCCACAGCCCTGACTCAAAGGCACCGAGACTGATCAGAAAGAGGATTTGGGAGCAGAGAGGAGCTGCTCGCTTTGCTCCCCAAGCTCCCACACCGCAACGCTCTCCGTGCTGTGGGAGCACCAGGTGGGTCCATGCATTTTGGGACAGCACACCAGATGAGAAAAGACACCTAAGATACCGCAGAGGGATTGTTTGCATGGTTTGGCAGAGTCCCTGCTCCGCAAACATCAGAGCATTGCTCACCCCCACTGCCAGCCCCAGGGGGAGGTGTCGATGGCACCGTGGTCTTGGTGCCGCTCCTTGGGACCCAGCAGGGTGGGAAATAATTGACCTGCACGGTCGAGGTGCTGAGTGGAATGGAAACGAGGGGAAAACATCCTCATGACACGGGCTGCAGGGCAGCAGGAGTGCCCCATCACTGGGTAGCACTATGAGCAGTGCAGGCTGCTCTGCACAGAGAGGGTGGTGGGGAAGACCCTGGCCCTAAATTTCTGCAAGACCAGGGTGAGTTGGGTCCTTCCTCTGTGCCCAAAGGGCCCAGGTGGGATCTGCTTCACCTTGTGCCCACAAAGAGCTGCAGCTGGGTCAGCGTGCAGCCAGGACAGGAGCAGGGGGGTCCTTTTTCCCAGCAAAACGTGGCCAACATGGGGACAGCCAAGGTGGTGCAGGTCCTGGGCGAGTTTGCAGGTGAAAGCCCTGGCCTTGCGCTCAGCCCTGGCGTGGCAGTGATGATCACAAGCACAGGAGAGCCTTCGGAGGAGCTCGCTCATGGACAAGTGACACAGGACATGCTGTGTTCAGGGGGATTTCTGTGACATGGGATGGAGCCCAGGAGGTGCTGAGCTTGAGTGCTGGGTGGCACTAGGTGCTAAAAAGGAAACGACAGGGTTAGAGCTGGATATAACACAAGGGAGAGAGAAAATGGGTGTGCGCTCTGTCACCAGCTATGAGGCATACCTTCACCCATCCAGCTTATGAAAAAACAGCCTTGAAAACAACCTCAGCATCCACAAAGCTACCAGCAGTGAGGGTCCAGCCACCAGAACACCAAACCCTACCCGAAGCGGTGCCCCAAACACAATCACAAAGACAGAGGACGAGGAGACCTCCCTGAATGAATACTCCAACTCCTTACCCCGCAGCAAGCCGCCCCAAGCCGTACCAGCCTCCTCCTGCCAGCCCACACCTGGCCTCACGTGCACCCCAAAAACCCGAGCACCCCGAGCCTCCAGCAAGGCAAAGGCACCGCGGCAGGGAAGCGGAGACAGATTTTGGCTCTCCCCACCCTTCCCATGGATTTAGGCTGCCTCCAAAAACCTCCAAGGCTTAACACAGGGGCTCTTCTGCTCTCCTTTAACCATACTGCCTCGTGCTCCCCAACTCATGGTTTTTTTAAGACCTTCCACTCTGAGTTTGTTTGGTGTTGGGTGGTTTTTTTCCTTGACTTCTGCCTGATGAATAATCATTAACTATCCATGGAAGATTTAAATGGCCCGTGGAATTCATGGGGTATTAAATGGGCATTATATTATCAGCCACTCTAAATGTTTTGTTTCCGTTTCGAGCCCGTTCATGAGATGTTTATGGGTTGTGGATTTATGGAAGCCAGGGGATCTTTTTAGGAGTAATGTTCCGTACCCCAGCGTTACGGTCAACAGCTGGAGGCTCCGCACAGGAAAATCTGAGGCTGCAAGCTCAGGAAGTTTAACCCCTGCTTCAGGAGGCTTCAGCACAGAGAATGATTGAACCCCAGAAATAAGCTCTGAAACACAAAATGCAAGAAACCTCGCGAGGTTGCTTGGAACCTCACCTTGGACAGCCCAGGTGAGGAGATAACGACCCTAAGGCACACCAACATCCCTCTCGGGGCACTGGATGGACACTGGACAGTGGTCTGCAACGAGTGCATTGCATGGACGCTGCCATAAGATAAAATTTGGCTGATAAAAGCCTCCCAAAAAAGCCACTTCTTGCCCTGGGTCAGCAAAACATCATCCATTGCACCCAGGGTACAAAACAGCTACAACTTCGGCACTCCTCTGCTAGAGGAAAGGGTGAAAGAGAAAGAAGCTGCCTCTTTAATGTGCTAATTGCTATCCTCAAATGCTAATGGGATTAGAAAGCAGGATTTACTGGTTGCATCCTGAAAATCATTAAGTGCCATTAGAGAAAATTAACCTCCCCAGCTCTCTGAGCAGTTTGGGGAGCCCGGGTCCTTCCACACCAACACGATGAGCCCCCCATCGGACACCAGCACTACAGAGCCCTGTTGACACTTGCTCCCTTTCCTCTATTAATTGAGTTTAATAATCCCCCTGGGCTGTGGCTGGTGGCCAGGGACTGGGAATTAAAGTCACATCACCAGGGTGGCAGCAGGCAGGGACACCACAGAGGCCAGGCAGGGACCGATGAGGGCAGCAGGGACAGGGACATCACAGGGATGGGGACATTGAAGCCCATGCAAAAGCCATTTCTGATTTCCTTCCATCCATTGCCTGCTCTTCCCTCTTGGCTCACGCAAGGAAATCGAGGCACCCTGTGGGAGATGGGGAGAAGCAGCAGCTGGAAGGTTTTTGGTCCAACCTCACCCCAAAGCCGTGTCACCAGGACCTGGGACATGCAATGCCCATGCTGGAGATTTAGTGACTTGTGGAAATGGAGGCAGCCCCACTGCTCCCCCCAGTGCTGTGGGTCACGTCCTGGCCCTACTCTGTCTGAGGACAGACCCCGGGTCAGAGGCTGAAATCCCACAGCTAACACGGGTGGCACGTTGCTCTCCACAGCTGCGCTCCCGGGAGCGTGGCGGCGCTTACTGGGGCTGGAGGGGGGTCAATAGGGCCTCAGGTGCCCACACACGAGGGGAAGGAATCCAATCACTTCCAGAGACAGAAATCCACCTCTGTCCGTACCGGGGAGGACGATTGCCCTCGTTTCTTGCCATTACCGCAGCCACAGCTGCGGGGACACAGCGAGCAGCAGTACCACGATACTCAGAGGGGAGAAAGCTGTGGGGCTGACCCCCAAAACCGAGCAGCCCACGACCCCCTTTATGGCACGGAGCCGTGGGGTTCTGGGCACGGCCACCAAAAGTACCCTAAAGGCCAGGGAGGGAGCATGAGGCCGGCCCCGTTCCCGGCGCTGCAGCAGCCTCTGCCGGCACCGAGGCGCAGAGCAGGAGGGAGCCAGAGCTGGTGCTGCAACACCAAGGGGATGGAAAAACGGAAAAGGCCCTGGGGAGGGTTATAGGAAGGGGTGCAGAGAGCGTGCACATCTCGGCCAAAAGAGGATTTTTCCCATTTCTCTCTCGCAGCCATGTCAAACTCCAACAGCTGGGCTGCATGCCACGATCCCACACTGCAGAGCAGAACCCCGCAGCACCCAGACCCATCAAGTGGCACGGGGCAGCTTCACTGAGCTGCAACCCCAGAGCCCCTGGGTGCTCCCCACCTGCCCCATGAGAGCTGGCACACAGCACCCCACTCAGCAAAGCCATCCCCACCACGTGCTGCGTCCACAAAGGGTTCCCCAGCCCCACGCTCCAAACCCTGCCTCAATGGGATGCCCAAACAGGAGCACCCAAACCCCAACATTTTAAGACCCGGGATGCTTTTTTGCACGGCACGGGGCCACCCGCCAGCCCCGATCCCCCGGGACACCCGCTTACTTGGGGGTGTGCGCCTCGTCCACGCGGTGCCCCAGCTGGAACTCGTGCGACTTGCTGCGGTGCAGGGCGGTGAAGCCGGGCAGGAGATGGATGAGCTTGCGCGATGCCGGCGGCGGCGTCCCGGGGGGCTTCAGCTTGTTCCTGCGCCGCAGGGGCGGCGTGCCGGGGGGGCGTCATGGTGGTCACGATGTTGGGGGTGCGCGGCGGGGTGTGAGCCGCGTGCCGCTGGCGCGGGGAGGGCGGCAGGGAGCGGTGGCCGGATTCCAAGGGCGGGCACAGCCCCGGGTGGCCCTCCACAGTCAGGCGGTCCACGTGGGTGTAGAGGGGGCCGTGGGACGAGCCGGCGTGGCAGTGGTGCTGTGCGCACTTGGGAGGGGGCTTGGGGCTCTGCGAGAGGTGCGTGCGGATCCACTGGACGGGCTCCGGCGGGCAGCCCGGCTGGTTCTCCTTCCCCGGCTCCGCCGTGGGCCACTGGATGGTCCAGTCCTGCTTGGAGAGGCTGCCACCTGCGACAGAGCACACACACAGCCATGCAGGGGATGTCCCGTGGCACCCAGACCCCCTGCCCCATTCCGGTGGGACCCAACACACCCCAAGTCCTTGGGGACTAGGGGGGATCTGGGTGCATCCCCTAAGCACCGAGCCCCGCCACGAGCCACCACCATCCCAAAGCACCGCTGGGGATGGAGGACCTGTTACAGCGCTACCATCCCTTCCCATTCACTCAATTTACAAAAATGGGGGGAAAATACAAAAAAAAATAAATAAATAAATACTAAGTGTGGCTCCTCTCAGCTCCTAATTACTAGTCTGCACCGGTGCAGAGATGAGTAAAGACCTGTCGGCGCCGACTTCAGAGTGCCAACGTGATGGAGCGGATGCAAGCTCCCCGCCCCGACTTCTTTTGATCGCCACCTCTAAGAAAACCAGCATAAAAAATGTAATCTCTTTATTTTAAAAAGGCTCCTTCCCCCATCCCTTTTTCGGTTATTAATTGCCTGCCCTGTTATCTACCCATGCCTTTTCAAGGGGGGATGTTTTATTTCGAGCTCGTGAGGATGAAAAATAAAAGAGGAGAAGGCTTTTGAATGGGAAGCTTTGGGATTAGATTGATAAAGCTCCAGGGGAAAAGGGGCTGAGGAGGTGGGTTTTTGTTTTGGTTCTTTTTGAATTGTTCTCCTGAAGCAGAAAATAAAGCCAGCAAAAGTGGCAATCCTACAGGAAAGCCTCACCCTGCAGCCCCTCGGGACGGTGTGCACCAAAAGCCGGAGGGATTGCAAGGGCCCTGGGGGTGCAACGCCTTGAAATAAATCCTCCTGCGAGCTCCTGACCCCCCCAGCCCCATAAAACAACCCACACCACGGCAATGTGCAAGCCTGCATGCAAATCAGGAAGCCCCCCATTGGCTGCTCCGCGTGCATAGATTTACATAACTCAGCGCTGCCTGGATGCTGCAGCCCTGTACCGCCACCTCTGACCCGCAGAAGTAATTAGTGGTAATTAAGGAAGCCGACCCAGGGTCCCAGTCCTGCATCCCCCCCTCCCTGGCTCGGGCTGCCCTTTTGCTTGCTGGCTGCCCGTGTCAGAGCACAGCTGATGCTCCCGAGAGCAAAAATAGCCACTTTTGGGTACGTCAGGGCTAAAAATACAGCAGATCAGCTCGGGAAGGGTATTTTCAACAGTGGCTTCCACACACGCCGCAGGTACTGGGCACAGCACTCGATGGGATACGGCTCAACCAAGAGCGTGCTTTAGAGGCAAAAATAAAATCCCTGAGCCCTTACTCCTGCAGAGCACGTAAAGCCCTCCTGGCTCCTCCGAGGAACCCCGCTTCCTCAGGGGGCTCCCTCAGGTGTTATTGCCACTCTGCCCGAGGGGGTTTCCACGTGGGAAATCAGCGAGCACAAAATCACATTTTTCCTCCCCGTATGTCCCCCCCAATCTCCTTTTCCCCCACAGCAAACAGCACTGAGATGTTCACCCAAACCCCGTGAGCACAGCAGCGGCCAGCAGCCGAGCATCCCCGTAGGGATGCTCTGGACACACGAGCCCACCCAGCGAGGGGTTTTCAGTCCCCACCACACGGTGCCAGGCATCCCAAGGAGGGCACGGGCAGCAGGTGAGCAGAGAGGCTGACACGGGGCAGACACAGCCAGCCCCATGCACACTCACTGCATCCCGCACCCCTCAGACCCCAGGGGATCCTCCCACGGCAATGCAAGACCCAGGGAATAATTCTCCCTGGGGGAGCCCGGAGCCCCGAGGGACAGAGCTGTCCCCAAAGCCCTCACCCTGCCCTTTTATTTCCCTCAGATCAGCAGTCCCAGGACCAAATGGGAAGCCAAAACCCACAAAACTCTGCAGCCTGGTGCCACCCCCGTGGTCCCACCGCAGGGACCAGCTCTGCACACCCACACCCCGGGGGTGCTGCGGCTTTCCAAGGGGGCACCCCTTGGCTTTGGCCTAAAACGAGGATGCTCACCACTTTATTCCACACCTCTCTTCTCTGTTCTACACCTGATTTGTTTATTTTTAAGAGCTGCACTCTTCAAGCCAAAGCTTCCCCCGCAAGCAGCAGGTTTCAGGCAGAATTTTGGACCGATCCCTGCCCGGCAGAGCCCAAGGCCCCATCCCCATCTGGATCTGGCCCTGCCTGACCCCGCTTCCCGAGGCCAGCAGGACCCACGGATGCGCAGCACGGGGTCATTTTTCCCCATAGGGCCGCTAATCACCTCCCCGTCACACGCCAGCAGCTCCTCGAACCACGGGGGCACCGCTGGGCTCTTACTTAATATTAAATTAATCCTGCTCCGAGCCCAAGCGCGACGCTTCGGCTGCTAATAAAATCCTGCTGCCAGCGCGCGGCTTCGCAGCAGAGAAAAAATCCAATCGGGGCTTGTTAACACGATAAAGCCGGGGTTTAATACGGGGCTGCTGCTCGCTGTATTCAATACACTCACTGCTGTGGTCCATGAGCTTTTCCAGGGGCTTTTCCAACGTGTGGAGCTGCCCCAGGGATGCTCGGGCTGGGAAAGGTTCCCCGTTACCAAACCCCATCGCGATTCCAGCACTCGACCAGCGACCTGTTTCATCCCTCCCTCCTTCCCCAGCCCCCCATTCCCACAGAGAATTGGCCTGGGAAATTACCTGTCTCTAATTAACAACTCAATAAATAGAGATTGATGGAAAAGGTTAATACCGTGCCTTATTCCTGCTTTATTAATACTAATCTCGGCTCCTAGAAATCGACCACCGGCGCACTTGCAAAGAAATTACTTGATGTTTTAAAGAGGCAGCAACTTGCCTGCTAATCCTATTTCCAGGGGAGGCCTGTCCCCGGCTTTGCACGGAGCTAAGACAGACACAAGGGAGCCAAGAGCTCAGCACCACTCTCGCCCACCAGCCCCCAGCGAGCATCCCCAGCCCCGTGGCTACCAAGGGACCAAGTCCCAAAACCCCAAAGCATGGGGCTTGATGCTGCTGACCACTCTGTTTCCCTCCCCGTTGGGTTTTACACCCGGACAGGGGTAAAACCCGCAGCTTTTTGGTGGCAGCCCCATCCCTGCTGCCCCTCGGATGGGCTGGGGGACATAAATGTTCTGCCACAACCCTCAGCATGGGACAAAACCCAGGGCCTGCCAAAAATCAGGGCCGTTGGACCTGGCTCGTGCCATCCACTGGATGATGCAGCAGAGGTTTCCAAAGGCTCATGTGCATTTCCCAGGGGGGAATTCCCTCTGCGGAGAGGGATTATCGGAGAGATAATCGGGATATCAGAGAGATTTGGTGAAGATGCCCTGCGGCAAAACCCCACCAGGTCCCCCCCCACCACCAGCCCCGTCCCCAGGAGCCTGCAGACCGGGCTCATCCCCCCCTCTGGGGATGCTTCACGAAATGATGCACCGGGGGGGTGGGAGCAGCTGCGGAGGGGGGGGCTGGGGGGCTCCAACCCCCCCCATCCCGGGACAGACGGACGGACGGACAGACGGACACATCCCACCTGCCCCCGCCCGCAGCCCGCCGCCAGCCCCCGAGGACGCTCAGCGGCTCCCGCGGAGCTCTGCTGCCACCGCCCGGGCACCCGCCGGCCTCGCACCCCGGCCGGCTCCTGAGGGGGGGCAGCGCTCAAACCCTCCCCAAAACCCCCCCAAAATTAAATAAAAATAAAAATAAAATAGCCCTGCTTGCAGCAGGGGCGCTGCGAGGAGGCTGGGGGGTCTCAGCCTCCCTCTCCAGCAGCCCCCACGAGGATGCGGGTGATGCCCGCTGCTGGCGCACAGATTTGGGGGCACAAATGGATGCTCCTGTCCCTATTTAGGATCACAAACCCAAGCGGTGCCCACTGGGTGCCCCAGGACATGAGCTCGGGGTGCAGCCCCAACTCACCGGACTTGTGGACGCTGCGCAGGCAGGAGAGGGAGGCGTTGAGCCGGGCACACTCCTCGCTGTTGGCCCCAAACTTCTCCACGGTCTCGCAGACCTGGTCATCGGTCATCTCCAGCAGCTCCTCCAGGCTCAGCTGCCCGGGGGCTATTTCCTGACAGGAGTGAGAAAAAAGGGGGAAAAAAACACGTCCTGGGGCATCTGCTGCTAAGTCAGCGCCTTGGGGCGCACAGGGAAGAAGCCAGTCCCTCCTCCTGGGGATTTGGAGTTTCCCTCTGTCCTATATGCACAGGAGGTGCTACAGCCTGAGCCTCAGGACAGTCTCAGGCACATCCAGACCCTGCCCAGCACCAGGGCATCAGGGTTTGCCACCTAATCCTGCCCCAGCACCCACAGCTTCCTCACAGGTTGTCCTCTTCCTGAGCGCATCGGGGTGCCAGCCTCCAGCTGCACCCATCACCTGCGGGGACCCAGGGCACAGCCAAAGGTTTTGCGGGGACCTTGTGGATGCATCCTCCATCAGAAACAGCAGTGAGATGTCCCCAGCTTCAAGGGACAGCCACGGGGTGACCCCAGCCAGCACCTCCCTTGCAGCACTTTCCCACGCAGAGAAGGAATTTGGTCCCCTGCCTTCCCGCCCCGTTCTCTACCACCAACCCCAACCTGCTACAGGGGTCCCATGGCCCAAAAAAAGTTGCTCCAAGACAGTTTCCATCCTGGGAAACACCGTCCTCTTGCCAAACTTCACTCGAGGATCCCACGGCAAACCTCCCGGCCGCGCGCTCGGTGCCCACGCCTCACCTCCATCACCTCCTTGCGGATGTCGACGATGCGGAACCAGTGCAGGAGCTGGGGGAAGCCTTCCAGCTTGGCATTGCGCTCCTGCAACGCCACCTTCCTCTTGCAGGAGAGCTGCCGGCTGAAGTACTTGACCAGCTTGCTCTGGAAGAGGAGGGGAAAGCCCTGTGGAAGCTTTTTTTCTCCCCCTCCCCATGCTGGGTCTCCATGGGGGCCATTTCCCACCTTTCCCAGCTCCTTTATCCCCAACCCCGCATGTCTCCGCTCTGCGGACTGATAGCCCTCACCCCTGGGGACCCCAGGGTGAGGGGACAGGAGGGACAGGGACGCCCTTTCTCCCACGTTGCTCACCCGCCACCCAAAAGATGCGCTCCCCTCCGCCATACCCAATCTCGGTGCAGAGACCACCCAAAGCACCCCGCATTTGGAGCATCACTGGGTTCAAGTTTTTGCTCCCTGTTCCTACAAAAACCCAGCCCCATCAGCCCCTTCCTCCCACCCCATCGCAGACCCCACAGCCACCGGGACCCCTTTGCCTGGCCGAGCACCCCCACAACGCTCCCACAATGGGGACGAAGCCACCGCCGTGTGTGTGTGAGCGAAGGCTGACAGCTCCCGAAATAAAGCCTCCGAGCGGCTGGCCTGGTTTCTCGGAGATGTGGAGCAGAGCCCTGCTCGCTGGAAACCTGCAGGGATTTCCCCCTCCTGCTCTCCAGCTGGGAGATTCCCCGCCGCCGGCAGCGCTAGATGGTGCTGTGCCCCTGCCCAGCGCCCGCAAACGTGGCCTCGCCACCCCAAAAATAGATTAGCCGAGAGCAAAACATCGCAACGGCCTGGAATAGAGGGAGCCCCGGCCCTGGGGAGGGATGCACATCGACAGCTGGGGGGAAAAAGCAAAATTCAGCCCCCTTGCCATCACCCTCCTTCCCTAGCACCCCATGCCAGGGGCTCCTCCCCTGGACGCACCGAGTGCTAAACCCCAACGGGTCTGACAGCCCCAAAAATGGGGATTCCTCACCAAAAATTAACGCCTGAAGCAAAGCCACTGAGAGGTAACCAAGAATCTCAGGGAAAGCTGAACAAAGTCCTGCTAGGGCTCAGCACAGCCCTGTGGAGCTGGGGGCATCAACTTTGGGTCCCCTGGGGTTGCTTTTTAAGAAAAGTATCCTCCTAGCAGGGAGCACAAAGGGTTTGGGGAGCACCCTGCCCCTTTCCCCCCCCCCTCAGTGGGGCTCAAGCAGCTTGGGGGCACAGAGGCACACCCCAAAGCTGCCCTGAGCCTACAGGAGGGCTGAAAGGCACACGGCAGCTCCTGCCCCCCAGCCCCACACATCAACACCAAACTAAAAGGAACATGGCAGGAGAGTCCTCCTAAAAAAATACCCTCCACCCCAAAGCCCTGCTCATCAGCAGCTCCTGCAAGCTGGGGAAGCCACCAGGCTCAGAGCCCGGCAGGAAGCAGAGGGGATGCCCGAGGTGTGAAGTTAGGCTCCTGGAACGGGGACAGAGCCAGGAACTGGGGCAGAACCCCCCGAGGTGCCACTGCCACCGGGAGCTGAGAACTGATGGGGAAGGATGGGGTGAGGCTCCCAGGGAAGACAGCATGAAGCTACAGCTCTCCTGCAGGCACACTTTTATTTCAGGCTCCAGGTAGGGGAAATAAGCACCACCTGTCCCTTGAGAGAGCAGAGGCACCTTCGTTAGCGCAAACGAGGGCGCAGGTGGGACCCCAGGCACATGCAGACGCTCCAGGAGCGTCCCATGGGGCTGCACAAACCACGGGCAAACAAGCTCAGCACACCTCTGTGCCGCGTCCCAAGTGTCCAAAAGCACTTCTTGTGTTGGCGAGCTGGGATGGGAAGGGAAGTGGCAGGAAGGGACAACACGCCACGCTCAGCTCTTGCTCCTGGTGCCACCAGGTCACAGCTCAGCCATCCCCGCGCCCTGCCAGGCAGGGAGGTGCTAAACCTCTGCCAAAAAGGCCGCATCTTGCCTCGCAACCCCGATGCTGCGTGGCCCCTCCAGCCTTCCTGTGCCTCGTTTTGCCCGCATGCAGAATGGGAAGCTGGGCAAAAGGGCACCAAGGGACAAGTGTTTGGGTGCTGCTAGCCGCGGGGTGCGAGCCCCGGGTGGTGTTTGCTGCCGGGGGACAGCAGAGCCTGTAATGCCCCGTGAGCACCTGGTAGATGGGAAAACGTGGGTGTGCATATGGTGCGTGCACGCAGCTATCCATACCCACATGCATTTTATATGCATGCATTTTATATCTACGTGCATACCTGCGTGGGTGCTGTACGTGCCCGCTGGCCGCCTCTCCTGCTGCAGTGGGACCCAAAAGCAGGGCTGGGGCAGGCAGCAGCGGTGTCCCCACTCATGTCACTCCCTTGGGACCCTGGGTGACAGCAGCCAGGCTGTGACAACCTCTGCCACTTGCAGAGCCTCCCTGAGCCGCAGTGGGGACTTCCAGCCCTTTGGGGATTTCCCAGCAGCATCACCCCAAAACATGACGAGCGAAGGCACCCAGCGGGTGCCAGCACCTAGAGGGAGGGCGGCTCAGCATCAGGGACAGAGGCAGCCCTGGTCCTGCCTGGGGGCTGGGAAAGGTGGCCGAAAATCCACCTGCAGGAGCACGAAGTTAATGTCAATCCCCTTCCCGTGAGGTGTGGCCATGCCAAACATCACCACGCCCGTGGAGCGCACGCATTTTGGACGCACGCAGGGATGCTGCAGGGCGCGGCGGGGAAAATGCTTCCAAATTCAGAGGCTCAGCCTCTGCCCTGGGACAGGGCAGCCCCGGCCCGATGGGAGAAGGCTCCCATGGGATTGAAACTGGGACCCTCGCTCTCCTGGTGCCACAGCAGCGGGAGCAGACGCTGTCCCCAGCCAAATGGCTCCTCCCTGATTCCCCCGAGGGCTTGTTACTGCAGACGTGCCCGGCAGCACCGGGGAACACCTCGCCACTGTGTGTTTGCCAAGAGCTTTCCCTCTCCAGGCTCTTCGGAGCCCTGCTAGGCTTGCACGGCACCTCGGGCTCTGTGCATCATTTATTTCAAGCACTGCTAAACGGTCCCTGGGGCTCTCCCACGAAGAAACCCGAGCTGACCCAAGCCCCCACCAACAAATCCCTGAGGGGTGCACACAGCTAAGCCCTGCTCCAGCTCGGTGCACCGGGGTTTAATTAATGGCAAAAGGGGTCTTGGCATCTGCTCCAAGATGGGACACATCTGGCTTCAAACGCTCCAAGCACTGGCAGGATTTCTGCCCCCAGCACCCAGCCACTTTGTGGTCACTTGAGCAAAACTTCCCTGTGAAGCCAAACACTCATTTTTTCCCCTCCCCTGATATATTTTTGCCTTCTCTCCTCTGCTCTCAGCCCAAATCGTTGAACACCCAAGCTTTGCCCACCCCGCAGCATCCCCTCTCCACGGGGACGATGCTCTCCCTCACTCAAACGCTGCGGCGGGGCGTTAAAAACAAACACAACGATTTGCATCGGTCGGCACCAGGGCCGGATCCTTTCAGACAGATCCCAGGAGCTCCAGCTCATGCCATGGCCCTGTGGCACCCCAAAACCCAAATATAAGGGTGCAAAGCCACAGTGCCAAGCTCAGGAAGGGGAATGGAGCCGCTCGCTCCCGGCCGGTGCTCCTTGCTCCGACGCAGCTCAGACCCAGGTCTGTGCAGTGCGGCGTTGGGCAGTGGTTTGGTTGCAGCCACTGCCTTGGTTTTGGCCGGAGCCAGTCCTGACATGCAGTCAGGACCTAAAAACCTCCCTGGCACCGAGCGCTGCCACCGAGCCCAGGCCACGGGCATCGGTACCCATCCAGGAGGGATACTGCATCCCGGGGAGTTACCGGCTCCCCGCGCAACAGGGAAGATGGGCACTTGCATGTACCCCAAAATTATTTAAAATAAACGAGCAGAAGCACCACTCTGAATCCTGCAAAACCAGAATTTGGCAAAAAATATGACGGCGGCTTCACCCCTGCGTTGTTCCAGCTGGGTTGGAAGGGAAGCAGCGCCGAGCGGTGCCTCCGCACCTGCGTCACGTCCTTGGGACGCGGCGGTGGCGGCAGCGGCTCAGGGCCACCCTCGGCTCCTGCTTACGCTGGTGGAAACCCAGGACAACGCCACTTGGGTCCCTGGGGTTCCCGGAGTGGGGCCAGACCCACACCAATGTGCCCAATCTGGGAACCTGGCCCTAGATCCATCCGTTGTCGCTGCCCTCCTGGAAATTGCCTGATTTCTGCGCAAGGGGTAGAAGAGCAGAGCCCAGGACGGGGTGCTGAAGGGAACGAGGTGCTGGGGTTCCTGCAGCTTCTGTCCCTTGGTGCAGGCTGGTGCTGGACAGACACTTCCCTGCCAGTGCCCAGAATTTATGGGGCAGCTGCCAGGGTTTTCCCCTGGCCACCTCCAAACCTGTGTTATCCACGCGCAGGAGGCACGGACAGGGCATCCCTGCAGGGGATGGCTTCGCCGCGTTCTTCATCTCCATCATCTTCATCAGCCCAGTCCACAAGAGGCAGGTGGGAACTCGTGAGCGGTGCCGACCCTCACGTGGAGCAGGAGGAACACCGTGGTGCCCCTACACCACGCCGCTCACCGGGCCTCCGACCAGCACCACGTGGGTGCGACCACGCAGGATGAAACCCCGCTGCCCTGCATCGTCCGGTGAATCCGAATCCTCCTGCACGCCCCAAAACTGCTGCTGGGCCCCGCTGTCCCCAGGAGGCAGCTGGGGATATTGCCCGGCTTGGAGAGGTCCGGGAGCGCAGCGCATCCCGCCCCGTGGCACGCACGTGGGACACGGAGCCCACCGGGGAGCCACACACAGGGGGAACCCCGCTGCTGTTGCTGCGGAGCACCCCAGGAAGCTGCAGCATCCCGCAGGAGGACGTGGCACCGCATCCCCGGCCACCGCGGCCCCTGGCCCCGCACCCTCAGAGCTGCTCAGCGGCCGCAGTATCTCGGTTCTGCACCAGGATGGAAAGCAACAGCCAAAACACTCGAGCGGGGCACGGCTCCGAAATCCCCCCGGCCGCAGCCTCCGTGCTTCCCCACCTATGAAAATCAGCAGCTGTAGTAAATAAATCCTCTCCTCTGCTCCCAGGGGCTGCTCCTGCGCGGGGGGGGGGGGCTCGGGACTGCGCAGGATCCGACCCCGAGGCCTGTACAGAGGGTACAGAGAGCAGGGATGCTTCCAGGCTTCAGAAACCCCTTTCAAACCCTGCTCACCGCAGAGAGGGATGGGGGTCCCTCCACCGCAGGTTCTGGGACCCCTCTGTGCCCCGTGGGGCCGCCAGAGCCGTGCAGGATTCCCCCCTCGGTGCCTTGTGCGCCGGGGGAGGCCGGAGGCTGCGGCAGAGGAGCTGGCGGTGAGGATGCTGGTGGGGATGGTGAGGATGCTGGCAAGGATGCTGGCAAGGATGCTGGTGAGGATGCTGGTGAGGATGCTGGTGAGGATGCTGGTGAGGATGCTGGCCTCCCACAGCCGGGCAGGGAGCCGGGGGCAAGCTGCAGGCGGGCAGGGGGCTGCTGCTCGCCGGGATGGAGGTGGCTGGGGGGCCAAAGGACGGATCCGGGGGAGGGACGAGGCCAGGCCGGGGGGATGCAGGAGGCAGGGCTGCGGGCCCGGAGGCTGCGGGGCGCTGCGGCCAGGCCCGGGGCTGGTTGAAGGGGCTCGGAGGGGGCTGGGGGAGGCTGCGGCCGGCCGGGGGGTGCCGGAGAGATGCGGGAGAGGGGAGGGATGCGAAGGCCGGGGGCCGCTCCCGGCGAGCAGCGCTCGGCTCCCACCGGTCCCACCTCGGGCCACCTGCAGAGCGCGCAGCCTCCCTCGGCCGCTCCGCACCGCTCCGCACCGCAAGGCTCAGCACCGCTCCGCACCGCTCCGCACCGCTCCGCACCGCTCCGCAGCGCCGCGGGGGAGCCCGGTGCGATGCCCGGCGGGGGGGGGGGGGGGCCGGGGGGGAACCCCCCCCGGGGGGGGGGGGGGGGATGCTTGCCGGGCCCCTACCTCCAGGGTGCGGATCTCCTTCTGCGTGAGGTCGTTGGAGGCGGCGCACTTGGTGCGGAGCCCCTCCAGGTTGGAGATGCTGATGTCGATCATGTTCTGGACGAGCTCGCACTGCTGCAGCGCCTTCTGCAAACTCAGCTGCTGCTGCTCCTCGCTCCTCGTCATGTTTTCCTCATCCATCGCTCGCCGCGCCCCCCCCCC